>BPLQ01000978.1:0-600000 GCA_021605075.1 Caerostris darwini
AGAGATGTTAATCCATTGTAAGTTAAGTTTCTTATGATTAAGAAAATCTTATGTTGATTTTTGTTCCTCTGTAGTTATAATCCTTATGCATTATGCACACACACACACATATATAATATATTATTACTTAATTAATGGTGTGTGTGCTTTTATATATATATATATAATGAAATGTGATGTGGCCTTGATGCAAAATAAATGAAAATAAGCTGAAATTTCAACAAAAGATTGTGTAGATCTGATTATATAGAATTTCACATATCTGGCAAGAACTAAACGGAGTAATTTGAATGATGACATTTTAATTTAACTGTTATTTCCAGAATAATCTATATCTAGGTTATTTTCATTTTATAAAAAGTTTATGAATAGGACTGATTTAATTATTACAAATATTTTTTTTTTTTAAATATCTTTCTTTCCTAGTAAAATAATGTAAGCTGATTAAATGTAAATGTAAAAAGCATCAAAGTTAAATAAAATGTACATGTATAGCAAGATAATACTAATAGAGAGATAATGTTCTAATCTTCTCATTGTCATGATATTTTTTTTATATTTATCTACCTTTTAGTTAGAGTTGTTTTCTTTGTAACTTGATAGCAAATTTGTGCTATTTATAAAAAAAAGTTTCAAGAGACAAACTAAAATTTATTCATATATTAAAAGACTGTATTAACTACTATTACTTCATGTGACTGTGATTCAACATGATTTTGAGATTTATGCAATCTAAAGCTTCTTTAGCTAAAGTTATTCTAATCTTATCAGGAATATGATGACATAAATGTCATTTTAGGTGGCACTGTGATGATGATCAAAGAGTCACATTGTCGAAATTCATTAACTAATTAGAATGTCTTGAGTTTGATAGATCCCAGTAACTTTCTAGTATTTCTTATAACTTGGCAGACACAACACATTTACATCTAATAATAATTAAATTCCTTTTTCTTTATGCATGAGATAAAAATAAAAATATTTAAAACATATGACTTTTAACATTATTTTATATTTATAATTAAAATAGAAATTAGAAGAAATTTACTATGTTTAAATGGTGAAATTTTATTCCTGTGTTGTAATATATCAGTAATACAATTTCATTATACAAAATATATTCCTAATTTTTCTTAAAAGATCTTTTATCATTAAAAGAATTGAATAAAATTCATTTAGAAAAACTGGCTAAATTAAAAAAAAAAGAAAAAGTTATCCATTCCTGAAAGTTAAATGATTTTGTTAAATGGCTTCTTTTTCTTTTTTTTTAACTTAATGTTCTGAATGTAATGAATATAAGGTTCTTTTAGCATTTAAAACATTTTATCAAAATAACTCCATTCATCGCATTGTATAAATTATGGTATTTAAAACCATTTGCATTAAAGGTTGCAAATCTTAAATGGGAAGTTATTTTGAATTTAGTCAATATATTGTTTTTGGAATACAGCAATCCACTAAAATCTGTTTCTGTTTAAAACATGATATTAAAGATTGTATAAATATTTTTATTTGTAACTGTCTCATTCAATCAAAAATAAAGGTAAAAATTATTGTTAAAAAAATAATATCGTCATCCACCAATTTTCATTATATTATTTAACTTAAAATTATTTTTAATAATTTTATTTTGAAATTCTTATGTATTAAAAACATTTTGATCAAGTAAAATTTTGTAGTAATATATTATCTCTTTATAGAAAAGTTGTATTTTTCATAATATATCAAATGATATATATATTTAACCAAATCATACCATTACAAAATTTTAAATGAAAAAATATATCATTTGATATATTATGAAAAATACAACTTTTCTATAAAAGAGATAATATATTACTACAAAATTCTACTTGATCAAAATGTTTTACACACACACACATATGTATGTATATTGACACCTGAATACCTATTTATGCTGCATTTTTTTCCCTACTTGCAGGTTTTGTTTCCTTTCCTTGTGTAATGTTATCCTTGTAATATTTTAACTATCTCTCTCTTTTTTTTAAAGAAAAAATAATAAAGCACTCTTGTCTTCTACAAAAAAGTTCACTGTACTGATTAAAAATTTTGTGGATTTTCCCAAGTTTAAGATAAGGAGGTAAGACAAATGTTTATTTAAGTAAATTGAAATTCATATTTTTTATCAGTTTTTAAGTACCTTAAAATGCAATTTATTTACCTTTTTGTTATTAAAAAGTTTAATTAAAAGTTTAATTTACATAACAAATATTTCTGGCATTGTACATCTTTTTTAATATTTTTTAGAAGTTCTGATTTTTTTTATGAATTGATTGTTTTACTTGAATTTGAATTTATGTTTTCAAAAATATTTCTCATTTTATGGTATATTTAAATTTAAATGAGTTCCTTTACATGTTTATTATATTTAATAGGGCAGTATTAAATTATTTTAATTTCAATTTTATTTTTAAATCTGAATTTATTTTAAAACATATTTATTATGAGTAAATTCAAAATTAAAGCAGATGATTCACTTAGCTATTTTTATCAAATTAATTTAATTAAAAATCACAAATTATTCGTAACTTGTCGTGCTCATTGTAGAATTTTAAAAAGAAATAAAATTGTATTCCGTTTCTTTGAAAATTTTTTTAACAAGTTTTAATTTAAAAATAAAGAGTTTCAAAATTCAGAAATTATTAACTAAATAAATAATTTTTAGTATAATATATGAAAACCAGCTTAGTACTTTAAGTATGTATAATGGCTAATTGATTGTATAATCATATGCAATGCATCTAAAATTTAATAATTAACAAAACATCTTACATAAAAATAGCCAAGTATTTCTTTTATATTTGTGATTTTTATTTCAATATGTCTTTTAAAATGTCATGAATTTTGCAAAAATTCAGAAAATGTGTAATTTTTCATAATTTTCATATTTAATCTAAAGTACTTTTCATGTAAAATTTTGAAATGATCGAAGGAAGTGCCCCTCCCTTTTTTTCTAATAGAATGTTTACTAACCTGTTTTCTAGATGCCCTATGACATAATGGTTTTGTAAAGTGCTTGAAAATTGGCATTCTAAAAAGAATCGAATGAGTTGATTATTGTATTGTACAAACTTATGATTTATTTGCATTTTGTCTCGTAAAACTTCTTAATTGGTATTGTAACATCTCGGCCTATACTAAACCTATAATAGCTTCTAGAAGAGAGCCACTTTCAGGATCAGGGGAACATTTTAATTTTTATTTACAAGTACTATATATATACACATACAAATATGGAACTCTGGGTTATTATACAACAAAACAAAAATTAAAAATATAAATTTGATCACAAGTGCACGATTAAATCACAAGTATAGTTCACTCCAAGGTTGGAGATTTTCAGAGTTCTTGAGTCTACAATGAATTTTAAACACATGGTTTGTGGCAAATGTTAATTATCACATTGCATGATAACACAAAACCACAGTAGGCTGGCTCACTTTGGAAACTGGGAAACTCTGGCCTGTTCACTTTAGAGAAAAAGAAAAAAACAGCACTTCTGTTGACTTGTCATAGAATTCTCCCCTTCTCCAAAAAACCTCCCTTCAAGAAAATCCGTCAAGCTTATCTCACTTCTCATTGGAGAAGATATTTCTCAGGTCATGGTCTATATCACTAATCGCGATGGAACAACTCATGGTGTAATCCATATTCAATCTGTAATTGTTTCGGCCTGTGATGTTGCACAGGCATTCGTTAATTTTATGAGTCTCATTATATATGACACTGCTTATCTATTATCAGATTTGACTGGCAGGTTATTCTCATTAGTACAAGTCACTAATTACATGTAATATAACTACCCACAACACTGTTTGCCTGCTGTCCAATATGAGGGATGGGTACTTGTCAAAGAATATGCATTCTTCTCTCCTGGGAATGAAATGTCAAAACTCTTCCTGTGAGAAAAAAATGCTACAGTTTATGCACTTTTGTGCAGAAAAGACACAATTTTAAAAGCTGTATACTGTAATGTTTGCAAATTGTCACTAAAGCAAAATAATCAACAAAAAAAAAAAAAAAAAAAAAAAAAGATAAGTTTATTCATATCTACATATGCAGATGTATAAATCTAGATTGAGATTTTTTCAATCTGATAATTTTTTATACTCAATAATAACATGGTAAAGTGAATTGAGCTTACATTCCAAAATGATGAGTAAATAAGTCATTAAATATTAAAATAGCAACTTCAGATTAAATTTCGAATAAAAAGAATGGCAAATGATTTTTATTTAAAACTTGTTTACCTTAATATTTTAAATTACATGTCTTAATTTAAATACATGGATATCAATTCACATTCATAAAAACACTAGTTATTATTTTCTCTTACTCAATACCAGGATGCAAGTAAAATGTGTAATTGATTTTTATTTTAGGTAATTATTTTTTTTCTATCATTTCAGGAGAAACATCCCTGATTTTAAAGATCCTAATTATTTGAAGAGATGTACTTATCATCACATTAATAACCCCCTTTGCCCAATATTTGTATTGGAAGATATTGTACCTGGAGATTATGATCAAATTGCTATAAAGGTATATTTACATTTCTCTTTTTTTATTGTTAATTTTCAGAAATACTTATTATGTTGTTATAGAATTCATCAAATATTAGTAAATTTTATTAGTTATTTATTGTAAATTTATGCATGATGGAGTATTCTCTATTTTTTTTATAAATCTGTTTCTTAAAAAATATTTATATATATTTTCAGTAATCATTAAATATCTATTATGTATGCTATATTAAATATCTGTTCTTTCTTCATTAAATATCTATTTTTGAAATAATTTATTCTGTTTTTCAAGTGCTGTGATTTCTTACCTATAATTTGTGGATTATATGTAAAAAAAAAAAAAAAAAAAAAAAAAAAAAAAAAACCACCCAATTTTTTTTTTTTTTTTTTCCTTGTAAAATTTCAATTAAAATTAATTCTAAAAAAAAAAAAAAAATGGTATTTAAATGTTTTTTTTCCTAAAGATAATAAATGAAATTTGAGTCGGGACATTTAAAACAAAATTGTAGCAAAATAAATAGTATTTTTAAAAAGTAAAGTGAAAACTGTATGAAAGCTGTGTTTTTATAAAATGAGTCAGCAAGTGATACATGTTCGCTGATGTCTGTAAATAGATGAAAATGGTTTGGAATGTAACAAAAAAACAATTAAATATACAGATGAAATTGACAAGTGACTCTTGTTGATCAATAATTTTTTTTAATCTATATTGCAAATATCACAAATTTTCAGATTTATAAATTTGTTCCACTTTGAATCATATCTTTAGAAGTTGTTTAAAATTTTCCAATGTTTGTTTGCTTTTTATGTCATTGAAATAATTATTGCATTAAGTTTTTATTTTATTGTCATAGAATAAGTTTAATAATTGCTTTTTTTAAAAATTTTTAGCATGATTTTTATACGCAGATTTCTTTGTTTAAATTTTTAAATGTGTAGGCTAATTTATATTGTTATGACATCCAAAATTCTCTTAAAAATTTTGAAAGTGGAATATTAATTTCAAGTACAAAAATTAAACTTCAATGGTATATGATATACTAAAGGAAACAAGTGAGCAAACTTAAATACTTCCACTTTATGTGCCATAGTGTACAAAAAAATTTGTAATAATCATTCAGAATAAAGAAAAATTATTTATGAATTATTCATTCCCTATATTATATATTTTTTTATGTGTTTATTTTTGAAAATTTTAAAAGTATAACATTAAAAGTTCATTTGCATTTCTCTATATTTGTTATATTTGTAAATGGTTTTCAATTGTTTATTTTCCTGTTAAATTAAAAAAAAAAAAATGTTTTTAGGATATTAAACTAATAATTCAGGAAACATTTTTAAAAATTTCTAAAAAATAAATTCAATTTTATATTATTACAATATTTATCATTTTGTAATTGAAGTAAAATGTACCTTAAAATATTTAAATTAATTTTTGTATTTACATGTTAACTTATATCAATAATGCAATTGTTTTTAAATAGAGAAAATTTTTTACTTACTTTTACAACTATGATTTTGTTTTAGATGAAAAAAAATTAAAATATTAAGCAAAGAAAAAAGTGTGACATATCAAAAGGCTGATATATCTTAGTAAATGAAATTTCAGAATTTTATTTATTTGCTTTTATAAATGTTATTAAAGTTTGATTTAAAAAAAAAAATTCATTCTCTACCAAATTCTTCAAAAATATCAAATTATTACATTAATTCTGTAATATTTATGTCATTATTATTTAATCTTAAATGTATTTTTCATTTGCATATTTTTAAAAAGATAAATCTCTGAAGTAAAATGTGTTGAGATATTTACTGAAGTTGTGCAATATCAACTTATATTTGCTGTTAGTAATATAAAATTACTTCTAAAGTATTGATTATCTTTTTTAAAGTGCGGTAATTTTGTGTTTCTGTTGCAATTATAATATGTATGTTACAGGGTGCTGCTATAGCAATAATTATTGACTGGCAATGCAATTTTGATTTCTCAGAATCCAAATGTTATCCCACCTATGAATTCAGGAGACTAGATGAGAACTTTCCAATATCTCCTGGCTTGAATTTCAGGTATTTTCATTATTTTTGTATAAAAATTAAAATTTTTTGTCTTAAAAAACTTTTTTTGTGAGTCATCTTAAGTCGAGATTGACCACTAAAGTGGCGCATTGCAAGAATATAAGTTGTGCATTGAATACCAGAATTTTTTTGAAATTATTAATAACATAAATAAACCAAAATTAACATATAACTGAATCCTAACAAAGATTAATTGTTTATAGGGTGATTATTACTCGTAGAAATCATGGAAATCAAAAAAACGTTAGGAAAGATAAATGTGATGAATAATATCAATGAAAATTTGGGAAACAACTTTAATATAGGCTACTTTTTCTTTAAATTGAGAGCATTAACATCAAAAGCATAAATTTTTCCATGGAGTAGTAAGGGCTAAAGCAGGATGACATTAGCAGCAGTGTCTTATAAGTTTCTCAAGAGCAGCACAGTGTTGTTATTACTCTAACTGGTGCATTAAAAATGTAAAATCATAACCAAAATTTAATAGGATATTTTGTATTACTTCTGTGATTTTAAAATGCATAGAGAATAATTGTAGAAAAATTTCCAAAATTAACAATTAAAATTAACGAAAATTATTTTTTTCTCGGGGAAAAAAAATATAAGATGCATTAAAATAATAATATTTTGTTAAAGAAATTATAAAAAATAATAAAATTTTGTATAATTATTAATAAATATAATTTTGTAAAAATAAATTGTAACTTAAATATAATTTTATAAATAAGGAAATATTAAGTAATAATATTAATTTGTACAGAATGATCAAAAAGTCATGTAATTCAAATTTTCAAAAATTGTGAAAATTCTAAATAGATATTAATAGCAAATTGTTTCAAAAAATGACACAATTGAGCTGTTATATATATGTAATAAATTTAATTTATTTAGATAATTGGTTATAAATTTTTTTGTGTTTGTAACTAACCATAACCATATAAATGTTCTCATGCTCTCCTCCAAATTTTTTGAAAATTAAATGCCATTGTAATTTTAATGTTTTATTCTGTTTATTTTACACAATTTGTAATGAGTAAAAATCTTTTTTGTTTCAAATAAATAATTTCACAACAAAAGGTTGCAAAAAAGTTTATTAACATAACGTGATAAATAATTAATAACCATTGAATTTCTTACTTAAAAAATAATAAAATATTTAAATGTGAGTTATTTATATAAATGTATGATTTATTTCTAATTTCAATTTAGTTACAAATTACTTACTTATCAGAAATCCATTCCTGAAATTATTATGAAACAATTTTGTTTAACCTGTTATTTGATTGCGTCCTAGTGAAAAATGCCATTCTTGAATAAATATGGGATTATGATAGAAATCAAGATATGGAATGTCTTAAGATTTAAAAAAATATATGTATTAGTTAGAGATCAGATTATTAATAAATTTAATTATATACTTGTGATAATGAAAGGTTGTACTTGTTAAATATTTCTTCCATAATATCTTTTGTTAATTTTTTAATTGTGTTAAGGTGGTTAAAGTTTCTATAGATAATATACAATATTCCTTATTCCTTTTAGCCCAGTTACACCTGACAGTTTGAATATCACTGATTTAGATACCAAACATGCATTTTTCCTAAAATCATACAATGCTCACAAACTTTCATTAAATCTCTCTGTAAAAGGCAGAGATGTGAGAATGAAATATTTAAGTTATATTCATTGATATGGTTAAATTGATAACTTGTATATATTTATGCATGTGCTAAATGTGTTCAATTTTATTGAAATTTAGGTATGCTCATTTTTATGGTGACAATGAAAGAACTCTATATAAAGCATATGGAATAAAATTCATATTAATGGCCCAGGGAAGAGGTGGAAAATTCAATTTAGTCCCTTTGCTTTTGAATATTGGATCTGGTCTCGGACTTTTAGCGGTGGTAAATATTTCAATTTTTTTTAAAATGTTCGTAACTTTTCCATGAAATGCTCTTTATTTTTTAATTCATTATAGTATTTTCATGACTAAGTTCATTATATTCTAACTCTATGAGAATATTTTAATTTTTTGTTATGTTTCATTTTGTTAAATATATTAATTCAAAATTAATCTAAATAAAAATGTCTATTTTAATTTTAATAAAAATATTATGAAAAGTGCATCCCATGTAGAAATTTTATTGTTAATATATTTTCTAACCTGTTTTACTTGCATAAATTTTTAAATGATGTTATTTTTCTTAAAATTTTTAACCTGCATTATGTTTTTAATGAAGTCTTATGAAATCTGAAAGTATCAAAATTAACATAAAGGCCCTGTTTTTAATAATCATTTATTTTTATATAAAATTTTAAAAAAATGAATTTTTTAAAAAAAAAAAACATTTCTTATATAGTATTGTTTATTAGTTATCTATTGGTAGTTGCTTAATTATCTGCCTATTGCCAATAGAGCCTTAGAATCTGCAGTATTCTATAATATCTTGTGTAATTTGCAATGATGTATCAAATGCAAATGATTCATGCCTATTTTTTGACTTGCCACATACAGTCCAACTACCAATCATTCAGAAAATGGGCAAGTCGGAATGATTCAAATAAACCTGTGTCATTTAGGAAAGATTTTAATAGTTCAAATTTTAGATTAAAATTCAACATTAACTGTTACACTTTTTTCTTTCAAAGCAGCATATATTTAACTAGTAAGTAGCCCTAATCAATTCATCCATTTTCATCGCTAAACTGGATATTTTCCATTTTACGCAGACTATACTATACTAGTTGGACTATACCAACTTGATGTTGTTTTTACACCCATGATTTAAAATGTTGCAATTTAATAAGATTGTGAGAACCAAAAAGAAGATGGGTGTTTAAAGACTATAATGAAAACAAAAGAGACAATTTTTCCAGTCATTCATAATCTTCATATTTTCTAGAGAGATGATAGCTAATTATTGATCTAATCTTGATACTATGGTTAATTATTAATTTGACTTTCTGCAGAACACTTTAAATTTTTATCTATAATTTCATTCCATGTCTTTTTTGTACCCTGGCACACATTGATATATAATGCATGTTGTTTTTGTTTACTTTCTTAAAAGCCCAGCTGCTTTCTATTGAACACAACTTATTTTTATAAAGTTTTGCTGGGTTTCTTTTCTCTCTGTGTGGCAATTCTATAGAATAAACTATGAAACTTCCTCAAAAAAATTTTATTATATGTGGGCAGCTTATATATAATCTGCATCACAAAATTTCTATAAAATTTTAACTTATAAACTGCAGATTATAGGCAGAAATTGCAGTACAATTTTTTTTATTAAAAATGTTGCCAAATAGCTAAAAAGTTAAATATTTTAAGAGAGAAATTAAAATATAAGGAAGGTGAATTTTTTTACTTAAGCAAAAAAGCTAACCACCTTCAAAGCCTGGGTAATTAACTTATTTGAAGTATTAAACTAAATTAGCAATAACAATGTATAGAAAAAAAAATCATATACTGATCTAGAACAAAATACTTGTTAATGATGCTAGTCAGATAGATGTTGTGTTGCTTTGAAAGAGAAAAGTCTAATACGTAATGTGGAATTTTTTTCATCTATATATATATATATTTTTTTTAATATCTTGCAATCAAAAATTTTAATTACTAAAAAATAAAAATAAAAATTTATGACCAATAAAATCTCTCCTAAATGTTGCCATTCTTTTTTAATCTATTCAATTTGGCTGCTTGTGAGTTATCTATACAAGTGGTAGTTGGACTGTAGATTAAAGAATAAAGAAATAATTACATCAATCTTGAAAATATTTTTTTGCTTGAAACCCTGACTAATAGTTCTTAACTTCATTTGCAATAGTTCCATAGTTCTTCAAAAGAAATTCACAAATCAAGGAGTAACGTTGTGCATAATGCTACTAGTGATGTAGGAAACATTTTATACTAAATATAAGATGGACTGATGTGTAAAAAATGTAAAAGAAGAGGCTTTACTGTATTTAATTATAAATCATGAGTGAATTTATTGCTTAATTTAATTTCAATTTTGTAATTTTAATAATTTATTTAATTTTTGGAAAATTTTATTTTTCTAGGCTACTATATTGTGCGATATAGTTGTGCTATACATAGTGAAGAAAAAGGATCTATACAAGTCTGTGAAGTTCCAGAGTGTGCTCGAAGACAGTGCAAATGTCAGAGAAGGTTTTTTTTTATTTCTAAATTAAAATAGTTTAAGGAATTAAATTAAATTAATGGCATTATTTTAGTTTGTAAAATAGTTTAATTTTTGTTATTTCTCTTAAAATATTAATAGAGCTTTTATCTTATTTATAGTATGAAACTATTTGTTTACTAATTTCCATATTGATTTTTTTTATAGAACAATCTACAATCTTCTAAGAAAATTGAAATTGAATGATTGCCCTGCCAAAGCTTTACATTGGGAAGTATTTCTAAAGTAGAAATATGAAGTATTTTTGAATCAAACATCTCATAATAACTTATCTGTGATGGATATAAAAAAAAAAGTGCAATTACATTATAAAATTACATTTTTTATTTTTGTTATCAATTTCAATATTAATTATATATTTGTGATAACTAGAAATATTTTTAAAAATCTAGTTAATTATAAATCATGACATTTTATGAATTTTTTAAATCACTTTCTGAATCATGAAATGGAAATTCTTTTTTTTTTATTGAAAAAGTGCATTTAACACTTTAAGATGTTTCATAAATATCTTAAAATTTTGTTTTTTATGTTTATTTTTAAATGATATTTATTAATTATGTAAATCTTTTGTTAATATTGAAAGCAATTAATAATAATACAGTGCATGTGAAATATTTTTTAAAAATTGCAATTTTTATAAAGATAACTTAATTATTTAAATTACTGGAAGTTATTCCAGTATCTTTGTAAATAATTGTTTTATTTAATTGTTTTATACTTAAAAATAAAGTACTTAAATACTTTTTTAATGTGTCAAAGAAAATGCATATGATTCTTAGGTACTTTGGTATTATGTTTATTTATAAGGAGAAAGTCCACCTTATACATCTAGTCTATTTAAATGTGAGTATTATTTATAAATTAAAAGCTTCATGATAGGTATACTTATATACAAACCTATTGTATTAGTAAAAAAAAATATTGACTCTTGTGTAAGATTTTGTCTGTCACATTTGTAATAGCCGTAACTGTGATAAATGTTGAATATTAATAATTTCCAACCAATTAAATGCTCAATTTTATGAAAAGTTTTTTTATAATTGTGAAATCCACGTTTTTTTTTTTTACTGGATTTATTTCGTATTATGACCATATGTTTTGTAAGTGTTGTGCATGTTAATTTTTGTAATTAATGTAATTTTTTAATAATTACACTTTGTTTGGGGGAAGGACATATGCATACATAATCTTTTATGCCTTTTGATTAGATTATTACTAATCTAATGAAAAATTTAACAAGTACAAATTAAAAACATGCTTACTTGTTAATATTTTGAAATGTAAAGTTTATTTGTTTCGTTCTAGTCTATTTTGAGATTTATCTTTGTGTGTGATTTGTATTAATAAGTGTTTTTGCATTAAATGACAATTTTTTTTATAAATTATTATAATTTTTAAGAGCTATCTGAAGAAATAAGCATGTTGTTTTTTATTGAGAATTTATTGTGGTGTGCCTTGTTGATGTTTCATTTGATATTTGAGTTGTTTGAAGTTGACATTAAAAATAAGAAAATTTTTATAACTGTGTCGTTTGTTTTGTGTTATTATTCTTTATAAAATTTAAAAATTTTTTCTTTTTATTAAATCTAATATATATACAAATTTAACAATATATATATATTTTGTTAAATTTGTATTGATATCTTATATTTTTAAAAAATGTAAATTATGTGAGTTAATTAATTGAAGTCCAATTAATTAATAAAAGATGTTATATTTTATCTTAGGTAAAACTAATTTTCTGCATGCATTTAAATATGATGTAAAGAATGCTTTTAAAATATATTTAAAAAACATTTTATTTAACAAAATAATTTCTCATAACAAAGCACATATAAAATACATATAGGTTTACATTGTTGTATAAAAGGTTTATTTTAATAGAATTTTTGATATTTTACATATCAATATCTTAGCTAATCAAATTATATTTATTATATGACAAAAAATTATTTAATAAAATCCCTTAATGTTATTCCATTTGAGCCAATTTTCAACTACTGATACTATTTACAATAAATATTCTTGTGAGTTCAAAAACCAACAAAAACTGAAATATAAATATCTGAAATCTAATTATCTTTATGAATATTATAAAATAGTATTTAATGAATATACTTAGTAATAGTAAATAATCATTAAATCAAATAATATTTTAGTAAATACATAGAATAATGTGTGAACATATTTTTTTTCTGTACTATCAGATATATTAAGATTATGATAAATGGAATAGTGCATTATCCTTTATCCATTTATCCTTTTTTTTTTTTTTTTTTTTTTTTTTTTCGTTTTGCATGGAATGATCTATTTAAATCTCTGATATTTTCTTTTAATAAATTCTAACAAAAATGCAATGTTTAAAATAATTAATTACATTACATTAATTTTGCATGAATTAATTTATTAATTTTACATTATTAACATTAATTTTGCAAAATCATTTTATCAAAAATTTATGAAATGTCCACTGTTTTCTCATAAACACAGTTGAATGTATTACAATTGGAAACAGCAGTTTCCTGCTGTGTTTGTACAGTAATATTGCCAACTTTATTCTTCCATACCATTTATGCATCTTTTTTGTAAGCTATGATTCATCTAATGTTTTGGGTAGATTTTTATAGAAACTTTTTCATTCAAGTTTTGATAAGATAATTCTGCAAAATTAACTATGTAATTCTAAACTTATAGAATATTTTTGATGTGATTTATTGAAAAATATGTAGATAGGATGGTAGTGGCTTAATTTAATGCAGAAAACTTGCTAAGATTTTGAATTTTATTTAGTACACTTAATTTCTTCTCAAGTAATGAATATAATTATAAGAATATAATCATCATTAATAAAAATGTCCATCATTTATAAAATGAGTTAAAAGTTGGCCATGTTGTGAGAATTTATACTCATGTTCTTCATATACAGTTTCAACATCTTGACATTATTTGCCTACTACTAACAACTTCGATTCAACCATATGTCACACAGATGAAAGATTTCCTCTTGATTATTTTATGAAACTATTCATAACAATACCAAAACGTCTTTTTTTATGATCTAAATTTCTTCAGTACTGATACCTTTGATTCAACATATGGAAAATCACTATAGGATCCCCTGTATCCATGTCTTCCATTTGCATAATAATCATTTGCAACATGTCCATACTTCTGTTTGTTTCTTGCTATTTCTTGGAGATAATCTGGTTCACCTTCGTACAAATCAGATGCACCAGCATAATCCAGAAGTCTTTTTCTTATGTCTCCTACAATGGGCTTATTGCTTTCAATTGTATAATCTTCATAGCCGTAATGTCCGGGTGATGATGGGTAGCTTGAAGGTCCGCTGTAACCACTTTTTCCGTATTCTGCAGATACATCATCATATGGATCTTCGTACTTTCCAGCCCCATAGGATGGAACTTCACTACTGTTAAAAAAAATTAGCCAAATGTTTTTAAAAAAAATGGTGAACTACACACATCGGAAACTAATGAACAAAAAAGCAATATTAATTTCAGTATTTTTTTGTTTTTTTAATATTGGTACTCAAGGACTAGAATTATCTCGGCGTTGAAATATTCATTATTGAGCATATAGGAAACTCAACAAAGTTCTGATCTATGCGCATATTTTGCTTTAGTTTCAATCATTGAAATAGAGAAAACTTTCTGCTTTTGACATATCTTGTAAAAGTTTTTTTTGATTGGGTTTCATGTCTAGAAATTGTACATTTGGTTACAGTAAACTAAGATAAAAGAGATTGAAAGAGTTTCATCGGTTTGAAATTTTTATAAAAGAACAATATTGTTGCATAAAGCCAACAATTATTGTTGAAAATTGAAATACTTTGTATTTGAATCTCATAATTCTTTCACTATAACAATTCTTCAATGGACTAATATTAATAGTAATTTATCTACTTAACAATAGTTCAAGGAATTGTTGAAGTTAATTTGATAAAAATTGAAAAGAATAATGCTAAACAATATAATCAAAATAAAGTTTTGATTTTATAAATAATAATAATTCTAAGGACAAAGTATCATAAGCTGTAATTGATTTAAGAAAATGCAGTTGACAGATAATTTAAAATAATGTAAAATAGAAATTTTACACAATTTAAAGCATTTAGAAAACAAAATTTAGCAATACATTATTTAAACAAAATAATGATTAAAAATCACACTAGGAGGAAAGTCAAGGACAAATATTTTAGTAGAACATGTTATAAGGTGACCTGACCCAATCAAAATAAATCAGGGCATTTGTCTTGCAGATGACAATTTGGAAACAAGTTTTCTAATAAGAAAAAAAAAAAAAAAAAAAAATCAATAGTTTATTTAATCTTAAATTGAATATTTAATCGACATGCACGTTTTTAAGAAAAATTATTTTATCAAAACAAAATTTTCTAAAAGTTCATTTAATGAAATTATATTCAATGACATGTGGAATATTGGAAGGCATTTATCTCACTGCAACTGTATAATGATGGATTTCACATTAAAATTAACTTCGAAAAGAAATTTAAAGTTTTATTGATTCTTAATATTTATAAATTATGGATAATATATTTTCATGGTGTCAAATTCCTTTCAAAGATAATGTTTGCTTTTATGTATTTTGCAGTTTCTTTGACTTAATGTAATATTTCTTGGGACCTGCCAATTCAGAATATATTGGGAAATCCGTAAATTTAGACTTTTATAATTTATCACTTGAATCTTGCTATCGTTTGTTGAAAGGAAAGAAATTGTAGCTTTTAATATATTGAAGAACTTATGACTCGAATGGTATCTCGAATCTCTTAAAACTTTTTTCAAAACTCTTTTAGAATATTATTTCTTTAGTTTGCAAGAATAATTGTTTTGTATATGTATATCGATGGGAGTAAACCCCGAAAACTTCCGATCAAATAGTGTGTTGAGGCAAGATACTTTGACACAATCTTTACCGAATCGAATCATTTTTCAATGAAGCAGAATTCCTACCAGATGCTCTAAGATCGCAGGTCGCAGAACGTCAGCCAATCAGATGTTTGAATGGAAGGGAATAAAGTTTCTGATTGTCTGGTGTTCTGCTCCTTATGGACTAATGGGAGTTTAATTTAACCTACGACAGTAGTAGGATTTGAACCCTACTGGTCGACACACTAGCATGCATGCATTATTACTGTACCACGAATAAATCATGAGATTGCTTTTTGATAGCGAAATTTAAATGAATTTTTTAAATTTGCTGCCTTTAGTTAATTACTCATGAAATAAAATGGATCACTTTTTTTTTGACGAAAAAAGTATTTAAAAAAATAATCTAATCACCTGTATGGAGTAGGATAGCTCTTCACTTTTTTCACAGGTACTGGATAAAAACTGTCAGAAGGTTCGCCGGATGGGGATAGATAGGGATCTCTTGGAGAAACTGGCGGCCGACTGGATGGCTTTGAGGCATACCCATAAGATGAATAGGGCGAATTAATGTCGATTCTTCTGGGTCGGAACACACTTTCCAGCTCATCAAAGTTCCTGTACTTGGGCTCCCTGTAGTATTTGAGTCTCTTCTCTGAAGAAGTGTTTTCTTCGGAGTCGAATCCAGATCTCCGAGTGGCAAAAGGCGCCTTATATTTTTTGGGAGCCCTTTTGGTAGATTCTTCAGAGGAGAATAGTTTGCTTCCGTAAGTTTTAGCCTGAAACAAGCAGAATAATTCTTAATGTGAAATTTTGCAATTACATATGTAAGATGATATCTAAAGTTAGATCTAATCTATGAGGTTCGTATAAAAGCATACGAGGGATAAAATTTCAAATTTAGCGACAGTGCCATTTTAATGGTGTGCAATCTTCAGTACGGATGTTATACAACCTGAATTCTGAAAGACGAGAATTCTTGCTCATAAAAATTGCCCATTTTTCTCCCCAAGTCACCGAAAGAAGCGCTTAAAATATGACATTACATCCGGTGCACTGAAAATTAACTTGAATAAATGACTATTGTGAATATCGAAAATGCTCAAAATGACTATCGTAAATATCGAGACTTGCATACATACGACATGCAATAGCTAATTGCACACGATCTAACACAAAAATGAAGGCAGCATATAAACAAATAGCCGAGTCTCACTCTGTAGTAACTGAAGCTCGAAATACCATTATCTTCAAATGTTACCATAGAAAAAACTCCGAAGGAGATTCAGCAACTACGATCAGTAGTAGTTGCATAGCTTCCTCTCCGTCCAATTAATCGGCTTAGGGATTTTATATTCCAACCAATTACATGCAGACAAGTTGAAATACGCTGATCCTACCTCCTACTGGAACCAACGGCCATGCATTACAGCTAAGAGTGTGTCATCCAGGAAATCAGTTAGTACATCACTGAGATATGACAGATATAAATATCTTGCGAATCTTTAAGGAGTTAATAGGATACAACAATGCGATTTTTTATTATGCTGACCCACACATTTACTAGGGAGGTGTGGTGGATGCTGATCATAAATGGCCGTTGTGACTGTTGAAAACCCCATCACGTGTGAAAAATGCTTCATCCAAAAATGAGATATGTGCAATGAAAGTATTGTTGGCTTAATGTTATAGAAATAGCATTCACAAAAGTGGGTTCGTTGATGAAAATCATCTGTGAACAGCATTTGCAAGATCGTGTAATGGGTTTACTCTCCCTCTCTTCCCTTAACAGAGAGTTTTTGCATACCGTATTTTTATCGTCCGATATTTTTTTCTCCCTAGTGGGCATGCTCATAGGAAACATTATTACAGATACGCATGCGCAATTTCATATGAGCATGCGCACTAGGGAGAAAAGAATAAAAATACGGTATGCAAAAACTCTGTTATCTTATCAGCAATGTTGTTAGTCACGTTAAACTGTCTAGCATGCGTAATCGATTCATTTGCTTCAAAAAGTCGCAGTATCGCATTGTTCTGCGTTGGATAAACCTGTTGTGGTTTTGTACACCATCACAGCTGGGTGATGAACACTTCTAGTATTTCTCCCCCTGTTATTCAACCTGCGGATGGAATTTACGTCGGGATGATTGATAACGAGAAACCTATTCCCTCGCAGCTTGTGTTGCATTGCCGCTACACTGACAGTAGATAAAACCTGCATCTCAATACTCCTGAACAGGGTCGGATTTCGACGAAAAGAGGCCCTAGGCTATTCCACTTATGAGGCCCTTTCACCTCCCATTTTTAAGTTTGTAAATTACTTATTATGTTTGTTTATTATTCATATGTGTAGAATTTCTCCTTATTTTTGATTCAATGTTTTAGTGTTTACAGTTTTTAGAATAGTGTAATTCTAATTTTGCTAACAATTTGAATGTAGGCCCCTCTTGATCTTGAGGCCCTAGGCTGAAGCCTAGTTAGCCTATAGAAAAATCCGGCACTGCTCCTGAATCGAATGCATTATTACCATGAAAAGTTTGTGATGGTTCAAACAAGGCGAGTCCAACGACGACTGTTCATAGTAGTAGTTCTAGTAGATCTATATCTACAATATCTAGTAGAATATAGTTCAACAATTGGTATTGATCAACGACGACCAGTAGATATATATCTATCATCTATCTCTCTTTAAACATTTGCCCGTTAAAAAGTTAGAAGTGTCCTTTTTATTTTTATTTTCTTCAATTATTATTTTTGTTTTGCTTTGTTTTTTTTTATTGTGCAGTTTTCATTTGATTCCAGTAAAGCTTAATGCACAGGATGCCATGCATAGGATGTGACATCACATTTATCTGGAAAACTATACATCGCAGAGGTAAGGTATGAGTTATGTAATATGAGTGAGGATTCTCACTCTTCATAGTTTATGCACTATTGATCGAGTTACTCTGAATATTAAATATATGTATTGAAGATTACAATGTAATTTCTTAGTTTTACTTATAGCTGAGATTTATTCTGCCGTTGTTTCTCATTAATTTTTGAAGAACGATTTTTAAGAAGGTTTAACAAGTAGTACGGAATTGAAAAACTAACAAGAGATATCTCGGTTCTGGCTCATTATCTCTCTTATTGTAGATTATTACGGAGATCCTTGGCGGCGTAGCGGCCACTAGCTCCTTCTTTGTAAAATGTTGAAACATAGCGCTGGTCTCATGCCCTTTGAGTTAATAAGCAAAATAGATAATTAAATGCCTTTTTTAAAAGAGAATTATTTATTTAATAAAATTATAAAATGAAAAATATTAAAAATGTAGATGTTGATGAAATCAGTTGCATGTAATAAAACAGAATGAAAAGCGTGGGATCGAACCTCCGCACTGTTAGGAGAACTTGAGCTAGAATTAGGCGCCTTGGACCTCTTGGCCGTCCTGACTTTAGGCTCATTATCTCTAATAAATAAATCACACTATTCATTTTCTTTGTAGTTGTCACTGCCAACTTTCGAGAAGAGGTCGCACGCAGTTCAGGTTTGACAAGAAAATGCCCTTTTTTAAACATAATTTTTAGTTCAGAAAAAGTCACTTTAGTAATATTATAGAAAACAGAAGTTAAACATATACGAAAGAAGTTAGCATTCACTTTGGAATTTGCTTTTGAAATTTTTAATATCTTTTTTATCGTCAAAAATAGCAATCATAACAATTTTCAGAAAAGAGTAAATATTTCAGTTTGGTTTGTCGCTCTACGGCTATCTTGCGCACACGAGGGCTAACAGACCGGGACCTACAGTTTAAAGTGGATTTCGAACCATTAACAAACATCCATGCCACCGCCAAGAATCGAACCTGAAGCCTGTGATACTAAAGGCCAGAGCGCTAGCCACTTGGCCACCAAGCCGCAAGAGTACGTAGAGAGAGAAAAATTAAAAGTAATTTTAAATTTCTGCAATGCTAAACTAGAATCTAAGTAAAAATTTACAACTATGTCAAAGTATGAGTGACCCCCCCAAATTTAAATATTTTAAAAAATTAAATCAATAACAATGCAGGTTTTTAATCTATGGTGACATCGCCCTTAGGTTTTTATCGCAACATCAACTATTTGAATCATGCTAAATACTATTTTGTGACACTTGCCATATTTTCCGGAGATTTGCTCTTAAAAAGAATGTTTGGATGTTATTGAATGTTGACGTTATCTTTAATTTCAAAATATTGCTTTGGATTAAACTCTCGAGGTTGTGGAGGTAAGTTTTAGATATCAGTGTAGTTCTCTCGAATCCATTTTATTAAAGCAGCTCATAATCGAATCTCGAATCCAGCTTATAATCTAAAGCATATTGTTATCGTGCTAAAATTTAAGGCCCTTTGGAATCATGGGCCTGAGTGGTCGAGCGGCTAGCGCTCTGGCGCTCGGTACCACAGGTTTCGGGTTCGAGTACCGGCAATGCCATGGATGTTTGTAATGGTTCGGAATCCACTTTAAGCCGTAGGTCCCGGTCCTAATAGGATCGTAGAGCGTTGCGGGGGAATTGTTACTCCGAGTCCGGGGCTTATCTTCAAGTTACACGCGTCGCCTGGGTAATGCAAAGTGAGTAACGTCTGTGCAGCGCTTGCCTTAAGGCATCCAAGACAGCTGTCTACAATGTTTGCCAGCTGCATTAAAAAAAAATTTTTGGAATCATAGATAATCCCAATAACTATATAGTACTAGTAAATAGGTTGAATTCAACATTTACAAATACAGATTTCTTTCTATGCTATCGGTAACCGGGCAACACTAGTTTATTATGCTTCGTTTCATATATTTTACTATAGGAATTACACACTCTGGGTTATATACTTCTCTTATCCTTTGTTTCATTTGTAATTTCACCATCTATATCAAAGCTTGTTAGTTATAACTCATTTTAACAATAAAAGGCTGTTTTGGAATGTTCCATTGTTTTTTTTAGACCAGCTTTTGTAAATCTCCTTCTTACTATTCTTGCACTCATTGGGTGTTGTACAGATTAGGGCCTGGTATGGGTGTGGTCTTAATTCAGTGTTGTTTCATGGTAGAAACTGAATTATTTCTTTAAATAATAACGAAACTTTTAGCTGTCATATTTATTTAAAATTGCAAAGACAGCACTACTCTTCCAAACATTGCTATTACAACTTGTTTGGGCTTTATTATGGTGGTAATTCTGTGCAAAATTTTTGACATCCATTAATTCGGCAAAGATTTTGTCGATGTTATATACCAAATAAAGGTTGTATATTAAACAAGAGCTTTCGCATTTATACAAGACATTAATGAAAATTGGACATATTGCAAAGCTGGCATACACCGAGGTATCCTTATAATAAGGAGCGTAATGATACACTCGCCTTGTTGTGGCCCAAACTGAGTTTAATGTTTAAGTAATCTGCTAAAGATGGTGTTTTTCCCTCCAGGTTCCAGCGTAACTGACAATCTGCAAGCTTGCTAATAATTTTACTACATTTTTTTTATCTGTGTTGTGCACTTTTGTATCGCAAACAATCACTCCAACTCTCTGTGTACTTCGTAGTGATCATGGATTAATGTTTGGTTCGTCACTCTACGGCAGGGGTCGGCAACCTTTTCAATCGGAAGAGCCAAAAATGGCAATTTACAAAATTTCAAGGTTTTAAAGAGCCACAAAATTTTTTCTTGCCAACAATAAATAACAGGTGGGCTGAAAAGTTCGTAGGCTGACACATAGATGGCGCTACTAGTATTAAATGCATATGATTTTTAATCAGCCCTAACCTTCAAAAAACACGTGTATAAATTTGATAGCTGTTGCGCTATTAGTATGTGAGTTATAGCATTTTTAATGAAGTTATAGTATTTTTAGTGTTCATCACGTGCAGTCTACTCGGCTGACTGTCGATTGGACTCCGGTGTGAAATGATGGAGCCATGTTTCATCCATTGTCACATATCGACGCAAAAATTCGGGTTTATTACGATTGAACAGTTTCAAACACTGCTTAGAATCCTCAATTGGTTGTTTTTGGTCGATTGTGAGCTCGCGCGGCACCCACTTTGAACAGAGCTTCCGCATATCCAAATATTCATTCACGATATGTCCAACACGTTCCTTTGATATCTTTAGGGTCTCAGCTATCTCAATCAACTTCACTTTACGGTTATCAGAAATTGTTTTGGGGACTTTTTTGATGTTTACGTCGATCCTCTTTGGGGCTTCCACTGCGTGCATCGTCCTCGATGCTCATTTCGCCTCGTTTAAATTTAGCAAACCACCTCTCTACGGTTGATTTTCCTGGTGCAAAGTCCGAATAATGTCTATCAAGCCAAACCTTAGCTTCAATAGCATTTTTTTTCGCCAAAAAACAATGCTTTATTAACACATGAAATTTCTTTTTATCCATTTTTTCAAACTAACAAAAGTTGCTCCACTAAAACTGCTATAACTCACATACTAATAGTGCAACAGCTGTCAAATTTATACACGTGCCTTTTGAAGGTTAGGGCTAACTAATAATCATATGGATTTAATACTACTAGCCCACCTGTTAATACTCGCATAAATAAATTTTTTTGAAAAAAAAAAACTAATCTATTTATTCATAAGAAAACATATCTATTTATTCATCATATCATTCTATTTATTCATTATTAGATAATTACTTATTATTTAATTAAAAAATTAAAACAATTAAACATTTACTTACAACACTAACTTGTACTTCAATAAAAAACAATTGAACAAACAAATTCAATGGGAGCGATGCCTTTGCATGGTTATTCAAGTAGTAAAATTTAAACTTTACTAAACAATGTAATTTGTACTTAAAAAAAAAAAAAAAACAATAACATACATTTCAGCAAACAAATTCAATGGGAGCATTGGCTTTGCATGGTTTTAGAAAGTTTGGATAAATTTGGCTCATAACTTGTTGCTTTAAGCACGACTCTAAATTTTCATTTGTTAGTTGGCTTTTTACTTTACTTTTAATTACATTCATGCAAGAGAACGCTTACTCGCATGAATATGTCGATCCGAAGATAGTCAGCACTCCAAATGCCAACTTCTTCACCTCACTGTAGCAATCTGGAAGACTATTCCATGCGTCGAATATAAGTGCCTCAACTCGCGGCATTTCTTTTAAAGTTGTCCACTTTTGTTGCGTTACGTACATACATTTCTGGACCTCCAACTCTTCCAACTTGCTTTTCAACTCTGTAAATTTTCCACTCCACAAAGCTTTACTTTTTAAATCGATCAATTGCATTTCTAGAGATCCAGTATCAATTCCAAATGGCTCAAATGTTTGTGTTGAGAGGATTTACTATGAATGCTAGAGTGGTTTTGTTGATTTTGAATTGCTCAAATCTATCAGCAAATTCATCTTTAATTTTTTTTATAACTGTGCTGAAGTACCTCATTCCAACAGTTGCACTAGTTTTATCACGATATTGCTTTAGAAATTGAAAATGAAGTAATATACTGCTCTGAATATCTTATGCAAAAAGAATTAATTTTTCTTCAAAACAAATCAATTCTTCTACCAAAATATAGTCTGGGTTTCCCTTTCCTTGTAGTTTTAGATTCAGCTCATTTAATTTCACTATGATATCCACCATAAAGTAAAATTTTTGCAACCATTTGCCGTTCTCTAACTCAGGGTGATTAATGCCTTTTTTAATTTAGGAATGTATTTATTTCATTCAAGCACAATGCAAAACGTTTCAACACCTTACCTTTGGAAAGCCATCACACTTTATTGTGAAGAAGGAGGTCGGAATACTGAGTCTCCATTTCGTTTAAGAATTCTTTAAACTGACGATGGTAGAGTGCTTTTGGCAAGATGCTGTTAACTATCTTGATTACCAAATTCATGACGTCAACTATTTCGGCCGGAAATGTTTGGGCACAAAGCGCTTCTTGGTGTATTATGCAGTGAAACCTAAGAATTTCGTGGTTTATTTTGCTCTGAAGAATCGTTGATGACCCTTTATTTTTTCCTGTCATACTTCTGGCTCCATCAGTTGCTATTGAAACGATTTGATTTAAATCGATCTTATTGTCTTCAAGACATTTTTGCACGGCATTCGCTATATCTTCCCACCTAGTTTGTCCCGAGAGCGGTAGCAATCCTAGAAGTTCTTCTTTTGGACCTTGGGAAGACATATACCTGACAAAAAGGGCAACTTGTGCCGTGTCTTTTATGTCGCAAGACTCATCTATAGCTAATGATAAGGCAGAAGAAAGTTGAATATCTTCCACCTGCAAATATGTTACATTTGAAGATATTTTAGCTATTCTGTCTTGTACTGTTTTAGCGGATAGTGGCAAATCTTTTGATTTTTTTCAAGATTTCTGGTTTGTTTTTGAAATCACGAAATAGTTCTTCAGATTCCTCGTTAATCGATTCAGAACGATTTTAAAATATTTTTTTTTTTTTTTTTGATAAAATAAATAATATTTGCGTATGGAACTAAAGAGCCGCAGTTTCACATCCAAAGAGCCGCATGTGGCTCGCGAGCCGCAGGTTGCCGACCCCTGCTCTACGGTCATCTTGTGCACACGAGGGCTAAACAGACCAGAACCTACAGTTTAAAGTGGATTCCGAACCACTAACAAACATCCATGCCATCGTCAGGATTCGAACCTGAAGCCTGGGATACTAAATGCCAGGGCGCTAGCCAGTTGGCCACCAGGCCGCTGATCAGGGACTGAGAAAATCGCATATTTTTTACTGTAAGCACTGTTTTTTTACTGAGATATTTGAAGATAGCTGTTTATATCCCTGGTAAGCGATTTCTTGTTTCCGTAATTGCATCTTGCATTATTTGTTTACCTTTCCGATTTGTCGATTTTTTTTAGATTTTATTCTTATTACTTAAAATTATAAGCCACCAATATCATTCCGCTATAGTTAATGCCTTAAAATAAAGTCGCATATTTTTACCAGCTCAGTGCAAATGTAAACATCCAATTTAAACGGAGAAACGAATGAATCGATTATACTTATTACTGGACCTGAATGGCCGAGTGGCTAGCGCTCTGGCGCTCGGTCCCACAGGTTTCGTGTTCGAGTCCCGTCGGGCCATGGATGTTTGTAGTGGTTCGGAATCCACTTTAAATCGTAGGTCCCGGTCTAACACGATCGTAGAGCGTTGTGGAGAGTGACATATTAAAAATAAGGAAAAACTAACTGTTCATATATATAGTGATTAGGGGATTATAGTCCTTGTTACTTCACATCCCCATATACCATTTCATTCATCATCATACTTATTACAGAGTCAAGTCGCACATATGCGGCACAAAGCAATTTTTTCTTTCTGAACATTGGTGGAACATTCTGAACATTCTTTCTGGACCTCGTATCCCATTTATATGCGCTACGAACTTGCCCACCAACTGGTGATGAGGAGGAAGGCATTATTTTCAGGAAGGACTTTTAGACTTTCTTTTCTTTCTTTCAGACTTTTTCTGCCTCACAATTGCTTTTCGTATGGAAGAAAATCCCGAAAAATCCCACCCAGCAGCCTAACTATCAATGTGAGATGTTTTACATACGTTATCACAATGAACTGCAATAAACTAAGCTAATTGAACATTCACCATTGGGCCTCGTCACGAATTGGGCACAGAATAAGCTTTTAAAGAAAACAGTTTAATAGCTATTGTGTGGAGTTTTCTAACTTAATTATTTTTTTGATATTTTGTAGCTCAAAAATTTTAAATATCAAAAAATTAAACTTATTTTTATTGTAATTAAAATTATCTTTTCCCTTTATTACACCGCTGTTTTTGAATCTGCCTGGTTTAAATCGCTTTCCAGTTTTCCTCGTGATAGCTGACCGGTTGCAATGCAAGCTCATTCTTTGAACTGCGTATGAGTAGTTAGTTACCTGGGGTACTACTGCTTCATTGTCGTCTGCTCTTGCGCTGATAACTGGTGATAAAGTGGGAGCGACACGGTAGGGGTAGCCGTACTTGCCGCTTCCCCCCGAAGACGGAGATACAGACTGCATCTTGAAGCTTTTCATCGTCACACTGGATGCTGCAATCAGGTCTTTGGATTCAGACTTCTTTAGGTTTTTCAGTGAGTTTTCAGGACGAGCAGATACTACAGATGCTATTAATATGTTGCTGAAGATCAATAAGAGTTGATATCTCAATGATATATGATTTACCTGAAAATAAAATAAATATGTATCAATAAATACAAAAAAAGTATTATTAAAAAAAAAAAAAAATTCAGTCAAAAAGTCCAAAGTCAGTTTCTACTTTTTTTCACTATATTGCAAAAAGTTCTTTATAAATAATTTACATTCATTTTTTTTAAAGTTTATCTGGCGCCATCTGTTGGTAGATATATGTAACTTAAATCTAAAAAAAACTAAAATTAATTAATGAAATTTAACGAATGAATTAATATTTGAAAAAACTCTATTAACATCAAGTGTCATCCACTACAAGTTAAAAAAAATATGTTTGAACTCGAGTGGATGAATAAAAAGTATTTTAATAACGACTGAAAATCTGAACAAGATATATATAGGGAGAGTGTGAGCTAATAGAAGGAATTGAATAAATATGTATCAATAGGTAATACAAAAAAAACCCCATAATACAGGAAAATTAATACTGCTATTAAAAGTAGAAATACTTATATTAGCATGCATGTAATTTTTTAAAATAACTTATACAATTTTCAAATAGTTAAAAATGTATTTCAAGCAAGGCTTGGAGCAGTTGGTGAATGATGCGTTAGGTTTCAGAACTAAAGAAGATCGCTTTAAAATTCGCCTTTATCCGTATGCCGGCTGTGGGTAGGATAAATTTGTGGTTCGGAAAGTTTTTTCATTGGGCTGGAAGAAGTGGGAGAACTAACAAACTAACACTCCAGGTAATGTTCGTTTCAAATAGCAGTTTCACATTGTTATACTGCAATATACATCCTGCTACATTGTATTACACTGCAATATAATGTAGCAGACACCGGTGATGCACCCTAGGTAACGCTGAATCTGCAATTTTGCCTTTCCAGAGGCTAATTAATGATCTCAGGTAAAATGACCGGTGCTTGAAATCGACGACATTTTGTTGGGTTTATAATTCCGTCAAGCATGCTTATTATTCTGAAACGAATTCTTTCTGGCTATAAAATTTTTATGATCAGATCAAATTAAAATTGTTATGAAATAAATGCATTATCTACAGTTATTAATGTACATCTTTTTGACAGTTGTAGCGTGCAGGCTGGGCAATTGGTTTGTAACTGGGTGTGGTTGGGCTGAGATATTTGAGGCACAGGTTGGGGAACACAGCTTTATTGACAAGCACAAACACCATACGCATACAATACTTAACACATTTAAACACGTATAATTATAGATTCGTGGAAGGATTCCACTTCTAAGCTGAAAACCCGATACTCAACTACACGCGAGATGCGCGTAATACACTTGTTCTCTGGATGAGAGTCTGTAGGCCAATTAATACACAGGGTTGCGTTAAATATATTTCCTTTCGGGGTGAAAAACTGTAAACTAAACGTTCCTCAACAGAAGCGATTGATTGCGCTGTACTTCCTCTCGTGTGAAAGTTTCTAGCCCTACTAACCATTTCTTCTGAATGTCACAGGGGGTGTTCTTGCCAGTGCATAGGAGGAAGCACGACTACACAGTTTATAAATACCATGAAAGCATTCGATATAAATATTCAAATAACTACCGTTCAAGAAGAAAGTAGTTATTTAGTAGATAAATTATTACTAAATCAATAATTAATTTTTTCATAAATCAATAAATTTAACCCAAAAAGTTTAGTTTGAATTATACAAAAATGAATTTTTTTTTTAATTTTATGTTTTAAAAATTTCTTTGTAATTTAACTAAATAAATAAAGATATTAATGGGAAATATTTTCATTGTGTTTTATTTATTTATTTTTAATCTGGTAATTATGTTGAGAAATTGGGGTTATTTTAATTCTGTTTGATATTTAGTGAATACATAGATTAAAAAGAAAGTTTTAAGTAATTCAGGTTTCTTTTCATGTTCTCAATACCTAATAGTTTCCTACATTCTACATAATGAAACATATCAAGTTAAATATAGCAGTGAAAGTTTACAATCTATTAAAATGAATTGTGTTTACGATGTGCTGCAAAGTAGTTATTGCAAGTTAAAATACATTATAGCAAATCTTTCCCAAAAATAAACACAATAAATCCCAATGTTAAATTACAGCTTCCAATTCTATGACAAGCAATTACTGAAAGTTACATTTTAATTTATGTCTGTAATTATTTGTATAATGACAACCATCTCTCAAGACAGGAATAGCAAATAGAAAAAATATGTAGAGCATTAAATGAACTTTTTCTCTGAATTAATTGCCAGTCATTTATGTGTTTATCTTATCAATCTAGTTTCAATTTTCAAACACTTTTTCTTTCTGACCTTTTATTTTCTTTTTCTAAAGGGTTTCCGAAATCATGTTTACTGTACAAGATAACAACAATTAAATTGTCAATATTCGGTATTGTTTTTGCAACTTTTAGTTAATTAAGCATTACAGTAATTGAATTCTTTATGTATAACTAAGCGTAACGGTGTTATTGATTTTTGTTAATACATTTGCAGCTATTTATTATTATCATGCCCTTTTTTATAAGCTTCATTAAACAGTAAATAGCAAAGATCTTGCTTATTTGTGGCATTTTTCACCTAGTTTTATTATTTTAATAATTTTAAATTTAATCACTATTTTAATTCACGTATAAATTTTTTAAGTACCACCGAATTTTTTTTTTAGATAAAAATGGTATTCAACAAAAGCATCAATATCAAATTCAATTTTTAAGGTGAACAAAAAAAAAAAAAAAAAAAAAAAAAAAAGCAACTTAAGTTTAATTCATTCAGGTTTAATTTATACAAATTTATCCCGTTATTTCATGATCACAAACAAAATTTTAAAATTCATTTAATTTCTTTTGCATTTATATTTCACAGCTAATTTTCTACAATACGAATTTTATGGTAAAGGTTAAAAAAATGATTGTTAAATAATAATTTAATTGAATCACTAAAATAATGTTTACTTCAATTAAGTACGTTAATTGAGGCCTATCTGAGTCTACCTCCATCACAACAAATGAATGGAATTACTATCTTCACTGATTCAAGGTCTGCCTTACAGGCTCTTAATACAGGTTTTTGAAGTATGATCTTGAACATTATATCTCTACAAGCAATTCCGCTTCTTGCATAGAATGTGTATCCTACAATGGATCCCTGCTCATGTGGATTTGGAATTTAATGAAATTGCAGATTCTTTGGCGAAGAATACAGAAGTCTGAATCAGACTGCCATTTCTACTTCCCTCTCAGATACCTTGGAAAAATCTAAACTTATAATTCTTTCCAAGGTTAAAACTAAATTCCAAATTACAGAACTGAATATCTATAGAAAAAAGTCAATAATTCCTGTCACAAGATTAAGGATGAAAATATGAAAATTTCTGCTGATGGCAGTAAACAATACCAAAAATGTGGCAAATGTCCTGATGTCGAGCTTCTGTCTTTGATTGCCCAGCTATTGCAACCGTCCATGCATTGTTTGGACCATCCCTCGAAATAGGATTTGTATTCCGAGCTGGTAATCAACATGACCAATATTATTCGGGAGCACCACGATAGTTGATTTTCTTGTGCTCTTCAGGGGATACGACAACAACAAGCATGTTGATTTTCAGGTTTTGCTTTGAAAATCATTAGAATAAGGTTATTAGTTTTGAATTATGTTTTAATTCTTTTATTTAAATAAATACTTAATTTTGTAATAAATAGTTCATTAATTCATATTATTAAATTTTCATTATTATTTTGTTATAAAAATTGTTCAAAATTCATTGAAATGTTTATTGTTCGCACTCTTTTTGAAAATCAATAATTTTAATGCTTTTTTAAAATACACGTCAAACAACTGGTCTTTGTATGTGAGAGAATATTTATTAAAAAATAATTTAAATTAAATTGATAATAGGTGTCATTTTATAATTAAAACTTAAATGCAAATAATGGTCCTTGAATGGTTAATAATATCAGAAACTAAAATTAAATTTTTTCCATTTATTTAATAAAATTAGTTCGTTATAGTACTTAAGAACAATAGATTATTTTAATACCTAGAATCTGTATTTTATTATATTTTGACATCAGACATATTAAAAAAAGACGAAACTTCCATCTGACATCAATTATTTAAATCAACAATGAAACAAACCAATTCATATACTTCTAAATTATTTAAGTATTATGAATCTAAACAGGGTTATTTCGAAAGAAATTTTATTTTATTTCAAATCTAGACAACAAAAATCCAGTTTGTAGTTCGGGATATCCATTGTTTAAACCAGCTTCTGTTAAACAAACAAAAAAAAGTTGTATTTCCCGTATTGTAATAAAATTAAATCATCGTACTTAAGAATAATAGATTACCTTAATATCTACAAACTGTATTTTATTATATTTTGACATCAGACATATTTTAAAAAATGAAGCTTCAATCTGACATCAATTATTTAAAATCAACAATGAAACAAACCAATTCATATACTTCTAAATTATTTAAGAATTATGAATCTAAACAGGATTATTTTGATTGCAGTTTTTTTTATATTTCAAATCTAGACAACTAAATTCCAGTTTGTAGTTCGGGATATCCATTGTTTAAACCAGCTTCTGTTAAACAAATATATAAAAAAAAGTTGTATTTCCCGAATCTACCTTCTCTACAACTTCCGTGCGTGTTGATAAAAAAAGAATAAATAATCAAACCCTTTGACCTGTGCATCTACAGCAAAAGCAAACGACCTGCTAGATAGATCAGTAGCCATCTTAAAAGTAATTGTTCCTTTTTTTTGAAAATCATTTCGTGACACTGGAACTCGATTTGACAGCAGAGGGTTTATAAGCTGGATTGAAGAGAGAGAGAGAGTGCGAGAGTTAGAAAGCAAATGGGCCAAACTCTTGTAGCATCACCCCACAGTTAGGCAAGAATGTGATGAAACAAGGACTTGGAATCTGGGTCAAAGGGGTCAGCTAAGGAGTGGGATGAGACCGAAAGATGGAATAAAAAATGATGGTGAAGGGTTCATCGCATGCCCTATATTCTTGGATGAAGGAGTCACGTGATCATAATGGGTGGATAGATAAGTCATTGCAAACTGCTTCAGGTTTATTTGCCTTGCATTGGGAATTATTTCTGTTTATTGCTTCATGACTGAATCTATCATTGGATAATTGATTTATTTCCAGTTAATATAACTTATACAGAAAACAAAATTCAACTCTTGAATTACCTTTTGAAAAAAATAAAGTATTTTTAAACATTAGCATGCATACCAAAATAAGCAAAAATTTATAAAATTAAATATCTTCGTGTATAAAATTTTTGTCATTATGTTCATATCTGAATGGTAATTAGAAGAGCATCTTTTATTTATTATAATTACATTATATTAAAACTTAATATTTGAGTATTCTAACAGAACAGAATCTAAGGTCAGCCCTTTATAGATATTTAAAAAATCTTTAAAAAAAAGCCTTTGCCAAATGTGTAAAAATACCTAAACTATTTAAAACGTTAATCTTAATTAAATGAAATAATTTTAAAAATAGGGTGACTTCGCAGGAGGATAGAGGTAGGAGATAGAGGTGGATTCGCAACCAAAGTTCTCCGTTAAGCCTACAATTTTGCATTGTAAAAGCGCTTAATAAATTTAAGAAGTACATATAAATTATGAATTAGGCATAAGATTTCCATTTGTTTTAATAAATGCTTCTTAAGTTCTTACTATCATTACCGACTCACTCGCTATACATTTTCAACTCACATAATCAACAAAGATTACTATTTGTCCTATTTTAATGAATATTAATGTCTTTTGTATATCCATGCATCTCAATGTCACTCTTAACGTTTTATCTTTTTGAAAATAAAAAATTCCCATATTCGGGCCAAATTTCATTTTTGCAAATTTTTTAATAATAATATTACATTTGATGAATATTTGAAACCAAAAAATTGGATTATCATCATAATTTTAGAAAATTTTCTTTTTATTAATAATATTCTTCGCAATTCAACAATCTACAATCTTTTTCAATAACCACCAATTCGATTGCGAAACATTCAAGATCGAATAATCTCAATAATTTCGTAATATCGATATGAAATTATTCTGCATCTGGACAAAATCCATAATCATATTTTTTTTCTTGAAATTTTACATAAAACTTTTCCAAAAATATACATTACATTGCTTGATGGTTTGAAGACCATAAGAATGATTTCAATTTCTCCATTCTTTCTCAGCTTAGTGAACCATAAAATTACACAAGCATAAACCCAATACTTACGAAGAGCTATCTCACGCAATACAACTTGATTACTGCATCGTCTTATACGCATAATATACATATTCCAAATTTAGTATCCCTTCACCAAACAGTAATTTTCGCATGTCAGCAAATTGTATATGCTTGCTACTAAGTTTGTCTATTTTAAGAGGAATGAATGGCAAGGATTTACGAACGAGGAAATGCGAAAGATTTCTTTGCCAATCTTCTGATCGAAATTAGGTTTTTTTAGGAGTAGGTAGCGCGCATCGTGCCCAGAGCCTTGCATCTTTCTTCTTTCTAATCATTACATGCTGAGAAGTGAACTCTTCAGCAAACAAAGACGTGCTCGCTTTCCCTTTTCTTAAACTAGCAGATACGATGTCGGCAATGTTTAGCTTCAGTACCAATCATAATGTTTTTTCAGCACGTTAGGATCTTTGAAGGGTAAAAGGAATGCGTTATAGAAACGTAATTTTAAGAAAATTAAAAATTAATAAAATAAAACAAACAAAAAATTTTTAAAGATAAATACGAATTTTAACTGCCATGAATTTTAAACCCACTTCCGATTTTAAGTTAAAATTCTTAAACAATCTGGATTTCTTAAAAAACTATGTATTTATGTAAGAATTTTTATCATGTGTGAATAAGATGTTGTCCTGGTTAGAGGTTTGTGATGTTTCACAAAAAAGTGAAGCTAGAAAAAAAAAAAAAGTATGAGTATAAGTTAATATCATCATACTTGGTTCAACAACCCACGGTGGGCCGAGGTCTTCTACCTACGGGCCAATTTTGAAACATGAGAATTTTTTCTTTTTACGAGGTAGGTTTGTTAATCCTACGCCCACCTTTCCTAATTTGTCCCTCTACGGTCATATTAGACCAGGACCTACGTTTAAACGGGATTCCAAACCACTACAAACACCCATGGCATCGCTGGGACTCGCAATCCTAAACCTGTGGTACCGAGCGCTAGTCCTCTACCATAAGTTAATTTTAGATATACATAAATCTCCTCGCACAACAACAGAAACTTCAATTTAAAATAAAAGATGATTTTTAAGTAATTATATTCCTTTGTCTATTGAAACTAACAAATATGTGTTACTAAATCAAACGATTGATCAATATCAAGTCACTGCTCTGAAGTTAATTTTGAATTGTCTGGCTTTCAAAATGTAAACATCAGTTATCAGCTATTATGAATGAATACATTATTACAAACACTACCAAACTTTATATAACATCAAACTTTAATATATTCCTGTGGCTATTGAATTTGATTTGAAACTTGTGCTATATATGACCAATCAAATAATAAAATTCCTCATAAAATTCTTGAATTGTTGAATTGATGTGCTATAATTTTTTCGAAGAGAAAAATTCTCCTTTACGATTAATTTAGTATATAACTATTTATACTTATAATTCAGATACATTACAAAAAGATTCAGTTCAAATACCTTTTAGGAATTAATTTGTTATTGTTTGATGCTCCTAAAGAGAAAGCAAATGTCAATACCTAAATAAAATTATGCAAATATTGATATTTTACGTTTTCGTAAATGTTGTATCCGCATAATTTTTTGATAAAAATCTGATGTATATATATATATATATATATATACAAAGCATCTTTTGTATAAATAAATGAAAACCTAAGATTTTACGAACGAGGAAATGCAAGAGCTTTCTCTCGTCAATCTTCTTATCAAAACTAGGTTTTCACGAGTAGGTGCTATGCTCTTCTTCTTCAAGAGAGATTGCCTGCTGTGTAGTGAAAGGGGTCATGCACGAACAAGAGAACACACACTCTCCCTTTTTCGAAATATTTCTTTTATTTTTATTTATTGATGTTTTGTTAACCCTACCTTCGTTGGCCTCAGACATCTAGATCGCGGATTAGTTTACTTCGCAAAGAAGATTAGTTGGTGTGTCCCGTTATGCTCTGTTAGTAATTCTTTTGAGGCGGCTAATAAACTGGTACAAAAAAAAAAGCGAATGAATGAGTGTCGGATTAGGTGTTTGCAATGATTCTCTTTGTATAAGCGTAACAATGCATGGAAAAGGAAAAGTAAATTATTTTGATGACTTTTTTTCTTTTGTAAATTGTACTTGACATTATGTTTTTTAAATTAACGCATGGTGCAAGTTCTTGTTTCTAACCATTTCAGAAATTTAAAAAAAAAAAATTCTTAGAAATGCAGCATTTTATTTTCTGCAATTTTATTTCAATTTTAAATTTCTTGAAAGGGAAAAAAATATTTAAATACATTTCACCTTGAATATATTTTTAACAAATAATCGTCTTCTGTCTCTTCCTTTTGATTTGCAAATGTAGATTTAAAATGAATAAGAAATTGTATTATTCACCCTGGCTAATTTGATAGTAACTGAGGACTGAGTGACTAGCGCTCTGGCGCTCTGATCACGGATTTCGGGTGCGAGTCCCAGCGGTGACATGCATGTTTGTAGTGGTTCGGTATCCACTTTAAACAGTAAGTGCCTGTCTAATAAGGGCGTAGGGCTGACAACCCTACCCCGTAAAAAGAAAGCATCTCCTGTCTCGAAATCCGCCAGTAGGCAGACGGCCTTGGTCCACCATGGGGCTGTTGCGCCAATGACGATATCGGATAACTAACATCTCAACAAATGTGATTTAATTTGAAGCAATACGAGAGTTCAACGAAACTTATTTTTTATTAATATTAACGATTAATCCGAATTTTAATAATATAACTTACAACCAGTTACTTAAGTAGTAAAAGATGTAATTAAGTGGTCTAATGGCTGAGTGTCTGGCTTTCGATATCACAGGTTTAGGATTCGAGTCCCGGCGATTCCATGATGCATGTAGTGGTTCGGAATCCACTTAAAATGCTTGGTTTGTCGCTCTACGGTCAATTTTTGCACACTATAGGTTAATTATACCGAGACCTACTGTTTAACGCGGTTTCCGAACCACTAACAAATAACACCCACCAGGCGTCCAACCTGAAATCTGTGGTACCAAAGGCACGGGCTCTAGCTAATTGGCCCTCAGGCCGCTCGAAATCCACTTTAAGCCGAAGGTCCCTGTCTAATATGACAGAGGATAGGACTTAGTCCTACCCCGTAAAAAGTCAGCATCACGGAGTCAAGTCAGACTTCTATCTACGAGTGCTCCATTACAACAGATGCTGCCCCCCCCTTTCCCTCCTTCCATGAGACTACATGGGACTTGATCTTGGTCTAGATGTTGATGTCTACCAAGTGGGATAAGAAACAACAGAGGTAATAATTAATAGAGTGAAAAACTATTTAGCATTGAATGCATATAATACAACGTGTATCTGTATGTACTTTCACCTGAATATTACGGATAAAAGGGGAAAGAAAGATCAGTTAAGTAAAATCCTTCAACTTTATGTTCAATGGCCACGAGTTAAAATAGAAATATTTCAAGCAAAATATTATACATACAGCTATGGTTATTTAAATAGAAGAATATTATTAAAATTTTACAGTAACCGTTAATTTTCAGCAGATTGCAATTTTTCAAAAAGGGTCATCTTTAAGCAAGAAACTAAACTTGTTTTTAATATTGATGGAATCGTATAACCTAAAATTATTGTAACTAACATCAAGAAATCTAATTTCAAAATGCAGAAAACTAATAAAATTAATAGCTTAAAGGAAAATAATTTATGGCTTTATTTTGTAACTTCCTTGTTAGATTACTATTATTTGTGAAAATCTTCTGGTGTGTGATGAGATTTTCCCAAGGTGGATTAGTGCTGGTATCATCTTTTATATTTGTTTTGAAATGCGAAGGACAACAACTTAAGTTGCAAAATTTTCAAGAAGATGAGTGCAACTAAAAAGGAACTATTCTTTTGACCTTTCAATTTCAAGGACCAGATATACGAGTTGCTTTTGACATCGATTTTCCATTGTTTTGAAAGTGTTGTTTCTTCTCTTACAAATCTCGTTCTTTGTCCTTATTTTCAATAATTTAATTAGCATTGGAAGCGTAGAAGATGCTGCCTAGATATTTTAAGAACATAACCCTAAATTACCTTTTTCTCTGGGAAAAAAATAGATGTTTATTTTAAATGTTTAAAATATTTCAGTTTACCTTTTCAATGCATGATTTGTATTAATAATTGATTTATAAATTAATTCCAGTTACATTTTTAGCGAAACAGGTTTTCTAAAATGTAATCTTATGAAAAGTTCGAGTTTAAATATTAAATGATATAATTATACCCAATATTTTTTCTTTCCCACAAATATTACCTTAATTTAAAACAAATTCACAATTATGTATAAATATCCATTAAAACATTCCTAATTTTTGTTGATTTTGAAACAAAAATAAGAGAAAAATATTAATATTGCTATTTAGATATTTCATATAAAATTCAGAAAAGTATTAAATGGTGACAAATAATATAATTGATTAAGGAGATGATATTTAAATGCATTATTAATATTATTGGTAAAAAATTGCTTAAAAAAGTGTAGAAACATAATTGATAATGGTTTTATGCGAATATTTGCCCCCTTTATTGCTGGAAGATTATTAATAGTTTAATGTACAAAGATTCATTTAAAATAATTTTTTGCTTATGTTGTTAACACAAAAACAAGTATATGTGTCTGCTTTGATCATTCTATCTATTTTAATTTGTTCCAAAGTATTTCAAAGTACAAATTTTTAACTTTAAGTTTATAAAATCTCAAATTAATTGCCATATCGGAGTTTAATGGAAAATAAGAAAAGTTCGTTCTTATTTAACCAGTACATGCTTTGGATTTTCAAATTTTTTTTTTTAATTTGAATTAGCTGCATGTAAATATCCTTTTTTGACAAAATTTCTGAAAGACGTAAACGCCCTGTATATAACACACGAATAATTGAATATATTATTTCTATAATAGCCTTTCATTTTATTTATGTTTATAAGCAACTATTTATTTTTTTACGCCTCCCAATATGCGTAAACCAGTTTCACTTTTTAACTATTGCAATAAAAAAAGATATTAAGTTAAATTATTATAAAATTGAAGTTAATGGAACCAGTAAATGACCTTACAATGCTTTTACAGTTACAAATTATTTAAAAAAAAAAAAAAAAAAAAATCATGAAATATTCAAAAACAAATTATCGAGTTTGTTCTCGTAATGTTTACGCCTGCAAAAACAATTTCAAAGTATGGTTTAGAAAAGAAGAAAAAATCTGTAGAAATACTGGACCGGCAATATTGCATTTATGAAGTAAAAAAGACCTCATTCAGTCGAGAAAAGCACACATTACGGTCAGAAACACACCCACTTTCATATTTTCAAGTATGAAAACAAAATGTTTTCAAAACAGAATGAACGAGACTGCATGATAGCAATTTTTCTTGTCTCTTTCTGAAAATCAGTATTCTGTTTCCATCTTTATGTGTTGGAATGCAAGAACTGTTACTTAGTTATCCTTGAGCTGCATACTAAATTTCAAAAATAAAAAAAACAATTAAAAACGAAGAACTACAAATTATTCGAATTATAGGGCTGTAAGCAATTTCAAGTAATATCTATCGTTTAATTCTGTTTGGAAAACCCAGGTAAAATAGGCCTTCATCCATATTTTACGAAAAAAAAACAAAATTTCATAAACGTGTATATATAAAGTATTTTAATTTATTTTAATAATAAAGGGTTTGTTTTTAATAAAATAAAAAAGCGTGTGCAAAAAAAAAAAAAAAAAAAAAAAAATCCAGATAAATTTATTAGAATTGTACTAGAAAAAGTATACATTTTTTAAATGGATGAATATCGCCACATTTAGTCTATAAATTCGATGTTTCTTGTCCGAAATTTCATGTATGATTTGTTTAAAAATATGCATAATGAATTTAATATTCCATTATTATAATAAAGTTAGAATATCATTATATATGTATTAAATATAATAATATCAATATTATAATAATGAATTCAATCATTCATTATTATAATAATGGAAACTAATAATCGATTCTATCGTATTTCAATATGTACAAACTTTTAAGTAATAATTTAGAAAAAATAAAAGAACGGAGCAAAGTGTAATTTAAAATATGTATTAATCTATATAAAATAACATCTTTTATAAATAACATAATCTTTTAACAAAATAACATAACAAAGTATTCACTCAAAAACTTTTGATGGAAATTTTCATTAGGTAGTAATTTTATTTTCATAGTAATTTTTAGTAAATTTTATTTTATTTTATTTTTAAGTAAATTTTATTTTCATAATTTGTTCATAGTAATTTTATTTTAAGAATGTGATTTTGTGTGAAAAACTGGTAAAGATTTATTTCTTAATAATACTAAACACATTTATTATATCTATTAATTTTGTGTGTCTCTATAAATTTGTCTGTTTTGTGTGTCTGTTTTGTGTGTCTGTTAATTTGTCTGTTATATTGCGTCTCTATTAATTTTTTGTTTTCTTCTTAAAAATGAACTTTTTTAAAAGTGAAAACTAAATTCAAATAGTTCAGAGTAGTTGAAATTTTTGGCTACATATTTTTTATTTTCATACTTAGAATAATTTTTTTTTCACATATTAAGAATTTTAATTAAATAAAATACACCTATCTGCCAATTTTACAAATATTATAAACAAACTCCCAAATTTATTTGAAAACTCACAAAAATATATCTCTGAATTGAAAATGTGAACGAAAACTGTATTACAATATTTTTATTATTAAAATTAATTGTTGAACTGTTTATAATATTTCATAATGAATAACTTTTCATTTTTAATGAACCAAATGAATGCATTTTATTTTTCCCTTGTAAAATTATTTGTCATTATTTTCTCCAAAAATATAAATAAGATGACCATAAATATTCTTCATCCTTATTATAATTGATGATTATGGACTATTGTCTCTGATAACCGATATGTTTAAACTGCATGGCCGTACTAATATAATCTCGGAAACATGAACAGAAAAATAAAAATAAAGAATTTTCTCATTTAAAAACAACTTCAGGAAAAAAAGTTAACATCAAGTTTGATGTTGAAGCAAAAATATCGTGATTTAATGATTATCAGAGCATGAAAAATTTAATTCACTGGCCAGGAAATGTGGATGTCCAGTTCTAAGATGACCACGAAACTGACCTACAGATTTTCATTAAAAGAACATTGATTTGTACGTATCATGTCTTACACGGTAGAGGAAATGTACCCTGTTCCACAACAGAATTTTGTGCTGTGTCGTGCATAAAAAATTAAAAAGTGAGCATTTTTTTATTTATGGGTTCTAGTTCGATGACAACGCTTTTGTAATACATTTTTTTTATGACATTCGAAGTGTATTTTTATTACTTCATAATCAAGTTATGGGATTGTTCATAACACAAGAAATTTACTGTCGGAAATAAATAAATTTGAAATGCATTTATTACTTAGCGGTTTTTTTTTTTAAGTATGGTAAATTAATAATATTTTTTTTTTCAATTTATTGGTTCAGTTGGAATGTTCTTTCATGTGCAAATTCCTCATTTTCAACAATAAATACGTGAATGCATTTGTCTTTTCAAATTAATAAATGTCAAATTCTTTTCCGATTTTTATCTGGAAATGAAATAAAATTCTCTGTAATATAATTTTTTTTTTTTTTTTTTTTTGGGACTGTTTCGAAAAAAAAATTTTATTTTCTAAAAAATGTTTATAGAGCGTGCATAAGTTATGTATTCATCAAATTTTAACAACGTACTCTTCACTATAATTATCATTAAATTTTTAGGATTACTTAGATATTGTGAATAATAACTTCACAAAAGTTTATAAATAAAATGTACTAATAAAATTTGCTATAAACTTTAAATAAAATTTACTATAAATTTTAAGTAAAATTTACTAATAAATGTCTTAAATCATATTTATTAATATTTAAAATTTAATTGTTCGATTAAACTTAATAATTCATTTCGCACACCATAAAAATTAAATGAATGCTACAATAAACAATCAATAGAGATTGTAAATTTGATTTATAACTCTCTTTAAGTACTTAACTCTATAAGTTTTTTACTGTTAATTTATACAACAATATTGCTTAAAAGTAACTTACTTTGTTTTCAATACTCCAAATAAATTTTAATATTATTAAAATTGTGTGATTTAATCTCACTTAATTAACCAAATAGATGAACAAAAATCTTAAATTTCAGAAGAATGGTGTTAAAAAGTTATTTTAAATCTAATTGCAATATTTTAATAAAGTTACATTTATTTTAACTGGTAATCAAAAGCCTTTTAAAAATTCACATAGAAGATTATTAGTTTTAGGGCTTTTTATCAAACAAATATAATGATATCTCACTATTTTTTTATTACTTAAGAACAATAAACATTACTAATAAATAACAAAATAAAAAAAAATTACTAAAAAACATTTAAAAATAATTAAATAAAATAAATAAACAAACAAAATAATAAATAAATAAAATTCTTCACATCGAACCGAAAGTTATTGTAAATTGGTTAATTTCATTTATTAAGGAAATACTTTTTTAGTTTATGATTGTTCATATATAGAAATATATTACTTAAAAGCTATTTGAAAATTATTTAATAATAATAATAATCATATGCTTTAGCAAATTATTATGCAGTTGAAATTATAAAGGACGCAACACTAAGTGTGTTAAGGCTGACACTTCAATTTACTTCTACCCGAGAGATATTCAAAATAAACACTTCTAACCTTCAAAACATTCAATTTTAACCTACAAATTATATTCATTATTATTTTTTACTTAAAAGTCATTTTTCTTCAAATTCCATTAAATGTAAACCTAGGTCACAAACGACCTTCAAAGTTCATGAACCTTGTCAGTTCAGTTTCCTGTATACATGGAAGTTAAAATCCTATTTATAGATGAACCTTTCCGAAAATGATGCTACTGCCGTTATTAAGTTTTGACAATAGAACCATCGAAATTATGTACATTCTTTTTTCATTCTTCATTCGAATATTTGAAAATATATTTCCTTTCTATTCTGTGGATCATTAATAAGAATAATGAGTTAGTCGGGAATCGTGCGACCGAGAATGCAAATTTTAAATCCTTTTTCGTAAGTAATGTTCTGTAAGAAAGGGGATGAGCTTCGACCTTTAGATGAATGTGAAGTTGACTAGAAAGCATTATGCTCGGGCTAGTTGTAAAGGCAGGTACATTCACGGTAAATGATGATTATCAAACATCATTTATAAAGTGTCATACTTATGTATTTCTGAAGATAAGTGTCATGATCGGCACGCTGTTATTTATTCAGTGTTGTATCAAAATGAATGAATTAATTACGTTTTTAAAAATGAAGTGTATTTATGAATTTAGGTTTACGAGTATAGTGTTATAACATTTATTTCGTCAATTTTTTTGGGAGGGAACATATGCTAAAGCATATGCAAAACACATCCTACATTAAAAATACTTATTACTTTATTATTAAAAAAGGAAAATAATTTCATTTCGTAACCTGTGATATATCAGCACCAAACAAAAATGTTTTTTGTGGCTTTCAGTAAAAGTTTTAAAATTCCACAATTAATTAAAAGCAACAATAAATTTGACATAATAATAAATCTGGATAGGCATTTTTTATTTTTCATCAGTTGAATAATTATGAAAATATATAATTTAAAAAGAGAAAAATTGCATCTCATAAACGTTTATTAATAATTTTTGTTTTTTAGATAACCCCCCCCACACAATTTTCACAGAATTATTTACACCATAAATATTAACTAAATAAACAAATATAACAGTTGAATAATTATGAAAATATGTAATTCAAAAAGAAAAAGATCGCAATTCATAAACGTTAATAAATTGTGCTTTTTAGATAAAAACAAAACACAATTTTCACAGAACTATTTACACCACAATTATTAAATAAATAAACAAACGTAACTCTCCTTACTTAAAAAATAATTAAAAAAGAGACTTTCATAACTTATACAAACACAACTATGACAACAGCCTTGTATGTTTAAAAAACAATGGCTTTTTTTCCTGCTTGTACTTCAACAATTGATTAAAATTCTAATACAACTGGAAATACGTGAATGTAATTAATATTTCTAGTTTAAAACAATTTTTTTAATTCATACAAAGCTCGTTCCGTTTTTTTTAAATGGCCTCGATGAAACTTTGAGAAGACTGGGATGGTTACTTATCTTCTGTACCATCGAGCTTTAACCAAGCCCATCTTTAACTGTGACCACACCCTAAACTCGCATTCAAACTTTCGAAATTTGTTTTCTACAAAGACAAAGAGGGTAGGAAAAAAAATGGGCGTCCTCGCTCTTAATTTTTTACAGTACATTAGGTCCTCTTCACAAAATTTTAGCCTGGAACCATTTTAATGTTTTTACTTTTTTTTTCAACCTTCAAGTATTTCGTAGTGTATTTGCACAAACACAACTACTTTCTGGGGAACAAAAATAAATGTTCTGTTTATTTTATGTATTACAAAATCATTTTTGGATGCTGTTTCTTATAATAAAGTTTCGTTAGAAATCAAATATTATTTCAGTAAAAAAAAAATCTATAATTTATTGTACGAGGTAAAAAAAATAAGATGCTTACAAAAAGCAACCATTTTCCATAGTAGGTTATTCAAATAAGTAAAACGTACTTATAAGTATTTTATTTTCATAATGTCAAATATTTAAATGATAAAAACTATTTTAACTTTTAAATTGCAATTTTTTTTTAAATTGCAAAGAAATAAAATTGAAAATAAAACTAAAATTTTTTACACTAAATAAATTAAAACAAAAATTTTGTATTAGACTGAATTCATAATAATTTAACAACTTCTAAAATATTATTTCAAATTTTAATGCATTCTTAAAAATCGACTATTTTGAATTTTGTAAACTCATTTTTAAGAATTCTTTACAGCCAGTTTACTTTAGAATTTCTAAAATTAGTTCTATAAACCCCTTTTAAGGCAAAACAAAACGAGTTTTAAGAAAAAGCAATAAAGAATTATCTATTGTTTAGCGAACAGAAAGTGTAATCTATAACTAAGAAAAAATTTACATTGTTCAATGAAATAAATGTCTTTTTGCTATTACTATTATCTGTAAAAGGAAATACTCTTTACAAAAGAAGTCTATAAGAAAGCATCCCATTGGCAGTAAATACATATTTGCGAGTAATAAAAAAAGCAATTCTATCTCACCGATAAATCGAGTTAACAGAAACATTTCTAAAAAGATTTTAATTCCAAGAAATAATTGTATTCTTCCAATCTTGCAAATAATATGTGATGGATCACCTTTTATAATATTGGTTAAAATTTCAATTTCAATTTTGGTATAGAAACCATTTTAGAAATTAATCTCATAAATTTTAGTAACTTTAATAACAAAATAGTTAACCAATTTGCTGAATGACCTTATATATTTCAAATAAATTTGCTTAGGTACTTAACTTCGAAAACATTTTTTTTGTGGTTCTGCAGGAGAGCACAAAAAATATTTGTGTTCTTTAAGAATAATCTTTTTTTTTGTGTGTTAATGTGTTTTTTAAGATGTTAAAGAACACAAATTATTTTAACCTTCATATAACCTTTCGCTTTCACAAGACGATGGATTTTATATCCCTTGGGCATTCAATAAATTTTTCCTGGTGAAAAAAGTTACCTACCATTAACAGGTGATGAGCTCCACGATTACTCACTTTGAAATGGGATCAAGGTTTTCAAAAAAGATCATGTTAACAAAATCTGTGTCGTTAGGTTTTCGTTCTTCTTACAGTCGGAGGCGTGCTTATTGCTAATTATTTAATGCTGTCGAGCAAATAGTTTCTACTAGGCAGAATTGTTTCTCCCTTTTCCCTCTTTTGATTTAATGGTGACAAGAATTGATGTTTTAGAAATTTGCGCCGAAGGCAAATTTTTACTTTCATTCTGGGGCACCTTAGATGAAGAGCCTTAAGAAATGTTTCACAGTGCATGTAAAAAGTTGAATGCGTAACAGAAATGCTGAAAATAAACTAATGACACGCAATTTTTTATTTAAGGTGAATTTAAAAATATTTTGAATTAGTACAATATTTGTCATATGTGAGTATCTATGAGTTCTGCACATTATAAAGATTTAATTACCATCGTTGCTATAGTATGATCTTATAATTTTATATTAATTTTTAACTAATGAGTTTTTTTAAGAAAAAGTCTTACAAAAAATTTTGAGACACATTGGATGAATTCGAGCTTACTTACTATATATTGGTAAAATAAATGCAAAAAAATATAGAAATTTACCGCACAAATATGTATTTAAATTCTTTATTAATGATAAAAAAATAAATGATGTATAATAAAAAGCAAATCAAAAATTCGATGCGTAACATTGCATTAACTGTATAAGCGTTTTGCATTTGGTTCAGTTTTTATAATAACAAGATTTTTTTTCATCAAATGTTTTTAAAAATGATCTAAAAATGCTTGGTCACAAATCTATATTGATCCAAACAAATTTGTGTATTTTAGCAGTTATTTAGGGACAAACAGATTTACTTTGTTTAACACATATTTAAGAACACGTGAGACATGTTTTATGTATAATATTTTGGCAATTAGTTTCATAAAAATCTGGATGTTTTAAGGAAATGGGTAACTTAATATTCATTCATGAAAGTTCTGAGCTATGAGTTGAAGCTATGCGAAGAAATATCACAGATTATAACACGAAATTTTTGATTGTATGCACAAAAAACTAATGTTATTGTATTTCATTTTCAATATTTATTTTGATAAATTTTCCCACCAAAATTCTAGCATAATTTAAAACTGACATCACTAGTATACTGCAGAGATTTATTAAAATTTATATCACGGTAAAGGCCTAAATAGATTATTCTATAATAAACCTAAATATTGCCTTCATCACATAAGATAATATATTTACAAATAATGAAATAATGTGAAAATCTATGCAGTTGAAACTTAACTAAAGATGAAAAACTACAGAAAAGCTTTACAGATTAAGACAGTGATACTATAGATTCTTTAAAATATAACCATCGTAGCCAATCAACAATATGCTCTTCAATCAAGATATTTCCGCAAGTATTACGAACAACATTTAACTTCAGGAATATTAAAAAAAGACTAAAATAAAAGGAAAATTACTGCTGTGTTCTATTACTGCGTAATTTATTATAGCTATGAATAGAATTGGATGCTGTCAGTCTTTCAATAACGCGATGTAATGTCTGTTATAAATCGATATATAATGACACATCACGGATGATGACAGGCTTTCAGTGCAATTTATTATAAATCCATATATGGTGATATATCAACGATAAATCTATATATATGTATGAATCAAAACGTTGTAGCCGAAATTAATGATGATTTCACCCATCAGATTATTTATTTATTCTATTCTATGTTAAAAATATTTGTTTTTTAATAAATTCTCTTATTAAATTTTTCTTTTATTTATAAAAAATAACATAAAACTTAAAATGAAATTAATAAAATATAGGATATTATTTAGTTAAAATTGGTTAGAATATTCTAAAGATCGAATACAACAAAGAAAATATTTTATTTAAGGTGGAATAGTATAAAATCATATACTTTATATGATTTTTTTTTAAAGCAAAACTTATAATAAGAAACAAAGTATTTAAAAGAGTTCAATAAAATTAAAAATTCTTCAATTTATAAAGACTGATCAGAATTGAAAAATAAAACCATACAATGTAAACGTTTTCTCTATTTTATTATTTCTTTTTTTAAATTCACCAAAAATATTTTTTTTAAAAAATCAATGCTTCCGTTAGTAAAAAATGTCTAAAATTATCAATAAAATATTTATTTTTCCCTCAATAACTTATAAAGCAAAAAATGAAACAGTTAAGTAGCAAAATTAATTTATTATTAGAAGTTTCACCCAGAGACTGATGATTTTCAAATAATCAGATCTTACTCAAATAAAACAATATGGGAAATTTAAAAAAAAAAAGCAACAACCAAAGATAATTCGATTTAAAATATATTTTAAATCAAAAGATTTCTGGCATTGTGGTTTTTCTATGAATATATTTTTTAAATAGGTACTACCTGATTTTATGCTAATATTGCTCATAATTCCTAATTAATATTTTTTAAAAAGTATGTACTAAAGCAATAGAAAATAGAAGCAATGAAAAAAATGTTCAAACTACAATAATTTTAATAAAATTTCTTATCCTTCGAAATGAAAAAAGGAACTCTGCATATGAAACCATAAAATTCAAATATCAATTCAGTATGGACTGAGCAGTGAAACAAAATTAATATTGCTTCACAAAAGTACACACAATGAATTATAAAGTTTCATAAATAAATCGGTTAGACAAATTTTCTTTTTATAGATTTTCCTCTAGATAATCTAGTTCGACATCTATATAGATATTGCATGACAAAGTATTCATGTTACCATAAGATTACCATCGATTGACAGACAGAACGAACAGGAGAAAGGCGATAAGTGCATTGTTGTCTTTAATACAATATCACATTGTCTTTAACAAAACATTGTAAAAATACTTAAATCTGTATTCCCCCTACCATCGATATGTAAAAAAATAGGAAAACAACATATGATGTCTATCTTTTATTATATAAATGTAATTAACTATCCTTGAAAAAATGGGTGTAAATAATCATTAATAACTAAAAATTGAATAAAGTGACGAATTTTTACACTAAAAAAAAAGAAAAGAAAGGAAAAAAAAAAAAAACCTAAACAACATAAATAACAAAAAGTTGAAAAGTTAATTTTTAACGTGAAAATAATTTTAAAAAATTATAAAAGGCAATTTTTTAATTATTGTTTTTCCGTATTTTCTAACAATCATTTTTGAAACACTGCTTTGTATAAACGAGGATAAAATATCTAAATTTAAGAATTATTTTATTTTATTTCTTTAAGGACGAAATTTGTAATTAGACAATGTTCTTTTTTGGTTTCTTTTGGCAAAATATTTTACAAAATATAAATTTAAATTAAAAAAATTAAATAAAATCAACTAAATACAGCAAAATAATCATTAAAAAAGTAAAAAAAAAAATTATTTTAGAAAGGTGGATTTTTTTTTTAAATTTAAAAATAGACAAGAGAATTTTTTATCATTCATTGAACAAAACGGGTAAGTATTAAAATAAATTCTCAAATTTTAAAAATACAACTATTATTTAAGATATAAATTACTAAAAAAACATAAATTAATTATAAATTAAATTAATTCGAATACATTCAAAGCTTACCATTTTGTTCCGAACTATCTTCGACGAATGCTAATGAAAATCAACAGACGATAATATTCGTGAAATGAGAACTCAAAATACAATGAAGATTCCTCCAGAAGAATAAAAGAAAGATTACTAGCAGAATTAAAAAAGAATTAATTCTTCTTGCATCCAACTGTTCTTGAGAAAGACCGGTTCCCAACACAAAAAGCAGCTGACAGATGAAGAAGAATGCGTCTTTTACCTTTGTGATGTTAAGGGCATTTAAAACTTCCACCTTAACTTTCGCTCGGAAAGGCTTATTGAAATTCTTCGCCAAGTCTGAATTCGATCGCGCCAAGATCTCTACAAAGGATGGCGGAAAATGGGGTCAATGTTTTTAATGCATTTCTTTTAGTCAATACAACGAGTTAAATAGATAAAATAAATATATTTACAGTTTGATTAGTATTTCCAAAAATAATGGATGTGTTTTAAAATTAATGCATATTTCGCTTTTTTTTATTTTGATAAGTTGTTGATAGATTTGGAACATAAGAAGGATGAAAATAATTTTTTTGAATGTTAAATGTTATTATGTGATTGATTAAAGCAACACTGAATTGAACAAAATTATTCAAATGGCATTTGTTACAATAAACTGCTACGATTTGTGAAAATTAAATAATACAAAACATCATTCAAATGACTAATAAAATATAAAAACTATTTTATTTCATTTACAAATCATTCAAATGATAAATGAAATTGTAATATTAAATCGTGAAAATTTGCACATTAATTTTTTATGTAAATGAATAGAAATTAGAAAACTTATAAATGAATTGCAAAAAAATTTTTTTTTCAAAGTGGTTACAATTAAGATTATATTACAAGAATACTCAAATTAAGAAATACCAGAGGCCTATCCTTGTATAGAAAAATATTTTGAATACCAGGGAATATAAAGAATAAGATAAATTTTAGATATTAAAACTAAATCATGATATTTCTTCCACATAAGCATATACATACGAATGAATATATATATAAACAAATAAGTTTCAAAACAATTCAGAAATTACATTGTACTTGAAAATGCAGGTTATTAAAATAACCCCCCAAAAAATGCGTACTTGTAATATTAAATATAATAGATATAATATAGAATAGAATAGAATAGATATAATATAGAATATAATATAATATAGAATAGAATATAATATATTAAATAGAAAAAGAATGATTAATAAATATGCTTATACAAACATAAAAAATTAATAACTCCGTTTCGATCTTTTAACATAGATTTTAAAAATTATCAATTGTGTTTGCTTATGAAATCTTCATTTTTGCCTTATTTATTTTCTTTCGAATAATCAGATTAGTATTTGTAAAAGTTAAAATGAATCAGTAATTATCCAAAATGTTTATCTATCAGAAGTTGTTAGAAGAATAAATTTTTAATTTTTGTCATTCGTGACCCATTAATATAGGCAAGTCGCCAACCTCATTCAAACTCGATAGAGGTTTTACGTTTCGAATACATTACTGAAACAAAACACATTAACCCTTAAAGTTAACAGAGATGATTCATATAATTATTAATCTAAGCATCTTCAGATGACCTGTGTGGCATAGGTAATCGTCACTGCATTGTAAATTAGATTACTTGATTATCCAGTGAATAAAAACATGAAAATAAAAACCAATAATTTGTAACGAATTAATTTCCGGAAACAAAAAGAATTTTGATACAATGTTGAACATTTTGATGCTGATCTGCTTATTTCTTCATAACTAATTATAAAAATAGAAAAGTTTTGATTTCATATTCATGATTTTTTCAAATTCGAAATACAAAATAATTTATTTTCATTACGTTCAAATATAACAAAGATTTACTTACAAATGATTTCAAAAAATTAAAAAAAAATTTTAATCTTCTTGACCGCTATACAGGTTACTGATAAAATTTAGAATTTAATGTAAGAAAAAACTCATAACTGCCATCATAAAAAAAATTTAAAAATTATAGAATTTCAAACGATTTTCTTTTCTTGAAAAATTCCATTTTCATTTTGAAATAAAATTGCCTTTGTTTTCACCAGACGATCTTTTAAAACAATTTCACGATAATTTTTCTTCTGAATTAATTTTTTTTTTACTAAATTATTTAATAATTACTCAATTATTTTATAAACAAATATTATGGTTAAAAAAAAATCAAGAAATTAAAAGCAAAATTCTAGTGAAAAAAATAAAATAATTAGAGAAAAAAATTTAAACGAAATTAAATAAGACATGAAAACTCCGCTCACAAAATGATATCCATATATTTTATGGGTAATAAGGTTTTAAAATTAAAAAAAAAAAAAAAATTGGTTTATATAGTAAAAAATCTTTTTATAAATGTTAGTTTTATACATTGGAATCGTTTATCTTTTTAGTGTTATAGTAATCGTTTTAATCAAGTAAAAGTCAGTTTTTTTGGAGCATCAAGACATTATATTCATTGCTTAGACTACTTTTAATGGTATTTCCTTATATACAGGTAACTATATTTATACTTAAAACTGTTTTAAGATTTATAAACACCTTTTAAAGCAAGAACATTTGATAAGTAAAATAACATATATTTTAACTATATTATTCATAGGACAGAGTTAATCATCCTATAAATAAGACACATATTGTTTTATTTTGTAAAAAATGTTTTAATAATTTGCAAATTAGTGCAATGAAGTTTTGATTTACAAACTACTACTTGTGTTTTGAAAACAATACACACGAATAATTTACTCTAGAATTACTGTACTTTAAATAATGTAACTTTAAGCAATTTTCAGTCAAGTGAAATGCACAACTACCCTCGTGTAATTTTATGCAAATCAAAACAAACCTTTTTCTCAAAACACAACCTGTATACTTTGTTTTTACTTCCTTGAGAAAATTTTCGATTCGTACCTTAATTTACATGTATTTCCGAATCAGATTCGTTGGTTGAAGAAATTCTATAAATTCCAGGAAAGAAATTAAGGAATGCTAAAAATAAATTGTTTGCAACTGTAAAAAAAGTGCTTTCCTCATAATGAAAGGAAATAAAGAATTACTTACATAGTAAAATAATAATGGCATTTTTTAGATGATTATGTTCGGTAATTTGTTTTTGCGTCAATAAAATTATAAGAAGTTGCGAATACTTGTTATGGGAATATTATAGCAGTTGTTTACGGAGTATTAGTAAATTTTCTTTGACTTTAATAGTAATATTTCAGTAAAAAATTATTTATGAGCCTTATTAAACTATTTAATGAGGCCAAATCGCAAAATAGGGATCGTTGAGATTTGACGACTTTTTTGTACTGCGACATATTTCTTGTACTGTGTGCAATTCACTTCACTTACTTTTGCAACTCTTTTCTTAGTGCACTTTGGCGAAATGAATTTTTGACGCTAAATCCCAACTGCCCCTATTCTGCGATTTTGCCTTTAATGAAATCATAACAAATATTAGCAATAAAATCAATATTAATAACAAATGAATTATAAATTCAAAAGAGTTATAATAATAATGATCATTTGAGTATTAAAACATAGTAAATGGGGAAAAAAAAAGCTTAAAAATCCCAAATATAAATCTTAAATTTCCAAAAATAAAGCTGTCATCAATTTAAAGTTAAAATCACTTTCTTCTCTTCATTATTTTATTATTACCGCAAACGAACCATCAAATATATTTAAGGTGTAAATTTTTAAATGTTTTTTGTAATTTTAAGAATTTTAAAATTCCCTACTACAAGATGTATTTGTTAACTACATTATCTATTTCAGTTTAAATATGACGGTAGCAAAATTTCTTTTTATATTCTATTTTGTCTTAAGCAGAAAGTAACTAGAAAAATCAAATACAAAACAATGGTGAACTAAACCAGTTGGATTCATGCGATCCTAATGTACTCTGGCTTCTAAATATCTACTTTCATGTGACATAATAACAAATATAGCCAACAGTAGCAATTCAAAACATTTTTCTTCTGAAGAGTTAACACCCCACATTGTTTTGAAATATTAGTTCCTTTTAACACGTATTGTCCCTACATTCGAACTCATTGTGAATTATTGTCTAACCCTATATTCATCACGGACTGCTATTTTTTTTATTTCATTCTTCTTTTGTGTTGTCAGAAGAGTCCACTCTGTTTTGTCTGAAAGCTCTAGTAAATTCATGACATATGTTATGATTCTATTTCCTGTTTGGGAGATGGAATTTTAGGAACTGTTCTTAGTGCTACTTTTTTTTTTAAGTCTAAGCATGCGCAAAGACATTCTTTATTCTACTAGAATAGAATTGTTCATGTTCGTCCAATAATTTGGTCTAGTTAAACTCACGGACTGTGCAGATATTGTGAGAATTGTTTGCGGATATGATTGAAGAATGCTCAAAAAACCATTTCTTCCTGACGGAATACAATGATGATGGTTCGTTAAATAACTTGGTCATTGTGAAAATAATGTAAAAGATTTATTTTCAATAGAATCTTCACCGATAAAAAAAAATACCAGAAGGTTATTTCGTGAAGCCTGTTCTTAAAGAATTTCCAACAGAATAATGAATTTAAACAAAAGAATAATGGCGTAAATATGACATTGAATTATCTTCAATAAAGATCGTGAAATGTGTATTAATGAGGTAGAGCTTTCAAGGTCGGGTTGACCAAGTTAGTTGTTCTGTGTCATGAAAGAGTTTATGATGATGGTCATAAATATACAAGTTATTTATAAAAAAATTTATATTTATCATTAAATATTTATTAAAATAATAAAATTATAAAAAATATTTTAGAAAATTGTATATCGACGGTTACGGTTACCTCCTTTCTCAGATTCAAAAAACATCTTATGAAATAAACACAAAATTATTATTTTATTTGTCCTTTAAGTCAGAGATCTATAAAAATGATGTTATTACCATATATTTATTTCATTTTTTTATATGTATGTATATAAATAAAATGGAAAATTAATAATATTAAATACTAAAAAATTAAAGAAAGAACTTGCACGAAAAAATAGATATTTAAGTGTTTTTATTATTTATATACCATTTTCTGCACATTTTACATATTTCACCCTTTCAATATGTTGTTGGATTTAACAAAAATTGGGGAATTTGAGATGTTTGTAATTTTTAAAGATATAAATAATGTCAGTGTATGGAGCGCGATCTAATGGTCAACACTAAATTGACAAAATTTAAGTTCATTTGTTAATTTAATGTCAATGCTTGAGGATTTAAATTATGAAAGGTCAATTCATCTTTTCTTTTGTCGTATGTTTTTGAGGATAAAGTTGTGGGTTTTATTAAATTATTAATTATAAAACTTTTTATTTCATCATTATATTATATATAAATAAATAACATAAGGATTAAAAAAGTTAATATAACATACAGATGCCTTAGAAACTTTTCGGTAAATTATCTGGCATAAAAAAATTAAATTATTTGAAAAAGTCTTTCGATTAGCATAGCGTTAATGTTTTATTAACGCATCACATTCATTATAATTAATTCGTAATAGTTTCAAGAAAACTAATAGAAATATTTAAAAATTTCAAATGATTGCAAATTGATGAGAACTTCCATTTATTTCAAAATAATGCAGTCTGGTTTATTTGATCACATACGATTAAGACTTGCATTTAATTTGCTTATTTTACATTGATTTTTGATTGTAAATCACAAATACTTTTTTTAAACACAGCTCTCCATAGTAAATAAAATCGTCTGTTTAAAATAGGGATATATATATATATATATATATATATACACTCAAGAGCCGAAACATTATGACCACCCCTACATTTTGCAATGAACTAGCCTGGATGGAGTGGAAGGCACGTGATGAGGTGGAAGTGTCATTTAACTATTATTAAGTGGTGGTATTAATCCATGCCAAGGCTTGTTGAAGCTGTGTTGCGCGCCAAAGGTGGGCCAACTCGTTATTGACAGGTGGTCATAATGTTTTGGCTCTTGAGTGTATATATATATATATAATGTCTGTTTATGTAATTAGACTATCAACCTTACTATATCTGCTAAGCCTAAATCGTTTGAAATTCATAAATTAACTTCAATTGCACTAAAATATTATAAATCGGTTTGATAGATACCACAAAGCTTCTAACATAGCTCATAATAATTCACACAAAGCTCATAACAAATAAAATAATTATTAAAAAGGGGAATGAAAATATTAGCCGAAGAAAAAATAAGCATGGCCATCATTCAATAGAAATAGCATTTTTTTCCAGACAATTAATAAAGGTCTGGAGTTTATCCTTGGAAATTGTAATATTTTTAAGCTTTTAGGCTAAATCTCGGCATATTTTGAAGCATATATGAATTTGCTAGCATATTTTGAATTAGAAAAAAAAGGGAGACATACTTCTTCATCATGAAAAGTATTTCAGAAGTAATTTCACTGAAAAAAATTGATTTCTGGGTGCTCGCATGGGTGGTTGAAATTGATTTCTGGGTGCTAGCATAAGCGAAAGACGTACATGGGCAGATGAAGGGGAGGGGGGGGTTCCAGCAAAGGTGAAATTTGGGGTTAGAGGAAGTTAAATAAAAGTTTTTCTTGAATTGACGATATAAGCAGAGTTTAGTTGAAGATTTATGTATTTAGGGCAGCCACGCCGAGCAGCAAGATATCCAACAACACCACAATTTATGCAAGTTGGTTTGTTAATAGTTTCTGTGGGGGTCAATATTCAAGTTTATTTATTTTGAAAATGTCGTTACTGGCCCGTATGCGAGGTAAAACTAACAAAACAAATCAATTCTTAATTTAATTCCTTCAAAATTCAATTCCTTTAGGCTCCAACTGCACAGAAGTCGTAAAGGATATTCATTGGGAATTGATAGTGTACATTCCCCAAATCTACATCGATTTCCATTTTTGCATAACTCATGATAACTCACTCATCCTTAACTAATACAGTGTAGAATCGTAAAAAAAATTATGGAATATCTGTATGCTCAAAAGTTGTCCAAAGGATAATTTGATTATCCAGTTAGTTTATCATGGTTGAGTGGCAAGGAAAAAAATTATTCATTAATATAAAGAATTATAAATTTCATCAACTCGAAACAAAAAAAAAAATGTATCTAAAGAATTATATTTACTAATGAAAGCAAATATAATAAATTTAAAGCTAATAGTTACTCAATGGTTTGGATAAAACCGTAAGAAAAATTTAAAAAAGAAATTAAAATGAGGATGGAGGAGATACAATGTGGGGGTATATATCTATGGTGTGAAGAGTGCATTTTTATGGTGGGAAGGTGCAGGTAAGTTCGAATTTAGTGATGATACCATGGATCAGTAAATGTATACTGACATTTTAAGCAAAAATTTAAAATAATTAGTTGAAAATTTCGGTCTACAGATATATTCAAATATTTCGGAAGCATAGAATTTCCTCAAAATAGCAGCTTATATCTGTATTACCAGAACAATAAATTAAGATGTTCAATATTCAACAAAATTCTAAAAACCATTTAACAAGCAGCTGATTTATCAAACTATTTTGTTATAATCCGAAAGTGTTTGAGAGTAATATTCATTCTTTCATTTTATTAGTAAATATAACTAAACATAGCATAAAAAAAAGTTTTCATTAAAAAGTAAGTAAAAATAATATTTTATTTTCTGCAAAAGTACAAAAGTGCTTCAAATACATTTTCTCTTAATTATTCAATTACTTTTATTTACTTTTTAATGAAAAGTTTTTGTTATGCTATGTTTCACAATTTTATTTAGTTTTATAAATCATATGTAATATTATTTTGTGTACTTAATTAGATATTCTTACAAATTATATTTAAATTTTTTATTTACTTAAGTTATAATATATTAAATGAATTTAGTAACTTATAAAATATTATTGGAAACTTTTTAGAATAAAATAATATAAATTGTTAGTTTTGAATATTTAATTATATGAATAGGTATTAAATATTTTTAAATATACTAAATAAATTGTTCCTTATTTAACTTGTCATTTTTAAAATGGTTATCATTTTTATTTCCACTTTAAAAATTTGTATAATATTTTTATATTCTGTTTAATTTTATTTTAAAACTAAATTTATCTGTATATTTAAAAAAAATAAAAAGAATATATTTCTTAAAAAAATAATAACATATATTTATTCATTATTCATGATATAGAAGACAGATACAACTCTAGTATTTAAATATATTTTATAGCATTAATAAAAATCAAAGAAAAAGTTGAAAATTTCTTTTAACAAAAAAAAAGGAATATTATATTGTACTTAATTTTATTTCATATATTCACTATTAATCAAATGTATATATCTATTATATATTATGATGTGAAAAAATATTTTATTCATTATTCATTAAAAATATTACACATTAATTCTAAAATATAGCAATATTTCTAAACACATTTCATTCATTTCATCATAATTTAAGAACTAGGACTTAATAAAAGTCCAAGGAAAAAAGTTCAAAATTTTTTTCTCCCTCCCATTTCAAGAAACAAATAATCGCCAAAATTAAAAGGTAAGACTAATATTCTGGTAAACCAATAATAAAGTTTAAGAAAGAAAGATTAAGAATATTACACATTAATTCTAAAATCAAGAAATATTTCTAAATACATTTCATTCAAAGGAATCATACTTTAAGAATTAGGACTTAAAAATCCAAGGGAAAAAGTTCAAATTTTTTTTCTCCCGCCCATTTTGAGAAAAAAATAATCGCCAAATAAGTGATAAGGCTCATATTCTGGTAAACCAATAATAAAGTTCAAGAGAGAAAGATCAAGACCTGTTCGTCTGTGACTTTTTACACACGCAAAATAAATAAATAAAAATGTACAATCGCAAGCAAATAAATAAACAACTATAAAAAAAAAAAAAAACTCAAAAAAAAGAAAGAAATTTCGACGGTTGTGGAAGAATGAACGCCATTTTCCTGTCCACAAACTCATGAAAGTGATGATTTATGCACGAGATAATCATAAAACCAGAATAAAAATATCAAATAATGTCCGGAATTCTGCAGTTCCGTATGCATGCAGGATTGCGACATTACCTGTTGGTTTTTTGTTTATGTTTAGGATTGAACTAAAAAAAAAAAGATTATTTGCATGGATGCTTTAGTTTTTTTCAGTTTTTTCAGCAATAATTTTTATTGTAAAGTAAGAATCTGTTTTGTGATTTATTGTTAATTAGAAAAAGGTGAGAAACCTCATAAAAATTGAGCGGAAATTCAGTGGTTGTTTACAGGAAGAATTGGTAAAAGAATTATATAAAAGTGTAGTTAATTAATCTTTTATTTTTTATTTTTCAATATTCTTAAAAGAATAGATTCAAAATAGTAAATTGAAATTAAGTAATTATCTCAGAATAAAAGGAAATCTTTTTTTTTTTTTTGTAAATAAATGCATCAATTTTTTAATACTTTGTTAGTAATAAATCTTTGCGATAAATAACATGATGGCTGATGGCCGATTGACTAGCAGATTCCCGATGGTGGTTCCATGGATGCTTGTAGTGGTTCGGAATCCACTTGAAATCATAGGTCCCGGTCTAATGTGACTGTTGGGCTCAAGGCTGACACCACCACTCCGTAAAAAGAAAACATCTCCAGTCTCGAAATCTGGCTGTGGGCAGATGGCCTTGGCCCACCACGGGGCTGTTGCGCCAATAAAGGAGAAGATAAATGACATCAAAACGTTTTTCTTTTTATCAATAAATTCTAAACAAGTAAATAGCATTCTTTTTTATACTCTTAATACGGAGTTGGTTTAAATTAAATATGTATATATATATATATAAGACTTCATGTTCAAATAATTCATGTATTTATGTATTTTACAGAAAATTTATGTAAGATTGGAAATCGACTTTTTACCTTTAAAATAATCAAGCAATATGTGGAACTTAATAATAACTTAAGAATTTTCTTTAAAAAAAACAGGAAATTATTGTCATAAAATTTTTTTAAAAATGACCAAGATGAAGTTAATGTCACTAAACATAGGTTGAAATCGATTACTTGCAAGTTCTTTGTGACTATTTTCAAATTTTAGAAACTTTACGTAAACAATTTAGATAAAATCTAATGATAAAGTAAGATTGAGATTTTACTGGAATAAATCCATAACTCCATATAATTGAATAATTATAAAAACAGTTTTAAAACCTATCATAGTTTTAAAGTAATTTTCCAAAGATTAAATGTCTACTTTTTTTAGTCTATTTAAGTTGAATAAAACTTAAACATCTCTTTATAAAATGGTATTTGAATCCTCTTTTATATTTAATATACATTTATTTTGATGAAGATTAAGATAAAAATTCATCTATTATTTGTTTGTCTAAAACACGTGCCGTTTATTTTAGCATTGTATAACTTGAAAAGATTAAAAAAGCAGAATTTTAAAACTATTGAGGAAATTATTTTTATTTATTATTTTTGTGAATTAACAAGCCAAAAACTGTAAAAATTTAAAAGTAGATACTAAGTATTTGAATTATATTTCTGTCTTTAATTCATAAGAAGTATTTTAATAACACGTGTGAAACCTAAAAATAATTAATTAATTTTTAATGATTTGTAATTTTTTAAGGGTTTAATATAATTATCTTAAGTTGTTGAAATAATATAAAATTATGAATTTCACATGAGTATTTTTCTTACTGAAATAATTTGCTCCTTTACATCAAAAGTCTGCAAGTTGAGAAAGAATACAAAAGAAATCGTAAAACAGAAAAAAATTATCCATAAAAATTAAAATAAAACATCAAACAGAGGCATAAATACAATTATGAAAGCGTTCCTTTTGAAAAAAAAAATTCTTTAGAAAAAGACCCAGTAAAGCCAGACCAAACCAAACCAAAGACCAGACCAAAGCTACTTCTTATTTTCATACATTAAAATATGTACAAATTCCTATCTCTTAAAATCTTCCTTTTATAAATTGAAAAACAAATTCTCAATTTATTGAAATGTAGTACTGAATTGGTTTTTGCTCCGAGTTCAAAAAATAACTGTAACATGTATGAAAAACAAGTTAAAATTTACGAAAACAATATCATTTAAATCATAAAAGGATTTATATTATGATAAGATAAAGTTTATTTATTTAATTTAGCTTTTATGCTATTATAATATTTATTTTGGATGATAAGGTAATATATGTGAAAATTCGTTAGTTTATTTACGCAATTTTCTGCAAAAATTATGGTTTTTTTTAATTTAATTTAAATTACCAGCTTGAGTTTTATTAAATTTTGATAATGTAACAGATAAAAGTTATTGAATTCACAGAAATAACTTAATATCTCTCAATTATAGCAAAAACAAAGACACACACACATATTTTGGTGATTTAGAATATTTCATTATTTAAAAGCATGAAATAGATTTATTCTTTATTCACTATTATTATTATGATTTATTCTTTATTATTATTTTTATAATTACCCAAACCTCTTTTTCCATGAATAATATGTTCTTAGAAATTCCACGCAAAAAGGAATTTACATAATTGTGTCGTATTAAAATTTTCAGTCAGTAAAATGAATTTCTTAAAATTACATAAAGCTTATCATTCATTATTTTTTGACAAAATAATTTATTATTTCTACAGAATTTTCAGAATTTTCCTCAGTTACAAATTTTGTCCTTCCATTGGCTTTTCATTTGGTGTTACGTAAATAAGAATAAATATCTCGTGAAAATATTATTTTGATATCTCAATTTGTAAAATGCCGAATTCGTAAAAAAAAGTTTAGGCATATTCCAAGTATTTAGAATTAAAAAAAATTATTAAATGAATAAAAATACGAAATTTGCAAAGAAATTCACTATTTTTTGTTACACATTATTAAAACAAAGCTGGACTGTAGATTGGCTAGTTCCATTCCAGGTATCGATATAATGAAAATTATATCTATCGATATAACGAAAATTATATCGATATGCATAGTAAATCGATTCGCATGTTGATTTCACGAGAACAAACTTTCCCAAGATAAAAAGAACACTTTCATTTGCTTTTCATAGAAGAAAAATAATCCAAATAGAAAAAAAAATTACTTTATATAGCTTTCCCAGCAGTTTGAATCCGCCACATTAAGTCAACCGTAACATTTTTTGCTCTCTACTTCTCTTCTGTTCGTGAGCTTCGCTAATTGGTTTAATGGAACGGAAAAATCGAAAATTAGATTTCTGTATTTCCCCCCTCATATTACGATTACTTCATTGCTGTTTGGATGCAATTTTCCGTTTGTGATTACAGGTGTAGGGTTCCTTTCCATTAGTGCTTCATTTTGTTTCACGTAGTGAGTAATCGAAAGAGCAATTATATAAAGCTTCCGAATTTGTACGGTTCCCAATCAGAGATTAAAAGTAGATTAAAGCAAAGAGTTAAAAGAAATTTAGCTGATGACTTCAGTTTTTTTTTAATGGAGTAAATGCGTCTTATGTAGGAAATGGTATTTTCCATTAATTTTGTGAAGCATTTATACGTTGTTTGTTTCTTATTTCACTTGGTAGACAGCAACATCTATACCAAGTCCATGAACCCATGTGTTCTCATGGAAGGAGGGAAAGGGGTGGGGGTAACTTCTGTTGTGATGGAGCACCCGTAGGTAGAAATCTGACTTGGCTCCGTGACATTGAAGAAAGAGGGAAGTGCTTTCCTTTTTAGAAGGAACTACCCCTGTATTTGCGTATTGCATAGGAGAAAAGCCAGAAAATTCCCACCAGGTAGTTCGACTAACGAGGCAAGAGGCTGAATATCACAAATGCCATCGAGTCTTTGTTTTTTGAAACAGTGTCTACAACAAAGCCGCCAGCGGATTGAATCTCAGTCCTGATGCTCACTAGCGGCGAGTTTTGCCACTGAAGCACGAGTCGAGCATAGGTTGTTTAAAATACAAATATAATAAAATTAGACAGTTTCCCTTTTATTATAATTTTATTTGATTTGGGAGAAAGAGTGGAATGGAATTTTAGAACTGAGAGTGATAAGCTCGGAACTTAACAGGTAAACACAACACACAAGCTCCCAGTTCTACGGAATAGACGCACAATAACGCTGGCTCGGACATGTACATCGTAGAAATGAGGGAAACATCATTAAAAGGATTATGTTATGCAAATTGTTCAACAATGGGAAGAGAGGAAGACCAAGAAAAAGGTGGATTGGCAGTGTGGAAGAGGATCTTAGACAACTGAAAATTATTAACTGAAAGAGATTGGTATTGGAGCGAGACAGATGGAGAACTGTTGTGTTGAAGGTTCATGCCTGTACAAGGCTGTAATGCCAATAAAGAAGAAGAAGCACAATAAATTTGTAATCCGGAAAATCCTTCTCTCAGATGGAGGATAATATAGCAATAAATAATACTTACATATTAACGCAATGGGGGGCAATCGCAAAGTGAAGTTGTGTGAGGTAGCTGACGCCTTAAAGATATTATTTTGCAGTTTTTATACTATATTCCTTTAATATTTGGTCATGGAAAAGCTTTTTTCCAAATGGATGCTATTTGTTCACAATGGAGCAGAAACATCAACGCATCGATGATTCAGAGAGATGTTTGTCACTGTTTATGCAAAATAACCAGGACTTTTTGCGTCTGTATGTGATAATGGATGAAACATAGATTCAGGCACTACGTTCTGGAATCACAACGGCAGAAGCTAATTCGAGAGAAGTTGATGGAAGGCGTCCAAAGAGACCAAAGGGGCAACAGTAGGTAAAGGTTATGACCTCCACATTTTGGGTGTGCTTAGTATAATATTCATCGATTATCCTGAAAAGGAAAAAAACTATCATTAACGAATATTATATAGCGTTATTGGGTCTTTGAAGACAGAAATCGCAATTACGGCGCTTTTTAAGAAGGAAAATGTGCTCTTTCACTAAGACAATACATCATATCATAAGTCAATGGTTAAGATGGCCAAGTTGAACGAATTGGGTTTCGAATTGCTACCACACCCATCGTATTCTCTAGATTTGGCCCTCAGAGACTATTGACTATTCTCAGACTTCAAAAAGATGCCCCATAGGAGGAGATGGGGCTCCAGTGAAGAAGTGATTGTTGAAACCAATCCTATTTTGAGGCCAAAAATGAATCGTTCTACACAGCTGATATATAAGAGTTATAAAAGCATTGGAATGAATGTATCGCACTTGTAGGAGACTGTGTTAATGAAAAATGTTTAAGAAACATTTTGCTTAAATATTGTTGTTTTAGTTGTTAGTCCCGAGATCTAACGCACATGTGTTAAAACAGTTTTTTTAGTTACATAAATTCTCATCATGTTTGATGAGTATCGCTCCGCAAAAAAATTAGGGTTATTTTACAATATGTGAAATACTATGACCATACCAATATGTGAATTTCCATAAGTAACGATATATATATTTCATTAAAGTAAAGGTTAAAATTATCACTCAAAGTATTTTTTTTTTTTTTTTTTTTGTTATAATGTTTTTTAATTATCTAAGTTTTTTTTCCTTTCTAATGGAGCTGGCAAACACAGACAGCTTGATCTTAGATGCCTTAAGGCAAGTGCTGCACAGACGTACTCACTTTGCATTACCCAGCGGGCGCGTGTAACTTGAAGATAAGCCACGGACACGGAGTAACAATGCCCCCGCAACGCTCTACGATCCTATTAGAGCGGGACCTACTTTTTAAAGTGGATTCCGAACCACTACAAACAACCAAGGCACCGCCAGGACTCGAACCCTGTGGTACCGAGCGCCACACGGCCATTCAGGCCCTTTAATTATCTAAGTCTTCAAAAGAATAATACTTTTCCTTATTACTTTAGATAATTTACAAACAAAGTAATTCATTTTCTAAAGAAATGCATTTTAAAAGAAGCTAAATTGTGAAATAAATTCTAAGATGGAAGCAAATTGATAAGTAATCTCTTATAACATAGGAACATATGTGCACTTTTTCATGCAGTTTAATAAATTATTAAGTGATTTTTGAAAATATTCACTTTTTTTTTGTTGCAAATACATTTTAATAAGAAAGAAAACTACATTCTCGTCCCAAAATTTTTCCTTTTCTTAACCTTTTAAGGAAAATAAATTATTTTTAAAGTAGATTATGTTTCTAATACGATACAAGTAAAAACATTAATTTTTTAAAACAATATTTAATGCCTTTTACAGTATGCATTAAAAACATTGGATTGGCAAGAAAGTAGTTTCAGTTTTATAATTTCTTAAGTACGTGGTAAAAACTGAAAGCTTTTTCTTACCAACCCAATATTTCTTTTTAATATTTGTATCTTAGCAAATATTTGTTTTTAGAAACTGTTATTCGAAATCTCAAATGTCAATTTTTAGCAGTTAGGTCATTAGATTAATCAACTGGCGAAATTAAAAAAGTAAAGTTGGATAAGAAACAACAACAACAACAAAAAAAAAAAACAAAAAAAACAATGTCGTTTAGTGCACAAAGTCCAATAATTTTATCTGAAAAAAGAAAACCATAAAAATGAAGATTAACCATGCATCAATGTCAAAAATGAATATTATTCGATTAAAAAAAATCAAAATATAACTATAAAAACTGTTACATATTTTTTTCCCTCAAATTTTACTTTCTCTCTAGGCTTAATTCCCTTATAAAGAAGTTCTTCCCACTAAGAAAAAAGAAAGAGCTGCTCCATCAACTCCAGATGGAGCTGAAGATTTGACAAGTCGAGGTCAAGAAGTAGAGGGAAGCATTAAGCGAAAAGAAGAAAAGGCATGGAAGAGATAGGAAGAGGCACCGGGGCCACACCCGTTTTACTTTTCGGCCGGCGACCCTTGCCTGTTGTGAAAGGACTTGCAGCTTTAATAATGCATCTTGCTGTCAATTTGGTTCGTGGCTCAGAATGAATAAGGATTACGGCAACTCTGCTTTCGCTGTCCCGTGTGTTGAATATTGTATTAGGAAGAAGAGTTATTTGTCTTTTTCGAATATTAATATTCTAAAGAATAAAGTAATTTTTTACAGAACATCGTCTTGTTTACATTTGGTAAAGCGCGTTGACCACTCTTATAAGGTAAACACCGCTTATGTAGATCATATGCTGTCCACGAAGCAATCACTGTCATATGGAGTGATATAATCCTTTCAAAGCTGATAAGGAATGGAAGATATAACATTCCCTTTGGAAGATATAACATGCCTATAACTCTAATCGAACATATTTGCAAAGAAGGGGATGAATCATTACAAATGCAGTTATATAACAATGTAATTTCAAATCGCAGTAATACAATGAATTTCAATATTGCGACTTTTACTGTAAAAGGTAAGATAAAAAAAATCTTTATTGTCCACAAGAATTTCTGGTTATTTCTCGTGCATCTATGATTAAATTCCGTAATTTGGGATGTAATGATTATCTGACACATGCAAGTCTAATTTGTATCTTTCAGAGTCATTATAGCGCAAACTTATTTAATGCATAACACTGACTAACTAATGTTTACTTTAATGCTAGCTAATTTAAGATTAAAGCTTTAAACATGGTCCAGCTTTAGTTTAATAAGAAATAAATATTTAATTATTTGAAAGTTATTTTATTTAATATTTATTTTGACTAGCGTTCTTTCGCTCGGTGCCATAGGCTTCGGGTTCGAGTTCCGGCGTACCATGGATGCTTGTAGTGGTTCGGAAACCACATTAAACCGTAACTCTCAGTCCTAATTAACTGTAGAGCGTTGCGAATAGGGCTGATAAACTTACCCCGTAAAAAGAAAATATCTTTTGTCTCGAAATCTGCCAGTAGGCAGATGGCCTTGGCCCACCATGTTGCGCAAATGAAGAATGTTGACTTTAATGATGATTCCAATAAATCAATTACTATTCTTTTTGTCAAGGCTTGTTTGTTTTCATGAAATATCGCAAGCAGTTATTGATGGATAGATGAGTTAAATTCTTCTTGAAACATTTGTAAAAGTAGCTGTCCCATATTTGCTTGTTGTATAGAAGAAAACTTACACCACCAAACTTGCTTGTCGAGGACGTTTATGCAGGCTGTCACAATCGTTGTTGTTGTTGAAAAGAATGACAGTAACACAATCGTCAATGAGTGGAGCCTGTCTGTCTTGCATACAAGAGTATGAAGGTTACATAGTCCACATGTCAAATTAAGCGTATAATACATTTCTACAGCATTACAAAAATTTTCAAGAATTGATGAAAGTTCTAATACTTCTTGATCGAGGTTGCAAATCTGATAAGCCAAAAGTTTATTGACCATGTACATATCATGCACATGTCTTATGAATCTGGCAGAGAAAAAAATCCAAATTACAATATGCAAATAAATTGGGGGAGAAACCAAAAAACTATTTAATGGCGAGCAACTATGATTGATTTACCACCCCTTCACAGGCGCGTCTGGGAGAGCTATAACGTTCAAAATTTTTCCATTTAAATTTATGAGAGCGAATCCTCTTTATAAGTTCTTTCTTCAGGGCCGAATGGTCGAGTAGCTAGCGCTCTGGAGCTCGGTACCACATGTTTCGGGTTCGAGTCCCGGTTGTGCCATGGATGTTTATAGTGGTTCGGTATCCCCTGTAAACTGTAGGTCCCGGTCTATTAGGCCCTTGTGTGCAGAAGATGACAGTAGAGCGACCAAACCAAACGTTCTTTCTACAAGAGTAAAGCTAGCTAGACTTTGAATGAATCGTTTGCCCTTATGTGGATGATGGCTAATAGATACTGTATTATAAAAAGCTCACCACGGAAGCATGTGTGTGGGGAATATTCTGTACTATAACGACATTCAGTCAACACAATTTGAGACGAACAGGTGCAACTTTTGGGTATTCGTACTTCCCCCCTTCCTTTGAAGGATTTTCTGACCTATAGATCTACTGTGTTTATTCTCCTTGTTTTTTTTCTAATGCAGCTGGCAAACACTTAGACAGCTTGGTCTTGGATGCTTTAAGGCAAGGGCTGAGCAGACGTTACTCACTTTGCATTACCCAGGGGGCGCGTGTAACTTGCAGATAAGCCACAGAAGCGGAGTAACAATGCTCCCGCAACGCTCTACGATCATTAGACCGGGACCTGCGTTTTAAAGTGGATTCCGAACCACTACAAACATCTATGGCACCACCGGGACTCGAACGCCGAGGTGCTAGCCACTCGCCCATTCAGGCCCTTATTCTCCTTGTAGATATGAAGATTTTTAGAAGCTCGCTTACCAAGTTTGGAATTGAGCTATCGCGATTTAGAAATCTGGATTGAAGAATCTTGGTGGAAAGTGCGTCGGTTTTTGAAACAAGGGTGCTTGATTCGAAATTCAATATGTGATGCCGAACTGAAAACTTTTGTATTATACTGAGGATGGAATGATAAATATGTAGGAAGTTAAGCCTTACTGTTAGGTTCTGTGTGGAGGAGAGAAAGGTGCGAACCTTCCACAGACCTATCTTTGGGATTGTTTGTTCAAAATTACATTGATACAACTTCACCCGCATCGGGCCTGAATGGTCGAGTGGCTAGCGCTCTGGTGCTCGGTATCACAGGTTTCGGGTTTGAGTCCCAGCGGTGCCATGGATGTTTGTAGTGGTTCGGAATCCACTTTAAACAGTAGGTCCCGGTCTAATAAGATCGTAGAGCGTTGCGAGGGCATTGTTACTCCGCGTCCGTAGCTTATCTTCAAGTTACACGCGCCCCCTGGGTAATGCAAAGTGAGTACGTCTGTGCAATACTTGCCTTAAGGCATCCAAGACCAAGCTGTCTAAGTGTTTGCCAGCTGCATTAGAAAGAAAAAAAACTTCACCCGCATCATTTCCAAAATTTTAAAGGAGCATCACAGTTGTGGGCGTAGTCTAGTAGTAGTAGTAGACAATATTTATAATATTTCAGAAATCCAATACCAACCCATTTTTTAAGATTATAAAAGATCTAATAAAATTAATAGCTTCTGAATAAAATATTTATTAAAATAAATGTAAATATTTTATTTTGATATACTTCTAATTGGTGACTAAATGTTATTTTGACTGTAAGTTTTAAACATCCTCCTATTCTCTTTTTAAATTATTACTATTTTTTAAGTGCATCTAACTATCCTGATCTGGATTTGTTTTCTAAATATGAAATGATTTGGTTTGATTTGTCGATCTGCGGTCAGTTTTTCCACACTTTAGGTTAATTAGGCCGGGACCTATCAGTTTAAAGTGGATTCCAAATCCTTAACAAACATTGATGCCATCGCCAGGATTCGACCTGAAGCCTGTGATACCAAACGCTAGAGCGTTAGCCAAATAGCCATCAGGCCACCCTATATGAAATGTATCTAATATTCTATAGAAACAATTATCAAAATGTTTAATGTGCACAGAAACAAGTTTAATAAATAATCTTTGTTTTAGAATGAAATCACGCCAGTAATAGACCTTTAAGTGTGTTACAGAAAAAAAAAGTGCTTCAATTTTCAGTTACAAGAATAATTTCCTCGATGTATTTCAATTTTAAATCCGATTATTTCTACATATTATCTTAAAAATTGTGCTTGTCTTTATTAGTATACATGTATGTACATATTTATTAGTATACATCTGAAAAGTATATAAAAAATTTTTTTGTATTCAGTAGCGAAAACAAAAACTTTCAAATTGATAATGTTTGTAAATTGATTAATGGCAACGGATTTAAAGTTTTCGTGACTCGCTTTTAAACAGTTTAGCGGAAGTGCGTGTTTATTGAAACTTAAAATTGTCAATCATTTGTATTTATTATCACAATTTTAATCATCTTTCATTATGGATAATTACAATCACTTAGTTGATGTCAGTTTTGTGGAAAAAGAAAAGCTCCCTTACGTTATGTTCACAGATACACCTCTGAACTCAAGATTTTCGAATCCACTCTGCTGTAGAAAAAAATCTCAATGGCGCCAAAGGTTTGCGTTTGATGTCACAGGAGTTGAAAGAGTTTTTTTCACTAACCGAACCTTTCTAAGGCTTCACAACAGATTCGCATCCTACAAAAACAAAACACACGATATAATCAAGAGTTGTCTTTATAATGAAAAGGAAGCTGAACAAAAATTGAACCGACTCATGGCAAAAAGAAGAACTGTTTTGCTGCCAAAAAATGATCGTTACATCGGCAGTTTCAAGGGAAAATTTAAATTCAAAGTTCCGATCAAATTTGAGCGACAAAAACAGAAAACCATGAACAATTATAGCATTGGACATTCAAAGGTTCAGAACACAACTGCTGTTCAATCCATTTCAAATTCGGCTTGTAAAGGAAAGTATCTGTTCAGAAAGAAAAAAATGTCAATAACTAAAGAAGAATTGGATGATGAATTGGATATTTACATGGCCGAAATAAAACTGAAACATTTATCTAATCTGAGTCAAGAACCGATGGAAGAAATGGATCTTACGCCATCGCAAGAAGATAAGTATCTTGAATTTTAAGATTCTAACAAGTTAACCACTATGATCAGAAAGTTAGCAATTATGATTAACAGTACAGCTAACAACTACGATTCAATCCCTGAATTTTCAAAGCTTTATAAAAAGAACTATACAAATTATTCTTATTTATTGAATGGTTAAAAAGAAAAATCTTTTCTTTATTAAATTTTTATATAATCAAGATTGAAAAAGATTTGTACGACGCAAGTATTTTTTTTTTTTTTTTTTTTCAATCATCAATGATGTAAAATGGCTCATCTGTTAATATTTATTGTTTTGGAATAAAGTAAAGAGTTAATTTACAGAAGAAAACTAATTTGTTGTAATTAAAAATTGAATGTTGAATGTTGTAAAATATATTATGGAGAAGTGAATTATCTTTTGTATCTAAATTTTAGGTATATTTTTATTTTTATTTTTTAGAATTTACGCATTACCTTAAAACAAAAAAATTTTAAGTAATAAATTTGTTTAACTTTTTGAATTATTGTACTTTGAATTATTAATTTACAAAACATTTTTGTATATGTTATTTAGTTGAATATTTTATGAAGTATTCATACTGATCTTTTTTTCAAAGAAAAAAAACAAATTTAAAATAAGAAATGGGAAATTTTTTTGTTGATTATATAAAAGAAAACCAATTTAAAACATATATTTGGTACGTTTTACTATACCAATTTATTGAAAAAAAAAAAAAAAAAAAAAATCTGTGTTGTACGGAAAAAAATTGTATAATTTTCATTTCAACACCTTTTTCAATTTCAATAAATATCAATATAGGCTATTTGGTTTCTGATTTTTTTTCGTTTAAGTTTGGTATTATATTTTTATTAATTATATTAAATCGTAATATTGAGCGTACAGAAAGAGGTAAGCAATGAAAAACTTCTGTTTGCCGAGTAGTGTCCCCAGTGCCATTTTAATAATTGGGCATTTGACCTGCTATTTCATATGACATATTCTCTATATCATGAGTAAGATAGTTACTATTTGCTGTATATAGTATATGTCTCTGTATATTCCTTCCAGATTCTTGTATTTATACAAAAGGAGATGTATATCAAATGGATCTTTCCTATAAGAAATAAAAGTAGAATGATTAATCCATTTCTATGGAAAAAAAATTACTATTGTTATTAGCATCTTTTACATGGATGTTTAAAATAGCATGAAGAGCGTTTAATAAAAATCAGTTTGGTGAATTACGTAAATAAGTTAACATTTACAAAATGTAATTTTCTCTTTTTTCTACTTGAACATTGTTGGGGATGACCATATTCAACTTTTACCGAAAATCCACCCAAAGAACTTTGCTTTAAATCTTCTCCTCAGAAATGTGGCGGTCCGGTGATTAAGTGGCTAGCGCTCTCTCCTTTGGTATCACAGGCTTCAGGTTCAAATCCTGGGGGTGGTATGGATGTTTGTGAATAGTTCGTAATCCACGTTAAACTGTAGTTCCCAGTCTAATTAGCCTAAAGTGTGTACAAAATGACAGTAGAGTGACAAACCAAACCACGGAGATGTGACATGTGGTCATTTCAGACAATGCTTTGGCTCAAAATTAAACAAGTGATGTGCGTAGTGTCGCGACTAGTTTTGATGCTCTCGAGTCGTATATCAAACAAAAGTTTCACCTCAAAACAAGATATGCCTCAAATCAAGGTACCAACCGACATTTTTTAAATTAAATCAAAATACTTCAAATTAAAAGGAGGACTTTCAAGAATATTTGTCCCGCATTTACAAGTCTTACAAGAGAAAACTCGGGAACTGACACCAGGTCTGTATGACCTGGCATGACGACATCAGAAAATGACATCCTGGCTTTCGATGCTGGATGCTTTACACATGACACAATCGAATCGAATCTCCACTTGTCTGGAAGTTGCAGCAATAACGGATGCTTCCAATGGATTCGAACTTGGATACCTCCCCTCATTTCACATGCTAGTTACGACTGCTACCGATGGGCCATGAATTGGACAAATATGTGAGTCGACTTTAAAATAATTTTTGTTATTCTAAGAATCTGATGTTACTTTTAATACTCTTAGTATTTCTTTCGTTTGAATCCATAAATATTTTTCTTTATTATTCATTTTTGTATTTAACTAGGTTTTAGTATAGAATAATATTTTGATACTGATTTTTAAAAATTTCTTGAAATAATTAAATATACGATTTGATAATATTAGTAATTAATCTAAAATTGGAAATTGTTTACGCTTTCCTTTTGTACTGCACTGATTAAGGCGTCAGTATGCTGTTAAGAGGTTCTTGGTCTAATCTGGATTTGTTTATCTGATTTTATTCTAAGGAAACACATTAGATATTTGCTTTATTTAATGTTGATTTCATTTGAGCTTTATGGGAACCTTATTTTAAAAAAAGATAATGATTTTTACTGTGAATTATTCCACTTTTATAAAAGAAAAAAATACCACTATTAGGTGTATAATAAAAAAAAAATCAGTTTTATGTTAGATATTAAAGCGGTTTTTTTTCTCCGTAAGATTTATTTTATATTCTCTTTCAAGTTGGTAGGCTAGTATAATATTAAATTTAACTAGAGTCGCATTATATGCAAGGAATTTTTAGATCCAATCGAAGTCAATTAGAATAAAAGATGTGACAAAACACTGATTTCGGATTACAAATATTTTCTCAAGGATTCATCAGATGTTACTCTTATACCTGAGTATCTCTAGATTCTTACTACAATTGGGTTAAAATCTCCTCAAGAAATTATCTTCATTTTTTTTTTCAGCTCGCATCATAAAAATGTGCGTGGTTTTTTTCTACGAGTCGTTAATTTTAACGCCATGGCTTATTGTGATTTGAAACCAAAATCTTGCAATTTAAGAGGCTACCTATTAAAAAGAATTAATAAAATTAAAATTTTAAAAAGTTCCACGTTTTTTTAAATAAGCGAAATAAAAAAATTTTACAGGCTGCATAATTTATGGTTGTGGTAGCCGATGTTAGAAAAAAATTCATTCTTTTTTTAAATTAAAAAAAAAAAAAAATAGGTTATAAAATAAATAAAACCCATTACAAATGTTATAAAGCAAATTTTATTAATTACAAGTAAAATAAATTATATTAATTTTGAAGTCAAATGGGAGCAAAGAATGGGTACAAATTGGTTATTAAGAAGTTTTTTGCTGAAGAAATCATGTGGAAATTGGTGTTTGACTGCACTGGTTTTCCATTCCACTCCCTTTTCATTGCTGTAGAAAATTTACATCAATCCCGCATGGGAGTCATAAAAATTGATTCTTGGTTGGACATTTGAGGGAAAAACACACACGGAAATGGTATTTACTACAATTATTTTTTATTTAACCCTGCTTCTTCCAATGGTGTATAATATTGATTGATAGAAGAATAATACATATCTTTTCAACTATAACTTTATATGACACCATAACTTTATATCTTCTAGAAATATCAATCCGTAAAGAAACTTTTTAGTTATTTACAAATAAAAAAAATACGCCCTGAAAAAAATGCATTTATTTTAAAGTAAATTTTTAAAAAAATGTGTTAGTATTTTCATTGATTAATTTGAATTCAGTGTAATAGTTATATTAGAATTTTGGATAATAAAATTTTGAATTTACGAAAAGAAATCAATATTTACAACTGCCAAAGGAATGTGTCCTTTTTTTCCGGTCCAGAAGAGACTGCCAAGACATGTTATCGCTGTAATTTTTACGAGAGTGTCTTAGATTTTAATACTCCGTAACACATGAATACAGACGTGTGACTTTTTTTGACTCTCTGTTGCTTAGCAGCTGATGGAAATATGAAACAAATTGATTGGTCAGCTGTTTCATCTCGTGACACAACAGTATTTCGTGCACAGATGTTACATGGACTTGAATAGTAAAAAGAGCACGCACACGAAAAATCTTTTTTTTTTCAAATTATACCTAGAATCCATTAATGATTTTACGTTCAACATTTACATATAAATTCAAGGTTATTTTAACATGGTAAGGTAAGGTTATTTTAACAAGGTAACATGTGCATCATTTATATGATATTTTAGAAAAATATTTTTGTTAAAATGTTAAGCATACGAATTAATTTGAAATTTAATGAATTAATGTAAGTATGAAATATGAATAGTACTGGAATATAAAGATGATTTTACGTTATTATTACAGATGTCATTTAAATATGTTTGCAGTGATAAGAATTGAGAAATTAAATCTTTATATCTCCTATTTATAAATGTTTAAAAAAAAAACGTATTTACACACTAAGAAATTAACCGAAATGGTCAAATATGATCTATAAATGTACAAAAAATAATGACTAAAATTTCAGAGGAATATTTTATTAGGTAATGCGCCTACAATACTATTATAGTAAAAGATTCTAAAATACCTCTTTGTCCTTTATTCAACTTTTTATCTAATTTAGTATTGATTTTTTAAGTTGGCAGAATTTTCCCTGAGGAATTTCTTGCTGATCAGTGTCACTTGCTCGTCAGATTAGAAGCATGCTCTTTTGGAGAGCATGCTTCTAATCTGAGATATGGCTATCTAGCTGGGCAGGGAAATATTTATCAAATATTATTAAGTAGTTGGTGTGCATTATCCTTTGTGTGTTTGGAAGGGATGGAAAAGGTTAATTTCTGCGAAAAAGTTGCAACAAAATATAATGTATGAAGTTTCTCTGAGCATAATTTTAGCTCTGGAATTTAGCCTAGCATTCTGTGGTCTGGTATCTAAGTGCATCTTTGCATTTCTGACTATGGGTTTAACCATTTCTGCTAACTTCATTGAATGGTGATTCATTCATCGGCATCCCTTCGATCGAAATATCGAGGGAAATATTTAAAACCTGCCTCCTTTACACCAAATTGCATGTCCTCTCTCAAATAGTGACATGTGCCTCTCGTATGGATTCGGAAATTCGAAATATTGGTACAATGAAAATGAGTAAAATGGGAAATGTCCTAAAATTTCATTTTTTTTCTTTTACCACCCACATATTCAGTTGTGATGTTCGGGGGGTTCCTGCTATTGGCAATTTGTATACTGGATCGAAAAGAATTTGCATACGAAATTCTGTCAGGTCAAAACCCATCTACCTATTGGCAAATTTCGAGACAGGAGATGTTTTATGTTTACTGGGTAGAGTTGTCAACTCTAAGCCCAATAGTCATGTTACACCAGGAGTTATGGTTTAACGTGGATTCCAAACCACTAAAAACATCCATGGCACCGCCATGATTCGAACCCGAAACTTGTGGCACCGAGCGCTAGCCACTCGGCCATTAGGCCCCTGTTGTAGACGGCTGAATTTTCAACTGCATATAAGGAAGAGAAAAAGATTACGTATAAGAAATATAAAATGTATGGAGAATGTAAAATACATAAAAATATTCTCTTATATCTAAACAAAATATGTCTTTATCTAAAAACTCTTAAATCTTCTTCGAGAAAAATGCCACAGTTCAAATATGCTCGGAAGCTTCACCACGTAAATGCTTTTGGCTGCTACCACATAACATAGTAGTCATTACTGACATGCCAATTTATGGGTTCACTCACGCACATATGAGAAAAGAAAGATAGACACATTACTTTCAGCAAAAAGGACAAAAATCGATAAAAGTAATGAGACGTGCAACAAACTGCTGATAAAAGCTCGAGCTTATGGGGGGAGCGCAAGGGTGCATTAGAACACTGTTCTTAATCAGAGGTCTACAGACCCCTTGAAGGTACACAATCTTAATTCGACGGGCTGTGAGCCCGAGTCAGAAAATTCGGCCCTTATTCTAACCTACCTTATGAAAGAAAATAATAAATAAATGAATAAACTAATAAAAAAAAAATTTTTTTTGAAGTCAATTCCTACTTTTTTTCCCACTATATTGCAGAAAGTCCTTTATAAATAATTTTCATTCATTTTTTTAAGTTTATTTGGCGCCATCTATTGGTAGATACATGCAACTTAAATCTAAGAAAAGCTAAAATTAATTAATTAAATTTAATGAATGAATTAATATTTGAAAAAACTGTGTTAGCATCAAGTGTCATCACTACAAGTTAAAAAAATGTATTTGAACTTGAGTGGTTGAATAAATAGTATTTTATGAACGATTGAAAACTTTGACAAGATATATATAGGGAGAGTGTGAGCTAATAAAAGGAATTGAAAAAAAATTGACGTCTTAGATTTTAAAATTTCGTCAAACAAACTTGTTTTATTGGCTATAATTTCAATTAGAATAAAAGTCATTTAGAATTATATTAACAATTGACATCTTAAGCAGCGGAATATTTAGAAATAAAACGGATAAAAGAATCCATCGTTTCGAACATGAATTTAACCAGTTTATGACACTATTAAATAAAACTTAATTTACGTTAAAATGTTGGTTAACATGCAATTACTAAGCTTAACAATTATTGCTTCTCTTGGATAAGCGATATTTCGTTGACAATAAAGTAATTTTTGGTTTTATTCATTTAAGTACACTGTAAAAACCGACGTATTTTCTTGCCAAACCAATGCATAATAAGGGTCTCATCAATTGGGTTCATTCCCATTCATCTTCGCTCGGGCCCATCCCTTCTCTTAATGTAAAGCGGCACTCTAATTGCTTACTTTTTCTTAATGCCACAGCCAAGTGTAAGTTATAGATACATATATTCATTGCACTATATCAGGGGTCTCCAAACTACGGCCCGCCAGTGTCATCAATCCGGCCCGCAACAGAGAATAGCTTATTGTTTCTGTAATAGTTGGATAAAAAAAAACACAGAATGATAATAACTCGATTTTATTGGCTTGCTAGGTAAAGCTTAATGACAAGCATAATACGCGGAAAATTTAATTTGAAGCATAACAACTAGCAAATATTTAAATGAATCCCACTAACATTATAAACTAGTGAACATCCCGCGGTTACCCTCGGTAGTTATGCTGGGGTAAAGAGCGTCGCATATGTATGTATATAGATGTTTGTGATGTATATATCCTGAATCAAACATATGATTTTTATCCTGAAAATCCCTCAGGAACGGAAAAGCTAAATGAACGCGAATGAAACCGCGGGGTATCCACTTGTAAAATAATACTAATGAGATTTGTGTAATTGTGATTTTTCACTGACCATAGTTTGTAGTTAGCAAATATATGCTTGCTCAGAGCGCGAATGGTCTAGAAATTATAGATAATGGTAGAAAAATTAAAACGGTTTTGGCCCTTGATACTTATTGGAGTAAATAGTATGGCCCTACGGCTGTTTGGAGACCCCTGCACTATATGAATAAGCATTTGGAACAATGTTTTTTTACGATTTTAAATTCGTCGCATATTCATATATAATTTAATCAACAATAGAAATAAAAAAAAAATAGTTCCATATCTAGAAAAATCGATCTCACCCCATCAGAGCTTAGATATTATACAAATAAAATTAAGTTAACTTTGCTGTTATTTTAATACAAGATAAAAATCTAGTTACAACTGGAACTTTTTGAAGACAATTTTCTTTTTGAACATTGTGTTAGGAAATTATAGTTTTTTTTCTATAATTTTATTTTTTTAGCGAATCCCGAATACAAATCGGAGTTTACAAATAAAAAAAAGAACTTACAAACAAATATACTTAAAAATAAAATAAACAAAGTGTTTAATAGGATATACGTGTTTTGTCATAACCTCCCACATTTAAATGATCTTTTTTAAGATAATTTGCATATTAATTATGTTTTTAAACGCAGATTATATATTGATTTTTAATATTTTAATAAAATTTGAAGGTTCGCTATTTTATAACGCATTTATTGTTTTTTTAGTGTGCCAAAAATACACTACAGTATGCTTCTATTTTTGTTTAACTAATGTAATTTCATTCTACATATTTTAGAATATTATTTTGAGAAGGGATCCGGCAACTTAAACTTATTGTTAAAAAGAATCGGTTAAAATAAAAATAAAAATTCAAAGACATAATAGAATTTGCAGACAATGACTACAGAAAATGTTCAATAACATTTGCTTATTGCGTTTTATTTGCCACGATATTTAAAAATAAATAATCTTGACATTTGAAATCCATTCAGGTTATAAAAGTATAAAATGAACAATGTATAAGAAAATATCATTATCCTCAACGAGTTTAATGAAAGGACTTTCTAGCCTACCAATTTATCAAGCTCTTCTCCAAGCACTGGAGATTTCAGTTCGGTTTCATTTATCAGGTTCTGAAATGAACTATCTTTATTTCTTAAATTCAACCAACCTTATACGAGAACGGTCCAAGTTAAAGATGCTTTTATGTTCCTATTTTAAATGTTTTTTGTATTTTAATATGTATTCTACTTTTTCACTGGCGCAACACCTCCTTGGTCGGTCAAGGTCATTTGCCTATTGACAAATTTAGAGACAGGAGATGTTTTTCTTTTTACGGAGAAGGGATGTCAGCCCTACGCCCTACTAGACCGAGACCTACGGTTTAAAGTGGATTCCGAATCACTACAAACATCGATGGCACCGCCGTGACTCGAACCCGAAACTTGAGGCACCGAACGCTGTTCATTCGGCCATCAGGCTCCTTAATATGTTTTAATATAATATATTCTAATCTGGTATATTTAAAAATAATTATCCATAAAAAGCATGAATAAAAAAGTATAAACAGGTTTATAGGCATAACATTAAAGAAACTCTCCGTTTATATGTTTTAAGATAGTTTAAAAGAATAAATTGGATTCCATCAAGGTAAATACATAACGTATAAAAAAATTCTTTGTATGTATTGTCAATGCCATTTCTTTCCGAAATTCTTATTTAAAATAATTCATAATGAAATTCGAATTACCAAAAATTTATTCTCGAAAACAAAGCATAAAAATATGATTAGAGTTTCAGGGATAAGTAGGATAAAAAAAAAAGATGAGAAATAAGTCAGATATGAATCTGCGAAAACAGCATATATTAAACGTTACTTTTTAAAGAAATTTTATTTTTATAAAAAATTGTCAGGGAAGTAAGAGTTAGATGGTCAATTGACTAGCGCTCTAGCTTTTGGTACCACAAGCTTGAGGTTCGAATCCTAGTGGTGGAATGGATGATTGTGAATGGTTCGAAATCCATGTTAAACTATAGGTCCCGGTCTAATTAGCCCAAAATGTGCAAAAAATGTCAGTAGAGCGACAAACCAAACCCATACAACACGCAAATGTGAGCAGTTACCCTTAAAAGTCTTCCTCTTATCAATCGTCGTTGGCCTGTTCGTACATCAGGGGAATGTGAGGGCCTCTGTTGTTTAATAAAAAAAAATGTGTAAGGATAAAAAATAAATTTTAAAAAATCGAGTCCTCCATTTCAGTCTAGAATGTTATAGGTAAAACATCTATCTCCTAGTTTAAACTAGGGCTGAATTTTAATGTCTATTTTTATATTGCAATAAAATTTATTGCTTATTCAAAAAAAATTACCTATCGTGGACTTTCAGAACACAATTAAATAGGGGGAAAAAAAGCCTAGCAAAAAATAACCTTGGGGTATTCTCCATGTCTTTGGTTTAGATAATAGAAAATATGATTCTAATAAAATATTTTATCTGTAATATCAATTGCACGCTATATGTGACACGCGAACCAGTTACAAGTCCATTTGTCTATAAATAAATGTATATGTGTAATCTTTTGTGTCTATCTATATATAAATGTACGCATATATGTTTGTCTGCTTGTCAGTATGTACATATGCGTGTATATGTATGTATATGTTCCAGTAAAATATGAAAATTACAACACTTAGGATTTCAATTTTTTTTCTCTCATTTTATTATTGCTTTTTATCAGGTGAGTAACCAGAAAGTTATAAATTTTTGTTAGTTCATTTTTAATTAAATAAAACCTGTAATTTGAACGCATAATAACAATGCATTAAATAAGGCGTTTTATTGTTATAGCATTCTAAAAAATTAATAGAAATATAAATACTTTTTGTTAAAAATATTTATATTTATTTTATATTATTATTCATTATATTTATAATAATGCGATTTGATATAGACTTATATCAGTGGTTTATATTATATCAGTAATTAATTACTTTATTAAAATAATCTGTATATCTTTGTAATGAATATTTTTTCCAAGTTTAAATGTTCTGAAATTTATTATGTTAAAAATTTTATGTGTTAAAGATTTATTTTGTGATAAAAAAAGAAATTAATGAAAGAATTAAATAAATTGTTAACAAAATTGAAATAGAAAAGAAGAAGTCAGCTCTCATATAGGGAATAAAGGATTTATTTGCAAATATTTTATTTTCATAAATGATAAAATATTTATATGATGATTTTTTAAAAAAAATTTTTATTAGAAATATGAAATTTTTCAACTAGAACTTTTTAATTTCTAATTTAATTTTAATGTTGAAATTACTGTATTTAACTAATAGTTGTCAAATTTTAATGTATTATATTTAAACAAACCAGGGTTATAATTGACTAATTTATATCATTTAAGGTGAGCTATTTAAAATATCAAACTAATTCAACATTGGTATATTTTTCAATTAAAATCCTACAAGAATAAAGTATTTTATTTTCTGTAGCCAAATAATGCCAAATCTTTAAACAATACTTGGCGCCATACATTCAAATTTGGCGAAAAAAATTAACAAAACGCATTTCTAAAATTTTTAAGCCTATCAGATAATGTTGAAATTACTGTATTTAACTAATAGTTGTCAAATTTTAATGTATTATATTTAAACAAACCGGGGCTATAATTGACTAATTTATATCATTTAAGGTGAGCTATTTAAAATATCAAACTAATTCAACATTGGTATATTTTTCAATTAAAATCCTACAAGAATAAAGTATTTTATTTTCTGTAGCCAAATAATGCCAAATCTTTAAACAATACTTGGCGCCATACATTCAAATTTGGCGAAAAAAATTAACAAAACGCGTTTCTAAAATTTTTAAGCCTATCAGATAATGTTGAAATTACTGTATTTAACTAATAGTTGTCAAATTTTAATGTATTATATTTAAACAAACCAGGGTTATAATTGACTAATTTATATCATTTAAGGTGAGCTATTTAAAATATCAAACTAATTCAACATTGGTATATTTTTCAATTAAAATCCTACAAGAATAAAGTATTTTATTTTCTGTAGCCAAATAATGCCAAATCTTTAAACAATACTTGGCGCCATACATTCAAATTTGGCGAAAACAATTAACAAAACGCGTTTCTAAAATTTTTAAGCCTATCAGATAATTTAATTATTTTTATTTTTAATCTAACCGCAAACGATAATAATACAGCCTTTCTAAACAATACTTTTGAGAACAATTTAGGGTTGCATAAAATCTTATTTTCAAAGTTAGTAATTATATTCATGAAACATTTAGTAGGTTTTTAAGATCCTGCTTACTATCAACAAACAATCTTTTTTTTTCATGTATGTTGGAGTGTTTATCAAGATGATTAATAAAGGATTAGAATAATTTTTTTTTCTTCAACCTTATAAGGTTTAGAATAAAACTAATGATGCTTGCTAGTGATAAGGCAAGGTGTGGTTTCCTAATGAAGAGGTATTGTGACCTAATACTCCAATTAAATTCGTGTTCTGAAGCTTCTGTGTTTTTTTTTTTATCTTTTTCATTTTGCATCCTTGATAAACACAAAGCGTAATTATGTGTAATTTGAAACCATGGCATTAACCGCAGTTATTATAATAATTGTATGATTGAGGTATTTTTAATGGGTGTTTATAAGTAAACAGGAAAGTTTATTTAATTTAATATTAAGCGCTTCTTTAATTTATTTAAAATTTAATTGCTTATTTATATTTCATAATTTTATTTTTATTAAATTCGCCTTTATCTTCTTTTAAATTTATGTTAAACTGATTTTTAAAGTGCAGCTGCTGAAACTTTAGAAAAGTTTTTCTCGTCTGTCACTACCTCTGAAGCCAGATGACCAATTGGCTAGCACTCTGGCCTTTGGCACCACAGGCTTCAGGTTCGAATCCTGGCGGTGGCATGGATATTTGTGAGTGGTACGGAATTCACATTAAACTGTAGGTCCCAGTCTAATTAGCCCTCGTGTGCAAAAAATGACTGTAGAGCAACAAAATAAACTGATCTATCACTACTTCTTCAATCTAAACAGCTGCCTCATGGTCAATTGGCTAGTGTTCTGGCCTTTGATACCGCAGGTTTCAGGTTCGAAATCCACGTTAACCTGTAGGTTTCGGTCTAATTAGCACAAAGTTTGTAAAAAATGACCGCAGAGTGAGAAACCAAACCAAACCAGTCTAAACGTTTTAAAATTTTTGGATTAATCACATCGAGTTAATAAAGTTCAAAACAAAGTGAGCTTTAATGAAGCTTGATTTTGGAGGTGGAATAATTCATTTGTTTAGATTAAAGCGACATAGGCATGCAAAACAAGATTCTGTCGAATATGCTGACTGAACAGCTCGCCATTGGAAAAATAAAATAAAAAAGTAAACGCTTGTACCGATGATTAAAATAATAAAAATTATTTATCTAAATAGCGCCTGAAGGACAGAGTGACTAGCATTCTGGCCCACAGGTTTCAAGTTCGAGTTTCGGCGGTGCCATGGATGATCGTAGTTGTCTAATATGACCGTTGCGCGTAGTGCTGACAACCCTACCCCATAAAAAGTCAGCGTCACGGAACCAAGTCAGATTTCTACCTAAAGGTGCTCCATCACAACAGAAGTGGCCAAGTGGCTAGCGCTCTGGCCTCTGATACCACAGGCTCCAGGTTCGAATCCTGGAGGTGGCATGGATATTTGTTAGTGGTTCGGATCCACTTTAAACTGTAGGTCCCGGTCTCGTGTGCACAAGATGACCGTAGAGTGACAAACCTTCACAATAGAAGCTCCATGAGACCATACGAGTTCTTGAACTTGGTCTTGATGTTGCTGTCTACCAAGTGGGATAAGAAACAAGAACTTATCTTAATATCATTTTAGTCTATTCCTAATTTAGTCTCAGTGGTAACGAGTCCAGGTAGTTTGGGTTCAAATCCATTGGCATCCCTGTTTTAGTTAGTCATTGCTTTCATTTATTGTTTTATTGTTTTTCTTTTTTTTTGTACTCTATTTCTTGTGGGAAAGCGAGTGGGTCCGGTAAGAAAATAATATCTAGGGACCCCAAAGCGGGTTAATCCTCCCCACTTTTAATAATAAAATTTTTTTTAATGTTGTTTATGAAGGAAATTAGTTTTCTAAACATTCATCGAAGCTTTTGTTGTAGGGTCAGTTGTTAAAGTCTTGATTAAACAAACGTTATGGAGATGGCGAGCGTAGGGAGTAGAAACCTTTTAGTTTGTAAACGTCTAAATAAAAAGAGTAAAGACGTCTCAATAAAAAATAAGAATATTTTGATGTAAAATTTTCTTAAAATATATAAAAAAATTAATTGGAGATTTTAATCCACTTTTTTTTAAAATTATAATTAAAATTTTATTTTAAAAGAGGGTGGATTTTCATTATTTTTTTAATATTATAGTGTTGTCGATCGTGCAGCTGGATTGTAACTGGGTGTTTGGGTTAAGACTTGAGACGCAGGTTGGAGAACTCACAGCTTTATTGACACCCGCACAAACAATATTTAAATGAAATTATGAAATAAAATGTTATGAAATAAAGGCATTTTCTGCAGTAATTAATGCACATTTTTTTGACTGTTGTAGATTGCGGGTGGGGCAATCGGATTGTAACTGAGAACGGTAGGGCTGAAATATTTGAGACACAAGTTGGAGAACAAGCAGCCCGTAGGTAGTTCAGTTTATCAGTCTGACTTGGCTCCAAGTCGCTGAAGAAGGACGGCAGTGCCTTCCGAGACAATTTCTTAGGGGGAACTTATCCCATGTGCATATCTTATGGGAGAAAACCCGATAAACTCCCCTCCAGGTAGTCCGACTCACGAGGCAAGACGCTAAACATCAATATCGCCATCAAGACTCCTCGTTTTTAAAACAGTATCTACACCAATACTGCCACCAGATTGAACCTCAGCCCTATTGCTCACATATAATATCTTGCATTCAGGTGATTTTATTTTTAAAACAAATTTTAAAAAGAAAAAAATCATTATAAAAAGCCATGCATTAACTAATTTTAATCAACTTCTTTACAGAAGCTTTTTATTTATTTTGACTCTGAACTCAAAAATACTTGCTGCACACACAAAATCAATTGAAATGCAATTTTTAAAAAAAAAATTATATTTCATAACATTCCCTATTCCCTAAATTTCCATAAAATTCCATATTCCCTAAATTCCCATAAAATTCCCTAAATTCTCCAATTTAAAAAGGAATCAATCCATTTGTTAAAACAAACATTCATTTTATTTTGAAAAAAAAGTTTCATAGCCATTTCGAAAGGAATCATTTTCATTCATTACAGACTATAATACAATAAAAAATTATCACACTTTTCATTTTCAATTTGCCTTGTTAAATCTACCAGCAAAGCACTCGAGCAATTTTATTTGCACTACAAATTTTAAATGAAATAAAATAGGCTTTTTTTTACGCATGCTTATCAAAACACTTGTTCCTGCTATTTTTTCAACAGGAAATGTTATCTCAATATCACCCATTTGTATCAAACAGCAAATGGGTGACAAACGCTGGGAAAAAAAAAGATTGAGGTAAAAATTTCCGCTTTGAAATGAGTGATTTTAAAAAAAAGAAATTTTTTTTTCTTCATCTGAAGCATTATTTTCTAACCGCTACTTCTGCTGACATACACACACAAGGTGAATGACATTCAAAGATTTTTTTTCTTATAATGTGTGCAAGGTGTATTACAAACAAGCGCATTTATCTGGGTGCATTCGCGCATGGAGAGATAATCTGTAACCAAATTCATTATTTAGACTGCACAACAACAACAAAAAATTCTGTAGGTAAGAAAATAGAAAAAATGAGTTTTGAAATGTGATTCCTTGTTGAATAATTTTTTTTTACTGTAAAGAATAATTTAATTTCCTGTGTGATCAGTCTTGCAGAAGGATATTGTGGTCCTAGCGACTTATTAAAGAAATATTTGAAAGTATTAAGTAAATTAAGTAGTTAATCTGTCATCGTATTAGAGATAATACAATTTGTCGGGAACGCTTTTACGTTAGTAAGATTTAATTTTTACTTTTGGAATCTTTTTTGATGAGGAAAAATATGTTTGACTTTGATTTTTTTTAATATTTAATTCCTGTTTTAAATACTGAGTAAATTAGGATATATATATATATGTGTGACCCTGGCTATATGTGGGCCTTATAGTCAAGTGATTAACTCGCTGGCGCAACTGGCTGGTACATCGATCTTCGGGCCCGTGACCCTGCGATGATGGGATGTCTGTAGTGGTTCCGAAAGCATTAAACTGTAGGTTCCGGTCCAATGTGACCGCAAAGGGCTAACAAACCGTAGGGCTAACAAACCTACCCTGTAAAAAAAATTCTCATGTTTCGAAATTAGGCAGAAGGCTTTGGCTCACCATGGGCTATTGAGTCAAATATGATGATGATGATGATGATATATATATTTTGTTTCCTCTCTTTTTTTTGTGTGAACAATATCTTTTCATCAAATGCCTTTATTTCTTTAAGTAATAAAAATGTTGAAGCACGATAATATTATTTCAAGTAAAGCCCAAGTATCGAACAATTTCTTTCCCAAATCGGGCATATATCAAGTTAGACTTATTCCGAAACGGATGTTTACCTATTTGTTGCGTTTTATAAATCATTGAACAAAATATCTTTTGAATATTCATATGTTTACTTCTTATTAAACTAGACAGAATTGGATCATTTACCATGTTTCCTTCTTTTATAAAAGCAGAATGTACCATGTTTTCATCTTTCATCATAATCTCTTGGGATTTTCATCCTGTTTTCTTATTCTTTGAGGGCAACAGTAGGACTTTCAAGCATATGGATTTAAACACAAAATGAGGTTTGACTTCGGTATTGACGAATTTCAAACCCAACTGCATTTGGTATTAAGTCCAGCATGCTATACAAGGCTGTTCAGCTGCTCTGTTTTTTAGTTCTAGTTAGATAATATGCAATATATTTGTTGAGGACCCAACATAGACAATGTTGCAGTTTAAGTTGAGACGGACTTTAACAGAAAAAATCATTACATCTTTCTAAATAAATGTTTTAATTAAAATCATAATTTATAGAAGGCTAGAAACTTTATTATTAATTTGTTTTATGTTGTAGTTTCTGATCCCCCAATAGGATCTAGTTATTAGACCAAATCCATTAAACCATACATCCCTAAAATGTCCAAGAATAGAAGAGATTAAAAAAAAAAAAACCTCGTTCAATGTAAAATCAAGACAGTTTAAAATATGAGCTGAAGATGCTTGAGCCAGTCCTACATTTGGTGCAGGTTCAAAAAAAGTCTTCAGCTCTTTCTCAAATGTCCACTGGCAAAACGTTGTAAGCAATTATTAATTTAAAATTAGTTGTCTTAAATCCTTCCCTAATTCTATATTTTCTGTTATATATCTCCTATTTATATCTTAACCTTTTTCTGATACCTTTCATAATCTTTAATAAATTATCCTCATCTTTTAAAAGTTATTTGTACGATTTACATTGCTTAAAACACGTGTTATATGCTTTTTTTTTATTGACTCAAAGTACTGATACTATCATTATTTTTTAGCTTTCTAGTCGGTACTTTTTATTTGTTGCATGACTGCTAAGATAAAACAGCATTCAAAAGCAAATAACAAAACAACTTATCCAAATCATTAAATTTATCGACAATGATCAATCCAGAATATTACCGCAAAACAGTCATTTTGAGGGGGAAAAATAAAGTCCAAGAATAACCATAAGCCTATATAAAAACAGAATACAAAACTGCTAAGGATAATAATCCCCATTATCTCAAGAAACTGCAATTTTTTATTGTTCGCAGAATAATACGATAACTGTGTTATAGCTTTTTTTTTCTTCTTTTTTTGGAAATCTTTTAGCTCTTAATTCTTATCGAATCTTGAATCTGAGAGATATAAGGATGAGAATTTTATGGTAAATTCAATACTTTTTTATTATCTAAATTGAAAGGAAAGTATTTTCAAAAGAAAAATAACTTATGTCGGATTTTATTTCAGAATCAGGGAATATTCATTTGCTTTATCTATTATTGTTTTTTTTAGAAATCGTGTGTTTACTTCTTTTTTGGAATATTTATGAGTGTTTTGTTTGTTATAAAATTACTCAAATGTATCTTTCTTATCTTTTGATATAAAAAAAAATGTTTACTAAATCTGTATTGAAGGAAGCTTAAATTTTCCTCAGGCTTAGGAACTATGCGTTTTGAAAGTTTTTATTTTTTAAAAAATAATCATTATTAAACAGTTGTTTAAATTTTAAAAATGGTAATAAGTAATTAAAACTATTTTTAACTTTAGTTAAGGATATTTTTATGTTAACTACGCGAGATTTTTTAAAAGTTGTTTATGACAAAAATTCTACACTATACACAAAAGGAAATAATAATGATTCAATTACTTGTATAATTGCAATCGGTTATATTCTGAAATTATTCGCAATTATCAATAATTATATATTTTAGTGTAAGAGTTTGGAAAATTTTCCTTATAAAATTACCTTTACCTTAAAATTTTCCGTAAATAAATTTCCTTTAAAATATAAAAATTTATTTTAATAAATATGTAAGTTTACTTAAATATTAATAATTTTCACAAAAAAATAAAAAAATAAAATATTTTTTTAAACAGAAGAAACAGTTTAATTAAATAAATTGTCATCATTTTTTTTAAGAATTTGTTAAAAAATAGGAAACACTTAAAATAGAAACTTTGGTAGATTTATGCAGAAAAATTTATGTTATTTTTTTCCGTGCGAATTTTCTAATTTGTAAATTATAAATTTTCAGTCTTTTTTTAGAAAACTTTTTTTTTTTTTTTTTTTGAAAGCTGTAAATCTATTTAGCGGTTTTGAATATTTATTTTATCATTTATTACTTTTTTTATATCTTGGTGAATACAATTTCTTCATCCCAGAACTGGTTTCAATAATTTAATTACTTGTAATCTTAGCCCGACTCGGGGCTCAGTGGATGGCGTTTGTGATGTTCAGCATCTTCCTCTTTAGTAGGATTACCTGGTCGGAGTTTTCCCGAGTTTTCTCCCATAAGATACGCAAATGCAGGGTAGTTCCCTCTAAATAATCCACCCCGAAGGCACTGTCCTCCTTCTTCAGCGACACGGAGCCAAATCAAACTTCTACCTACAGGTGCTCCATGACAACAGAAGCTGCACATTATCCATTAGTAGATTACTCATAGGTTGTCCATCCCGCACTGTGAAGGAAGAAGAAGATTAGACACAACAACTTGTAATCCTTTTTTTTTTTAAGTATAACATTCTTAATTGTTTTTAGGTTTAATCCTTTCTAAAGAACATAACAGGTCAACATTATTGACAATTTATGAATTTGGTCTTTTAAACACTGTCGTGTATACAATCATTAAGTCCAACCATCTATTAAGGGGAAAATTGGCAAACAGGCAAGTCGGACGGATTCAGGAGAGGTTTTAATTACAATAAAAATAATTTTACTTTTGAATAATTAAAATTTAAGTTCATATGTAATTAAAAGAAAATTAGTGGGAATTTTTTGTACATTAGCAGATAAGCATATAAATGTATTTTAACGGATTTTTGCGTCTTAATGAAAAATTTCCGATGGAATGTAATTTGGGGGGGGGTCGTATATAGTTTGAAATTTCTTCTGGTGTATTGATTAACTTTTTCTCTCTAAAAATTTTATCTTACTAACCTGTTGTGAGCTTCAAAGTACAACGGGGTCTTATTAAGCAGGGGGCAGTTTGCTCCTTTCCCCACCCTCCCTACTTGGATTCCCTCCAAATTTTTATCATCATTAGATATCATAATGGCTTTTTTGACCTGATGGACCTCTGCTTAGCTGATTTTCCTGATTTTATTTCATTTTATCATTTTGTAATTTAAATTATTTTAATTTTATTTTTAAAGTTAATTTTTAATTAATTTTTTTTTTGGCCATCGTCAACGGACACTTAATTGTACAGATAGCTTTAGCTTTTTCGATCTCCTGTTTTAATTGTTCTCAAACAGGACATGTTTTTCTTAAATTCTTTATTTTTCTTTTATATTTTTACTCTTAAATTTAAGCAACTACAATAGTGCGGATATTTTAAGCCAGTTGACCGTTGCTCATAATGACTTTAGTGTTTTATTGAGTTTATTTCTTATTATAAATAAATGTATAATTGATATTTCAATCACTTAAATATTAGTAATATAATTTTTATTAATAAATGAAAAATGTGTCATCCAATATATGTCATGTCAATATGACATGACTCATCCTCAGTATCCGGCAGCGTGGGACGGACATCCCATGAGTAGTGGGGGCAGGAAGGAAAGGGGGTTGTTGTGATGGAGTACCCATAGGCGCATCGTATGGAAGGAAACCCGGGAAAACTCCTACTAGGTAGTCCGACAAACGAGGCAAGATTCTGAACATCCCAAACGCTATCGAGCGTCCTCGTTTTTTGAAACAGCTTCCAACAATGCCACCTACGGATTGAACGTCAGCTCTAATACTCACCAGTGGCGTACGTTGCCATTGATCTACGAGTAGGGCAATGAAAATTTTTATATTTATATCAATAAAACTTATCCAATTAAAATAACTTTTAAAAATAATTAGATCTTTCAGCTTTATTAAAAATAATATAGTTAAAAATGAGAAGCAAACATTTTCGATTTAATTTCAGATCAATTATGAAAATGTTATTTGCACTTAAAAATTTGATTTTCATCCATTTTATTTTATTGTTTTTGGATTCGAACATTAATCCCCTTTTGCACACTACCTATCAGTGGTGTGCACTGTGAATTGGTGAATATAATTATTATATAGCAAAGAATAATTTATGCTAAATATTTAAATAAATTTTTTAAAATCTGAATCATTGATTCCACGCAGAATGTAGGGCGAAATTTTTTGGTCTTGTATTTTGCCTGGTTACTGTTGCTACGGCTCGTTTCGAAAACTCGCTCACCTGAAGTTGTCTATATTCTTGGAACTCATGTTAAGCAGCAATTTTAGCATTGATTTGGCTTTTGTTAAGCACAAGCCTCACGTTCATTTGGAGCGTGTCCTGTAATTACACTGAAATGTTGCTTGGACGTTCGCCAAGATCCAGAAAGGCCTTTTAAAGAACATCTGGGAAGCATTCTTCAGTCGACACTCTTCTGTAATTGACACCAGGATACTATGTTCTAATAATTTGCTTGTTTGTAGAAGTAATCGCGAAGGTATAAAAAAATTTTTTTTTTTTTTTTTTTTTTATGCTTCTAAATTAACCTGACTTCATTTCCAAAGACTCGATCGTTTAAAAATCATTTGCGAAATGAATACTTTATAAATTATTCGATGTATTTTTTTAACAAGAAGGAAGTAGTTGAAATGTTTCAAACTTGAATAGCTATCAACTAGACGCTTTTAAGTTATACATTAAATATTTTATCTCAGTTAAATTGTTCACTGAAACGTTTATATCTGCTTTATTACGCGTTAGATCAGAATCTTGCAATCAAAAAAAAATTTTTTTTTGTCGATGCTATTTGAAATGTCCTAGTTTTTCTCGAACAAAATATGAGTTAGACAACTATGTTTAATTTTCCCATTTAAATGTATCTTTAAAAATTCCTATTCTCAATTTATATATGTAATATGACGTCAGTTGTTTAGAAAGAACTGGTAGGTCTGGTGCTACAACTTTTAAAAAACTGATATTAAAATTTATTTTTATCGAATTCGAAATTTTTCTTGTCTCCAATATATTGACACGAGTGATAGATCGCTTAATCACTCTATCTGAGAGAATTTTGAAATGTACACTTTTAAGATCTACTGTAAGCAAGATGGCTAAAGCATAACTAAATAAGAATAATTTTAAACAAAATTCTAAAAAGCTTTTTTTATTTCTATCCACAGGTAGACAGTACGAATTTATTTTTCCCTTTAATTACTTCAATGGCCTAGGTTGAAATTCTGAACTAATCAAGACGCCATGATTCTATAATAATGAAGCCATGGGTCGTACTAATTAACATTTAATTTTCCCATAATTAAACGTTACTCTTAGGACAAAATTATACGAGCAATTATCTCGGGATAAATTATAGATATCAGACGACATACATCCGCTACTGGCATCGGACTACCAGTATACCTTAATGCCTTTGACGTTTCCTCATGCTATTATGTCATACAATTACTATATTTGATATTATAGAATACAGTGTTGCAACACACAATATATGTATATATATATATATATATATATATATACAGTACACGATACATACATTATGTGTAAAAATTGTATATGTAATATTGTGTCATGGGGCCTGATGGCCGAGTGACTAGCTCTCCGTGCCACAGGTATCGAGTTGGAGTCTCGGCGGTACCATGGATGTTTGTAGTAGTTCGGAACCCACTTTAAGCCGTAGGTCTCGGTATGATCTGACTGTAGAGCGTAGGGCTGACAACCCTACCCCGTAAAAAACCATCTCCTCTCTAATAATCTGCCAGTAGGCAGACGAACTTGGACCACCACCGGGCTATTGCGCTAATGAAGAAGGAGAAGTATATTGTCTCATACAATTGGATTTAACTTGAAATATTCCGTACGTTCTCTTCCATACATTTTCCGTACCCAATCTCTAATATCTTTAATATATGAATTCCTTCCTCAAGTTAAAGACATAGGGGCACATTTGGTAGAGTACGTACTATAACATGCTATAAATAATAACCATAAAAATATAATACTGAATAAATAATATCCCAAAAATAAATCTAAACATCAAGCCTGGAATTACAAATTTCTTTCAAAATTGCTGCAAGTATATATATTTTTCAATTCCTTCTATTAGCTCACACTCTCCCTATATATATCTTGTTCAAATTTTCAATCGTTCATAAAATACTTTATTCATCTACTCAAGTTCAAGTACATTTTTTTGAACTTGTAGCGGATGACACTTGATGTTAATACATTTTTTCAAATATTATTTCATTAATTAATTAATTAAATTTTTTTCAGAATTAAGTTGCATGTATATACCAATACATGGCGCTAGATAAACTTAAAAAAAATGAATGAAAATTATTTATAAAAGACTTTCTGCAATATAGTGGAAAAAAAGTAAGAATTGACTTTAAAAAACTTTTTTTATATTACTTGTTTATTTTTAGTTTAATGTCGCCAAATAAACAGTCAAGCATTCCTCCTATCCCATAAGCTCTCAATCTACAATTTGATTACAGCTCCACAATATTAACATTAATGGTTAACAGCAAAATGTTCATGAACCTTTCAATTCCTTGCTGTAATCTTTTTTTCCAGCTATTCAAAAAATATTTTCATTTGACATGATTTTCCTCAATTGACGCGATTAACTGTAACCAGAAAACATTTTCTTCTTTTTCCTATATAAACATAATGATGAAAACACATTGCGGATTGAAAGGATAAACGCTGTTTTTGTGAATAGTTCTTTATTCTATTTTAACTGTTTTCATTTCTTTTTTGTAATTGTTTTAAATGTACTGAAACATTGTTTTACTCATTTGCATTGAAAGACACGTGCGAGCTTGGCGATAAAATGTCAAACTCGTTGGCGAGAAATAGATTCAACTAGAAAAAAAATTCCATAAATTAATAAAAAAAGAAATTAAAGATAAAGCTTTAAATATAACATTTTAATTAATAATTAATTTACCTTATCGTCCTTGGGTATAGCAAAGTGGAATGGAAGTTAAAATGATCTAGTTTTCAAGATAGAAAAAGAAAGGTTACGATAGAAAAATTATTTACCTAAACTATTTTGAGCACTTATTGATTTTATAAAAACAATTCGTTTATCTTTGAAGAGAATATTTTAAAAAAAGATACAATCAATATAGAATTTCGATTTAAGAACAGTCAAATAAATCAAAAAACTAATTAAAGTTCAAAAATACTTTTTGATTATTAAGCAGGAACATCCAGTTCAATTTGCCTAAAATTATTGATAGAACACGATATAATGTTCTAATTGGGCCTTAGCAATAGGAGGATGTATTCTATCCTTGAAATTCTTAAGTAAGTTTAATAATGAGTATTAAACTTACTTTATTCGATTTAGTAAATTAACCATGACTCATTTATTAATCTATAATTTTTTTATGAACTAATTTGAGTTTCACATTTATATTTATTCATTATTATTTATTTATTTTTATTTATTTATTTATTTTTTGTTACATTAAACTGTTGGTCTCGATCTAATTAGTCTAAAATGTGCACAATATGAACGTAGAGCGACAAACCAAACACTTCAGACACTAAATAAATCTTGTTCATACAACATGTATAAAAATGTAGTACGATTTAAAGACCTGTCTGACATAACTTATTGCTACTAAAAATAATTTTAGTTGAAATGAAAAACAAATTAGTCAGATTTTTTTTTTGTAAGAATAATCAAAATTATGAAATATATTGCTTCATAGTGAATAGGTGGCCTGATGGCCAATTGGCTAGGACTCTGGCATTTGGTACTACATGCTTTAGATTCGAATCCTGGTGGTGGCATGGATTTTGTCAGTGGTTCGGAATTCACGTTAAACTTAAGTCCAGTTATAATTAGCCTAAAGTGTTCCCGTAGAGTTGCAAACGAAATCATAGCGGTTGACTATGTCCAACTTGTGACCCAGTCATAATATGCATAGCTAGAGTGAAAGAGGTCTGAGGTTCGATTTCACTGGCGGTATTCATTGCAGTATTGACTTTCAGAAACCAATAGACTCGAGTGATTTATGGTAATGTGTATGAGTAATTCGCAAGGACAATCACCTGGTGAGATTTTTCTAGGTTATCTCCTATAAGGCATCTACATATTCTCTCATAATTCATTGTAGGTCGGTAGATTTCTCCTACCATACTTGAATTGAATATGTTGCTCATTGTTAAACAACAACATAAAAATAATGGTCGATTCTATGTGGTACTTCACATTAAATATGAGAGAAAAATAATGGCAACTTATTGAAATTCAGAGAATTGCTGCTTTAAATGAGATTGGTTTTTCTGAACTCATATAAACAGATCGCTCAGATCAAACTATAAGAGTAATTGCTGGTGCAAATTCATAAATTTTTGTGCAAATATATATCAAGCATACTTCAAACACCCTAGAATTTTTTTTATTACCGAATTCTGTTCCAATCCATTTGTCGGGTAACAAATTGCGCCTCCCTTTAATGAAATTGTCGAATCCCCTTCTTCACTTCACTTGCGTGGATGAAGAAATCGTCTGTAAGTAAGTTTACTTTTCGATCGATGGCCCCACTCTGTTTTGAGAATGACGTCACAACATGGCGCATGCGCCTTACGAAGCACAACTTCGGTGCATTTGCGGGATTTCGCAGCGAATTTCACGTGAGTCTGCAGATCGTTTGGCGTTTGGAATGATTTTGAGACACAGAAATTCGAATTAATCATTATATCAGCAATAATAAATATGCAAGGCATAAAACATACTATTTGCAAAATACACTGTCGTGAAGTTGCGAAATTTTATTGATTTATATCTTTCTTAAAAAATAATAACTAAAATAAAAATGACTGAAATAATACTGCCAATTGCCTTCTTGTTAGTAGGATTTTCTTTGCAGTTCGGTAAGTAGTTATTAAGATTGATTTTTTTTCTTCTTATCTTTTATTTTCTTGGAAAGAGTTTCCTCCTAAATTTAACTCATTAAGAAGAATGATGTACTTGTTACTTTATAAATAACGAACTTTAATCGGGTCGAACGTAAACAGAAATTGCTGTATCATTCGAACAAAGATTTAACTGTTTACAACGGATGGAAAAGGAATTATTCGAATAGTAAGTAATAGTAACCAAAGTTTCGAATTTAAATAGTAGTTTATCTTTTTCATTCTTATTAGTATTCTGCTTGTGGTAAAAAAAAAGATTATGATCTAACTTTAGGAAAACTGGTTACATATTTTAAAAAATTAAAATATTGTACAATAAAGTGCTGTATGTAATCGAATAATTAGAATTAAATAAACTATTTTGGCAACACTTAATATATAATGGTGAACTTGTTATAAACTATTAATTCTTATTTTAGTACCGAATAATTACTAAAAGATGTTTTTTTTTTTATATTTTGAGAAATTGGAAATACATTTATATATTTTTTTTTTTTTTTTTTAATGTCTTATGGATAATTTTTTGTATCTGTAATATTACATCTGATAATATTTCATTTAAAAATATAGTGGAAAGGCTTATAATGAATAATAGAATTATCTATTTCAAGCCCATTCGAGAATAACACATAAAAAAATAATGAAAATTATACTGCTATATGACACCCCTAACATATGTATCCATATCACGAAATAATTAAAATTTATTTTTTAATTAATTGACACAAAAATGAATCTAATTCATTTTACATGATTTTCTGCAAAAAATATTTCTCAGAATTTTAAAAATGTAAAAAAAAAATTAACATTTTTTAATCGTTTTTACATAAAATTTAAATAGATATATTCTTTTTAATTCAGAATTTCATCTGGAATATTTAATTATTATAACATTTCTTTTTTACATGTAAATAGCACTTATATTTTCTGTGACTAATCTAAACCTAAAAAGAAATCCAGTTAATGACTACATGTATTGAATTTATGATAATTTGAACATAATGAGTTGAATTTTATGCCTGTTATTAACTTATTATTTATGATCCATTATTTTATCCATTAACCCAATCTTGAGAGCTTTTCTACTTTTGAATAGAGGAGTTTCTTCAGGGCAGTAAAAGCTGGTTCAGTTTCACCCTGAGATTGGCACATCTTTAGAAGTTAAAAGATGAAACCTAGATTATCATTTTATATTATAATTGAAAAAGAAAAACTTTTCCTCTGTATAAAATTTATAAAAACAACTGATTATTTTTTGAACAAAGAAAAAAAGAGCTACTTCAAACCATGCAAATGATTATCTAATAATGTAATTGTTGTTTGTTATAAATAACAATACGAATAGAAACTTAAAAACTGGTTGTAAATAGATAAAACTGAAAACTGGTTATAAATAAACATTAAAAAAATTATTACTTTATATTTACTTACTAAAATATAAAGTAATAATTTTTTTAAATGTTTATTTACAACCACCATAATACGAGTTCAAAAATTCGATTTTATCTAAGATAATGCCACACCTTAGCTAGTTAAATCACTGTTAAAAAGTAATAAATCGAGATATAAAATTCTAAATTTGAAACAAAGAAAAAAGATACTTTATAACATGCAAATGATTATCTAGTAATGTACTTGTTATTTGTTATAAATAACAGTATGTATAAAAACTAGTAAATGTAAAGTAATCATATTTTAAAGATATTTATTTATAACTACCGTAATACGAGATTAAATATTCAATTTTATCTAAGATAATGCCACACCTTAGCTAATTAATTAAAGCACTGTTAACAAGTAATAAATCGAGATATAAAATTCCAAATTTGAAATTTAAGATTGTGGTATTTTAAATGGTGTATAGATGTATGGTTTAACTATAGCTTCACCATAGTTAATGTGATTTTTTTTTTAGCGTTGTTTTAAATCGTTCTTGTGTGAACCATCTCTAAGTGGGACAGTTACTAAGAAGGAGCTAAAAGACCTTCAGAAGGATAATCGCTGTTTCTCACTGTCTAATAATCGATAAGGTATACGGTAGGGCAAGGCGGGAGAATAAAGAGATTTTCGTTTGAAGTTTTTTTCTATAAATTTGTTTTTATTCCCTATCTTTCACTTTGGCATTTTATAGCTAGTGTTGCTTTATAGTACAAGGACCAGTTTTTGTTGTGCCGTAGAAAAGAGTTTAATTTTCTATAAAAAATGTCTTTAAAGTTGTTTTTTAAATCAAGAGTATTATAATATGCAGTGTTTAAAAGTTGAAAATAGCAAATAACGTAACAATACAAAATGCATAAAGAATTTTTTAAGAAAACGAGAAGAGATTATTTTATTTAAGAATTTTTTAAATTCTTATATAAAATAAAATTAAAATAAAAAAATAGTTAAAAATTGAATTTATGTCAGATTTTTTTTAATTTTTATTTTTTGAAGCGTCTCTTCCAGTACTTTCGGAACCTCATATATTGTGTAAATCATTATTGTCACTAGGTTTGGTTTGTCGCTCTACGGTAATTTTGTGCACACTTTGGGTTAAACAGATTGCGACCTAAAGTTTAACGTGGATTCCGAACCACTCACAAACATTCATGCCACAGCCAGGATTCGAACCTGAAGCCTGTGGTACCAAAGGCTAGAGAGCTAGCCAATTGGCCATCAGACTTCTATATTGTCATGTAGGTCCCGGTCTGTTTAGCCCTCTTGTGTACAAGATGACCTTAGAGCGACAAAAGAAATCAAATCTATATTGTCATTAGATTGTTGTCTATATTGTACTGTCAATCTTCAAGGATTCTGAATCAAATGAAAACTGAATTGTAAGTCTTTTTCAAATTGTTCTGTACTCACCCCTTTTGCACCCTCATAATGTTCTGGAAAACTTTTACCTTATCAGTGACAGATGTCCGGTATTGTAAAAAATATAGTAATTAAATTGTTGAATTTTATAGATTAAAGCCTAAAATAGTATCCACAACGCATGTCCCATTTGTCATGAGACATGATTAAGAAAGCTTTCAAGACGAATTTACAACCCTAATTTAATGTTTAGATGCATTTTTTTTGTAAAGTATATGAAAGAAAGAAACTTTTGTTGGTACTATCTATAGCGATAAATAATTGTGCTGTAATAATATGAGAAGAAATGAAACAAGATATTTATTTTTTAGATAAATCTTTTTTTCTGCTTGCTGCTGTGTTGAGGGAGAACATTTTTTAACCATTGATAAGTAAAAAGCAAGGTCATTTGGTATTCATGGCCTTGCATGCTCTATTTTCTCCTAACTCAATGAAAAAGAAAATAGAAACATCCTAACCTAACAGATCAATTTCGTGCGAGAGATATAGAAAGATAGATGCATATGTTTCGAATTTAAAAAATGAGATAATATTTTTAAATGCAATAATAAATTTGAGAAACAATTTCGGCGCTAGACTTTATATGTATATGAATCAAAATAAAAATGTTGTTTTACCAGTATAATTTCTATAACTCTATAACATTTTTATACTTGTGCAAAATCATTATATATATTATGATTTTTACTTCCATACCAAGCAGTGTAGTTGGTTATTTGGTAAAAATAACGTTACCATCTACTAGTCATTAGGATTCATTAACTTTACCACTCTGCTAATGAAACGATGAATAATATAAACGATTTTTTTGTGTCCGTGTCAACATCAATAACTATATTGAAGCTTTTAAATAAAAAATGCGCAGTAAATTAGATAAATACTCTTGTGGCTTTTTAAAAATGAATTTTGGTTGTTAATGTAGATTAGTGGTTCTCAAATTCATTTGACCTACCAGCCCTTTTCCGGAAAAAATAATTATTTAGTTGTGCTCTTGTGGAAAATTACCCTCTTTAAATGAACAAATAGAATAATGCAATATTTTTTGTTCTTTTACATATTTATACATCTACCTGTGTTTAAAACACACAGAAGAATGATTTGCGAACAAGACATAAAATTACAAAATTTAATGAATGACTGTCGAGGGTCTTAATTAGTGCATAATTTGTAAATAAAAACATTTAATATTTTGTAAAAAATTTGTAAATAAAATATACTCTGTAGTTGTTGTCGTATTCCCTGAAGAGAAAGAGAAAATATCGTGGTGCGCTCGAATACTATTGGCTATGTTGATTGCAGCTCGGAGTATAAATCCTCTTCCGAGGGATGGTCCAGACAATGTATGGCTTCTACAACAGCTGGACAATTAAGAGACACGACGAAGAGTAAGCTTGACATCAGGGTAGTTACCACAGTTTTCGTATTTTCTAACACCATCACCAGAAATTTTCATATTTGCTGTGGTGCTGCATCCTCAATCTTGTTAGAATAGTGGCTGTTTTTCTGTTGACATTGAGTTCTGTAATTTGGTATTTGGTTTTAATTTCAGAAGGAATTATAAGTGTAGATTTTGTCAAGTCCTTTGCATCTGCAAAATATACTCTGAAACCAACATTTGGACATTACATCTATTTACGGTATCGCATTCCAATCAAGTCACAATCATATACTTTAATATCATCATTTTGCACATAAACATATATTTATGGTATCGTATTTCCATCAAGTCTTATTCTTGCTAACGTTACTGTAAGTTTCTCCGATATCTGTCGTCTGCCAGTACTTGCTTATTAAGGTCTATCAGCGGACTTAACTGCACCTCGGTTATAACTTGCATTTTGTGAGTTTACCTGAAAAATAACGTTGAAACAAAAGGTAAAACATGTACGAATAGGTTTTCTAAATTTTCTTAGCTTCTATCTACTCTTTATGCTTTCACTTTCCCCTTATTTTTATTAATGCCCCCTTCCCCCCTGAAGGAATACGAGGCTGTTATAACATTGCCTTCTTGGAGGCAGTATTGCTCACTTTGAGAACTAGAACGCTTCTTTTTTAATTTTGGTAGAATTTTTGGAATTCTCTTCAATATTATTACCGTATACTTACATATTTTTTGTAATGCGTTATAACATAGTTGAAAAATATCCCATTTGATGTCGGATGCATTTGTATTTTCTTAAGGTCTTGTCAGACCGCAGATCATGCCAGTATGCTGTACGCGATGAATTTTACACTACAAGAGAGAAATCCGTGTTTCATGTCCCGAGAGCGCGTTAAAGCACTCATGAAACAAAATTCGGCAAACAGAATGTCTCCCGATCAACTCTTTATGTTAAAGTTCGCATTCTGAAAGTCTGATTGTTCAATGTTGTGACGTCGCCTAGTGAAATTGTTATTGGGTTCGTTAGAATTATATATTTACTCCTTTATTACCGTGTGGGAGCCTGACGTTGTCCTTGTTAGGAGTTCGTAACGTTATAAAAAATGTGTGAGTCAAAATAAACAGTAACGTTATCAAAAAATGCATGAGAAAATAAAATTCCACATCGTACGTCGGCAAAAAATAACCAAATATCAACAGCATACCAGTATAGCAACGGTTATAAAATACTACGCAGAAGGACAATATATTTTTATATTAAATATGCCACAAAAATTTCAGTTTATTATAATTTAAAACTAGATTTATAGATCTTGAGATTTATAAATTTGAGTTTCAAATCTAGTACATTTGCGTATTTGTTAACCCATTTCCTTTTTTCACTCGTAGGACACCCAAATGTAGGACCTAATTTTCCTTTCACAAGTCATCCCTCATCCCCCATTGGTGGGACATTCATGGCATACATAAGTGAAACACAAAGTACACCGATATTCAACAAAAAAAAAATTAAATACATTCGTAGTAACTATAAATAAAATAATAAGCAATGATTTATAACTTTAAAAAGCTAAAAGATGTAATGATCTCCAGCCTTTGCTGAGATAAAGGGTTGAAGACAGAAACTGCTGTGTAATTAAGACACTATTTCGAGGAGAGGATATTGAATCAATAATCTGTTTATATTCTGAAAGCCAGACATTTCAAAATGAACTGCAGAGCACGTAATTTAACATACGTCAATCGATATATTTAGTAACATATTTCATGCCAGTTTTAAAACGCACAAGAATAAAATCACGTGAAAATCAGCGTTTATTTTAAATAATAAGCTTTTGAAATGAAAGTTTCTCATGTAGTCCCACTATATATAATTTTCTGAGAAATATGTTATGATAAGTAATGCGATCAAAAAATAAATAAAATTAAACATACCTTAATTTTGTAAATTTTTGTATTTACAAGAAATGATATTATAGCGAGTATCTGATATGTATTAATGATTTCTTAAATGTTTAGGCTTGTATTGAAAGGTAAATTCTTCGTTTCCTCGTTAATACATTGAAAATTTCCTCTGCTTTTACACTTGTGGTGAGGATAAAAAAAAATCTTAATTCTCAAAAAATATAATGTTGAAATTGTAGTAAAAGGTTCAAAATCTGTTTTAGATATTGACATACATTATTCTTTTATAGAAATCCAAAAAAGTTTGAGAGATAAATCCTTGTGTTTAATTATCAATCCAGGGTCAGTGGATATAGCCATCAGTTCTTCTTATAAACCAATATCATTTGAAATTTCCATGAAGGCGTTTCTAATCCAGTCGTATTGTTCAGTGTATGGAAAATAAGAACTCAATTTTTCTTCTAAACTTGTTAAATGTTCAACCATTATTGGAAGTGTTCTATTCTATCAAGCAATATTTACCAATGAAAACGTTTCCAAAATAACTTCAGCAATTTTTCATTTGAAAACTTTGTTATTTTCTCTGAAATGTTTCCATTTTCTCAGTTGAGTGTGGGAATATTTTTTTCTTTCCCTTGAATTCTAGTGTTCAAAATATTGAGCTGCTGAAACTTATGGTCTAAATATTGTAACCAGGCAATAAAAAATTCGCACCGAAGGAGGTCACAAAAATGTAATTGTTTCATCTTTTCAAAATACGCAAGTTCTTGGCTTAAAGGCTCGTGCTCACCAAGGCGAGAAGATGCAAGCGAAAAAATTTGACCAATCACTAGCCTCACCGCGGTCGCCTGAAACCGGTCTGCAGTCCGCCGCTTGGAGTTGTACAACTTTCACTAGGCGTAATGCTATTTCTGACGTTTCGCTGTGAAGGGGTTGAAAAAATTTTGTTGCTTTCCTCTTGAATCTTCACGTCTCTCGCCTCGGTGGGAACGAGCCTTAACTCGTGTACATGGATACTCCCCCCCCTTTGACATCCACTTCATCACATTGTTTTAAAAACAGTCGTCTGTATTGTAAATCTTTGACATCCACTTCATCACATTGTTTTAAAAACAGTCGTCTGTATTGTAAATCTTTGACATCCACTTCATCACATTGTTTTAAAAACAGTCGTCTGTATTGTAAATCCATATCCACACAAAGTTTTTCGAATAAAACGCGATTCGACAGATCTTGCTTTAATAAAGTTTACCATCTGAACTACTTGACTTAAAACTTCTATTAATTCCTCCCCCGTGAAGAAGGAATTAACTATGATAATATTATCACTTTGTTTTTTTACAAATGACGTAAAGCCCTTAAAACAGCTCACCACGGAAGAGGCTCCATCTGTACAAATGCCTACACTCGACTTCCATGTGATCTGCCATTTATCAAGAAAGTTATACAAAATGTTGAAAACGTACCTCACCTTTTGTAGACGCAGTTAATTCTTTGAAAATAAGAAATTGAATTGCTATTTGATTTTCACTAGTAAAATGGACGAATGTTAAGAATTACGCTTTATTGATAATATCAGTTGACTCATCAACTTGCATTGCAAAATTTGAACACTGAAGTTTATTACTGCGTACAGGCCTTTCTATGATACGCCTTTAACTATATCGTTGGACAGATGAATCTTGGATTATTTTCATTGCTACTTCCTTTCCTAGCATTGTCATAACAATTTTTCTGCGTGCGAGAAAAATAAGGGACACAACTAAAGTATGAGCTTTCTTATTTTTTTCTATAATTTCTGAGACTTGATAAGACGCGGTTTGAGATTTACCAGAAGCAGTTACTAAAATCTGATGCTTTTATTTGCTGTTCAGAAAAATCTTTTCAAAGAACTTATATCCTGTGAATTAGAAGGCATAATTTCAAAATATATTCCCAATTTAGTAACCAGTAATAATTCATTTGTCTTTTTGTATCCACAAAGCGGCAAACGATAATCTTCACTTCCGGTCCAAGTGAAACCAAAGATTAAATAACTATTATATTTACTAGAAGGCTGCGATTTGGCTTTCTTACGTGTACTTAACATTTATTCACTTCCAGAATCTGGATCACGTTCGAAGTTTCTTATTGATTCAGTTTTTGAAATTTTTTTTACGTGTTCTTATTGGTTTATTTAAATTTCTTTCACGAGCTTTTTTATAAAATCGTTTGGAATTTTGTAGTTTTTGTTTAAAATTTTTATTTGATCTGTTTTCTTTTTTCAGTTTTGAACGATAACTGATGAAAGTAATTTATTGCCTGAATATGTTTTATAGATCCTTTTTTCTCTTTTTTGTTTGTTTAAGATGCTGTTATGCTTCTTACATTAAGTCCTAAATTTTATGGGTAACCTGTACATCGGCCCAGACGGTTAATTTGTTTTATAGAATATGAGATATTTTAAGTTATACAAAGCACATAACTACCAAAAATACTGAACAGAAAAAAACACCCTCCCCTTTATAGCATGTATGAGCATGATGTTGTTCTCGTGTAAGTTTTGTGACTTCCATAAAATATCCGTAAAAAAAAAATATGTGTAAAAGTGAGCTTTCAAAACGGAGTTTGAAACGACTTTCATTTGGAAAACGTTTATTTGCCTTTATTTTTTATAAACTTCCATTTCAAACACTCATGTGTCTCATGATAAACTTATAAGTGTTTCGAAATGTACATGAAATATGTGTAGCTGTGACTATTGGTTTGCCAATATTAAGCCACGTGCTCGTTTTGAATTGTCTGGCTTTTAAAAGGTAAGCAAATTATTATTTTACATTTATCAGAGTAGAAATTCGCAAGATCAGTTATGCTTACGTAAGTTAATTTGACCAAAATCGCAAAATAGGGGCCGTTGGGATTTGGTGACTGTTTGTGGCGCCAACTAAGTGATAAGACGTTCAAATGCGTTAACCCGGGGTCCTTGTATTATTTGCAATTCACTTCATTTACAATTGCAACCCATTACTTGGCTGACTTTGGTGGAAATAATTATGCCCAACAATGACGCCAAATCCCAACAGTGATTTTACCGTTAATTTAATCATCACTTAACAATATATATATATATATACAAGATCCGCTGATGCAAGTGATAAAATATGTTCGGCCATGATAAATTAAAAATCGTTAATGGATTTCAATTTTTCTTTTTAATTTTAGAATAATATTTTATCTTGGATATGAATAAATTATCATGCAAAATCATTTAATTTTAATTTCATTTTAAGTTAAATTAAATTATAGTTTAAATTAACTTGTCATTTCCGTATTAAAAAAATAAATTAATTTGGCGTGCAATGTAACTTCATTAAAACTTTTTTAAAGGAAAGCGGAGATATTACGACACTTTACAAACAACTAATTTATTACCTAATTACCTACACAAAAGCCATTGAAATGATAAACGTTGTTGTAAAAGAAATATTCTGGCGGAAAAAAAACCCAAATTAACTTCCTTGATTTTGGAAGAATTTTTTATTTGTATATATATTTTCTCTAATAATGAAATATTTTTTATCTTTATTTTTCTTTTTGTTTTGCTAAAGACTTCATTCAATTTATTCAGAAATTATCACTGTTATTACTTCATTTTCAAATGTTATTGTTAAATTGCTTTCTACGAAAGACAGTTTTTTTTCCGGTTAATAATTTTAATGTAAAATAAACCTTAAATATTATAACTTCATTAAATATTTAAAACAAATTCTATTTGCTTAGGTCGGTAGATATATTTTCTTTATTGTGAAAATCATTGAATCGGTAACTGTAAATATTAATGTAAAAAATTAATTACATCCTTATAAAGAACGGCATCGCTGGAAACATTTGAAAAAAATTAATAACCTTATATAATATATTCTTTACATTTTAATTCGTAACTCTTAATTGAATAATTAGCAACTTTCCTAATAATAAAAATATCTTTTATGACTTGTGTAGAGAAATTTTCATAACACTGATAGAGAATAATAATTATCGTAATTCCTATTCACACTTTTCCAATCTTCTACCGAAAACTCGTCTTTGTTATGTTTAGTAAACATGAAGTTGGACACTTTTCGATTTCTTAGGCATGTAACACGGTTGTTTCTGTCTGTTCGTTATGCGTTTTCTCTGGCCATTTCCTTTGCGTTTGCTTTGTAAACTGTCTCCGTATTCCATTTTCTTTTTAACTTTTTTTCTACCGAACCCCCACTATACTAACTATTGCATACCGTGACGACCTCTTTTACTTAAGCAAACCAGATAATTCGCTAATATTCTTTTGTGACAGATCCGATTCCTTTCCCATTCTAAGAAACAACAGCAATTTCATAAATTTCGTACATAAACAGGATATAATTTAATAAAAAATGTTATTAAATGGATATAATACTTTATTGTGTTAAATCAACAATAAATAACAAAATGAAAACAATTCATATCTGAATTAAAGATTAGTCAGAAAAACTCTATTTTTAAAAGAAACGTGCTATTTATTAATTCGGTGTTGCCAGTTCTTAAAGCAATATTTGTACAGTGTTGTCAGCACGTGCCACACCTATACTTAATGTAAAGATGTGGTTATTGTCGTCTTTTATTGGAAATAAATGTTTTTTTAACACAATTACGGGTATGGGTTTAATAATATGGCACATCACTGTAAAAAATAAAGTAAAATCCTTATCAAACGTACGAAATTAAATTGTGATAATTAAAATAACTTATTCAAATTATTTACAAATAATGACACTTATTACGCAACTAGTCTTTCACACCAAACACCCAAAAAGTAGAGCGCTGGTTACTAAACTATGCAGACCATTTTTTTTTTTTTTTTTGAGTATTCTAATCCTCTAATCTTTGAATAAGGGGCATGAAGGTTTTTTTTTGTAGTTTTAAAAATAATGTAGTGATCTTTAATTGCAAATGTACATAGTTCTGTAAATAATTAGTGTAAATAAAAATATTTCAAAATCCAAGTTATCCTTTTATTTTTGCCAACCCGTGTTGGTCTAATGGGTTGTCATGACCCTATGTAAATAATAATGCACCTAACATCAAATGGCGCATGGCAAAGTGTAGTAAATGATTAACACGGAAATAACACGGCTTTACTCTAATTATCTACAAGCTGTATTGCATTTTTCAATGTCTACGTGTTCCTCAATGCTAGACTACATTTAGTGGCAGACATTTGAAGAATATTTATTTTAAATAGCTTCAATGTATCTAAGAGATGTCTTGCATTGTAGTGAGCAATTAAACTTCAGAGATCTTAGGTACGAAAAACTTGAAAAGCTTGAATTCTAGATAAAAGCCATTTTTAATGCTTTGCTGCAATTCTGGATCAAATAAGAGCCGTTTTTAATGCGTTTCTGCAATTCTGGATCAAATAAGGGCCATTTTAAGGCGTTGTTGCAATTCTAAATCAAATAAGGGCCATTTTTAAGGCGTTGTTGCAATTCTGGAGATTACATTTAAATGAAGTATGCCTCCGAATGAAAGCAATAACACTTTTCCGACATTTTGCTTAGTATCAATCAAAAGCAAAAGTGGTTGCATTGTCACCCCAGTAGAATCAGTGTTAATAGTGGCAGAACGTTTTACATCAAAAGTTGGTTTATATACTATAGTGTTCCATACTTTCTCAAAGATGCCTTGCCAATTTGGAAAAACTTCCTCAGGAAATTTGCTCTCCTTTTCCTTTTTCGGGGCCCTGATGGGCAATTGGCTAGCGCTCCGGCCTTTGGTATGACAGGCTTCAGGTTTGAATCCTGGCGGTGGCATGGATGTCTGTTAGTGATTTGGAATAGTGGTCTGTTAGTGGTTAAACTGTAGGTTCTGGTCTAATTTGTCTAAAGTGTGCGCAAAATGACCATAGAGTGAGAAACCAAACCTTCTTTGCATAGCTGCCTGATGGTCAATTGACTTCCGTTCTGACCTTTGGTACCCCAGGCTTCAGGTTCTGATGGCGATGGCATGGATGTTTGGGAGTGGTTCGGAATCCACATTAAATTGTAGGTCCCGGTCTAATTAGTATAAAGTGAGCAAAAAATGACCGTACAGCGGCTAAACCAAACCTCTTCCTTTTTCTATTTTTTATTTTAATGTTGTAAAGCCAGTCTCGCTTTATGCATATTGGGAAACAATGGACATGCTAAAATTCTGCCGACCCGGTGATAAATATTAACAAAATGAATAGGAAGGTATTTGCAAAAGTCCAAAGTGAAAGATGTCATACCGTGATTGCTAACAAATTTTAGAGATCTAGGTACGTTTTATTTGGACTTATTATTCTCAAGAAATAATTTGTAAAATTTATATCTTAAGACGCTCTTTTAAAATATTTTTATCTGAATAGATGGTGCCGCAGTGGATGGTCATCCATTTCAATGACAATCTGTCATTGATGTCTACCCTATCCATCATCCAATAGCCTATTACTTTGTTGGACATTACTATTTCATCAATCCAGTTTTGATCTAGTACACATAGAATAAAATCAACCTCCTCTAAATTATTTCGTGCATTTTTTTTAACATTCCTTTTGTTTCCAGAAGACAAATTTACTTAAAAGGCTGTGAAACCTTTACATCTATCTAAGGTTTAATGACCGTAATAAATTGTCAGACGAATATCTAAATTCGTTCCATTTAGATTCAGATAGTTCCAAGGGTGTTTTTTTTTTTTTTGAATAAATTATTTTACTTTTTATGCTTTCAGCGTTGAAGTTTATTTTTTATTTTATATCAAATTGCCCGTTTTTCTTTAATATCTCTGTTTCTTTTTTACACCATAGTTCTTTTTCATCTAATTTTATTTCTGATACATGACACCCCTAATGCATAGTTTACCTTTTCATATTGCGATTTTTTATAGCTTTATAGTACAAAAAAATGCTATTTAAAGTTAAGAAGCCTTTAATTAGTTTAAGATTTCAATTAGGGATACAGCAACTGAATTTTATTTGTGAATGTTATGTACGAGTGAGTAGCCTAACTCGTGGCAACGTGCGCAGCTGGTGATCATTAGGACTGAAGTTCCATCTGATGGTGGCCTTGTTGTAGATATTCTTTTAAATAACGAGGTGACTCGATGGCGATGTTCTCAGCATTTTGCCTCATTAGTCAGACTACCTAGTGGGTGTTTCCCGGGATTTTTTCCATGCGATACGCCAATGAGTGGTAGTTCCCTCTAAAGGTCCTCTTGGAAGGCACTGCCCTCCTTCTTCAGCGACTGGGAGCGCAGTCAGACTTCTACCTACGGGTTCTCCATCACAATAGAAGCTGCCCCCTTTCCATCTATCCACGAGTACACTACTCATGGGATGTCTGCCCCTCACTGTAGGACACTGAAGATTAGTCAGATACAAGTGAAGGTTTGGTTTGTTACTCTACGGTCATTTTATGCACACATGTGGGATAATTCGACCGAGACCTACAGTGTAAAGTGGATTTGAAACCACTAACAAACATCCATACCACCGCCAGGATTCGAATCTGATGCCTGTGGTACCAGTTTGGTTTGATTTGGTTTGTCGCTCTACGGTCACCTTGTGCACACGTTAGGCTAAAAAGACCAGGACCTACGGTTTAAAGTGGATTCCGAGCCACTTCAAACATCCATGGCACCGCCGGGACCTGGACCCGATACCTGTGGTACCGAGCACCAGAGATCTAGCCACTCAGCCACTAGGCCCTGCCTGTGGTACCAGAGACCAGAGGCCACAGTACAAGTGAATGAGATCATCCACGGATTATACGATAATGTTTTTTTTAAACCTGTATTTGATAGTGCTGAGGTTTACAGATAAGTAATAATGCGACGATGTTGTTTAATTGAAGAACGAACTCAAATAATTTATTTACATTGCAAGTTACATAGAAGTATCATTATTTTTTTTTAAAATTTCAAATGAATTCTTCATAAGTTCTCAAATATAAAAAACTGACGAAAAAAAAAAACATCGTCATGTTTAATTGTGTTTATATCATAATAATATGTTGCAGTTGAGAAGATGAACGTTTTTCAGTACCTCAAGCACGTCTGCCACTCGTTGTTAAATTTAACCCTATTTTAAAACAGAGATATGCACCCTATTTTACGGCACGACTTTATACACTTTGAAATTATATTACCATCATAAAAGATTTGAACCACTTTTTTGGCTTTCAAATGGGTGTATTTTAGTTTCATTACCGTTTATTAGATAATGACTAAATGTAACATATACATACATATAAGCAGTGAAATATCATAATATATTCTATAATATGGAGAATTTCTATTAAAAAATTTGTTTACCTTAATTAAGTATATCTAGGAATCATTTATAAATACACGTAATAGATATGCAAAGTAACATAGTTCTTCATTTCATATTCAGTGACATTACACGTGTGTTAGATTTCACACTTCATTATGTACCATATATAGTACATATTCGCAATCCATATTTTTCCAAGGTTTTAAAAAATGATTTATGTCTCACTCAACTGTTCTGAATGCTGAGTATAACATCATTCTTTTTAAAAAAATTGATGAGAATAATGCTATTTTAAATTGAGCCAAAGAGAATTCGCGCCATCCATCTTCGCCAAGTGACAAGCATGCATGCAAATTTCTATGCAAGCGGTTGTCAATGTACTTAATGATGCTATTCTAGTTTTTAAATCGATCATGTCTCATGCTTTTGTCGCGGTTTCGTGAGGCGGGAACTCCCGAGGTGAAGTCTCATTTATGAGGCACGCGGATACTGGGCTTGGCGAGAATTTAAATTGAGTTTTTAAAATTTTCTGCCAACGAACCCATGAATAACAAACAGGTGGTCTTGTCTTGTGTAGGATATGCTGTTCAGTCAGTTCAAAGACCTCTTAATTGTAACTATATCTCATTTAAAATATTGTTAATTATTTTGTTATAACTTACTTTAAAATTAATTATTCAACATTAATTATTTTTTAGAATAGCATTTTTATCGCAATACCGTACTTTGCATATCCATCGCTGATATAAGAACAAGAATTATTAATTCTTCTTGCTTCTGAACTAAGCTGGCCTGGTGGCCGAGTTCTGGCGCTCCGTACCACAGGTTTCGGGTTCGTGTCCCGGGGATTGCCATGAATGTTTGTAGTGGTTTGTAACCCACTATAAACTGTAGGTCTCGGTCTGTTTAGCCTAACGTGTGCACAAGATGACCGTAGAGCGACAAACAAAACCAAATCTGAATTAAGCTCTCCTAGTCCAGAACCTTAATACGCTAATTATAAAGCTAATTCAAATGTTTTATAAAATAGAAAAGGTGATTTTTTTTTTTTATGGGAAAAAAAGAAAATTGATACGGGGATATACCATTTTTTTTTTTTTTTTTTTTTTTTTAATATATTCCCCTTTCTCTTCCATATTTTTGTCGATAAAAATATATAAAAATTTAGTCAAACTATATACAGACTGTGACCGACTTATGGCAACGTGTGCCGCTGGTGAGAATTTAGCTGAGGTTCAATCCGCTAGCGGTTTTGTTGTAGACACTGTTTCAAAAAATGAGAAAACTCGATGGCGTTTGGGATGTTCATCTTTTTGCTACTTTAGTCGGGACTACCTGGTGGGAATTTTGCGGGTTTTCTCCCATGCGATCGGCCTGATGGCCAATTGGCTAGCGCTCTAGTCTTTGGTACAACAGGCTTCAAGTTCGAATCCTGGCGGTGGCATGGATGTTTGTTAGTGGTTCGGAATCCACGTTAAGCTGTAGGACTCGGTCTAATTATCCCAATGTGTGCATAAAATTATCGTACATCGACAAACCAAACCCATACGACATGCAAATGCGGGGTAGTTGCCCTTAAAAGTCCTCCCGGAAGGCACGGAGCCAAATCAGACTTTCAGTTACAGGTGCACTATCACAACAGAAGCTGCCCCCTTTCCCTCCTTCCATCAGACGACACGGGTCCTTGGACTTGGTCTAGATGTTGCTGTCTATCAAGTGGGATAAGAAAAAAAAATGCATTAAGATTGTATTTATTTATAGCGAATGCTAAACTTATAGCAATTCATTCTTTAGATTTTTTAGAAAGAAGTTTTTTTAATGATTTCGTTATATTTAAAATCTATATGAGATCTTATTAAAAGTAGAGAAAATTGACAAACCCTTTAATTCAGATTTGAAGTTATTTTTATTACATGCCTCATTGCTTATGAAAAAAATAAAAAGGAAAGAAACTAAAAGAAAAGGAGAGCTTATTTTGTTTAAATGATTAATTGCTGTTTCTGATTTCTTCTCATTTAGTTTGCGGAGATATTTGCTTTTTATAATAAATAATAAATAAAAATTGCTATCTAATTTCGTTATTCATGACATAAACGGATATGATCATATTAGTTATAAATAGTATGTTTTTGAACTGTTTGTAACGAGAAGGGGAAAAAAATATAAAACAAAAAAAGGCTTCAAAATTCTAAATTTAATTTATGATAGCTCTTTTAGAAAGTAGAACAAGGAATACAGGCTTCCTATAAAATATTTTATGTTCAATGTTGAACATAAAGCATCGTGGTCTATTGTACAACAAATTATAAATATTAAAATTAAAGAAATTATTTTGAAATTATGCTTTTATAAATGATTTTTTTAATTAGAATATAAATTGGGTGCATTTGATATTGTAGTCGACTCATCGTTATAGATTACTGGAGTCTACTTTTATTTTTATCCAATAATGACTACATCTTAAATATTAATACAATAAAAATGACCTTGGTATAATACATTGTATTTGTTTAAATAACACTTTAACATCGTATCGTTCATCTCAAAATAATTCTTATGTTTATTTTATAGAGAAATAAAAACTACTTTTTTTACCTAATTAGAGTCCTAATTACTTTGTTTGTAACCTCTTTTAGAGAAAGATAAAAAATAAGTAAATCTTGTAGTGTTTATAATTACTTTGTGGACTATCTTTTTCACGCATCTCTATCTGTAGATCTTTTAGATCGCTTATAAATATTTAAATTTCAGATAACATGTATCGCAGCTCTTCAAACGTTTAATTATGATTCTCATTTTGTTTATTTTTATTCTTAATTTGAATGTAATTTTTTTTTATCAAGAATGCCAGAGGCTTTCTAAAGCAAGAAGCTTTAAGAGTTGGGAAAAACTAGATTTTTAGGCAGAAAGAGCGGATGAAATCGAGATCGGGTAGATTTAGAAATTTGATAACAAGACTTGTAATTCCACACGTGCTGTTTCCAATTTCTCACTACCTTGAGATTATAACTGACAAGTGTCATTGGCACAAACATCAATTCCCAAAACATCAGTTTCGAGTTTGAAACCTTGGCCATTTAAAGATTAGGTCAAATTTAATGACAGAGATGAAAATTTAATTTTGATGTAAAGATCTAGTTTAAAAATTTCGTAAATAAGGAAAAATACATTTGTTACACTTATTACAATTTAAAGTGTTTATTAAGATGGTTAAAATATATTTATTATAATACGCTAATACATAATGTACATTATTTGTACAAATTATTATACATTATTTTTATGCAAATAAAGTAACGTGCATTATTTGTATATGGTAAAAGTCAACAGTTAGGGCCTGAATGGCCGAGCGGCTAAAGCTCTGGCGCTCGGTGCCACAGGTTTCGTGCTCGAGTCCCGGCGGTAACGTTGGATGTTTGTAGTGGTTCGGAATCCACTTTAATCTGTAGGTCCCAGTCTCATCTAACTGTTAAGAGGTGAGCGTAGAGCTGACAACCCTACGCAGTAAAAAGAAAAAAAAACATCTCTCGTTTCGAAATCTACCAATAGGTAGACGGCCTTGGTCCACATTGTGCTGTTGCGACAATGATGATGAAACGTCAACAGTTATGTAAATTGAGATAATGAAAATCGACAACGGATCGCCGCCTACGGTACATATGTGCAGCCTGATGGCCAATTGGCAGGCACTCGGGCTAGTATGAATGCATGTTCGTTAATGGTTCGGATTCTATGTTAAACACCAGGCATAGACCTACTAATGTCTAATTAGCCTAAAGTGTACAAAAAATTACCTTAGAGTGACGAACCAAACCATATGGTATCATATGTCATATTTATTTTAAAAAATTGCAGAAGAGAATTTTTTTAAAATTGAACAACAGAAAAATTCTATGTTGTACATTTTTTCATAATAAAAAAAGAATTTTCAGATTTTGAATGGAACAGATTTAGAGGGAACATAAAACATGATCCAGCTCTAATTTAATAAATTATTGATTAATTAAATAAACACATTTAATTTCTTTAGTAAACGTTTAAATATTGAAAAGATGCATTGATATTCTTCTTTAATTTATAGTAAACTTCGAGCTTAAATATGGGATCTTAACCTATGTTCTATTCTTTTCAACTTTTCTTTTTCTTTGTTTTTGTCCTCATCTAAATCTCATTTCAGTTTATAAAAGAATATAATTGCATATTTATGAGGTTGCAAATAAAAATAATAAAAAATTATACCCTCTGTTAAAATTGTGCAAAAAAAAAATATAGATCTGATTGCTTCCAAATACTGCATTAAAATGTTTAAAATTATTTGATAAGCATATTTTTGTGAAAAAATATTTTAGTGATGAAAATTAACCCATTTAAGTCTAAACGTTTCGAAAACGCAATACACAACAACTTTTCTTTTCTAATTCTGGTGATACATTTTTCAAATAATTTCCATTGCGTGATGTAGAAAACTTCCCTGATTACAAGAAAAAATCTATTGGGATTTGCACGATAATTTTTTTTTTTTTTTTCATCGGTTAGTCGTGTTTTTTTTGTTTTTGTTTTTGTTTTTTTTAAGATAATTTTGCAGATTTTTTCTTTATTTTTGAGTTATTCTCATAAATGCCTGTATAAGTTGAAAAAAAATTATGAAGCTGTGTTTCTTTTTTTTTTTCTGTCTACCAAACTATGATTCGCGGTACCTTTGCGTATAACATATTTAAAAATTGTTCATGCATCGGAAATAATAATCAATTTGGACTGACGTTGCGTTTCAGCAACATTTTTGTAGCTCACGTAAAAATAAATATATATATGTGTGTATATTATAATTTCCACTTTTGTTCCCTTAATTAAACTCCTATATGTGCCAAAACTAAATTCTAGTCATTTACTTCAAGTGAAAAAAGATTTAATCCTTAACTGGTTAAGTAACAGTAAAACAAACAATTTTAATAATCAACTTTTTTTTATCGCTCAGTCGCATGTTGATGATATTAAGACTCTTGATAAAAAAAATCTACAGCGATATAAAAATCCGAAATCTATGTAAAGCTAGTCTGTATATCTTCTTCATTAGTGCAACAGCCCAATGGTTGGCCAAGGCCGTCTGCCTACTTTCAGATTGCGGGACATGCGATGCTTTCTTTTTTACGAATTGGGTTCTAACTATCCAACGGTCAACAGTCTGGCACCTACTATTATTATTAACTGGCACCTACGGTTTAAAATGGATTCCGAACAACTACAAAATCCATTGCATGGCCGGAACTCGAACCCGAAACCTGTGGCACTGAGTGCCAAAGAGCTAGTCACTCGGTCATCAGGCCCCGAATCTTTTTTTTTTTTTTTTGGAAAGGGGGATCGAATAACTTTCCAAGAAAAATTTAACATTTTTATGAGTTGAAGGAAGCCGTTCTATTTCACCCCTTTGTTCCTGAATAAATGCTGAACCAGCTGTAATTTAAGCTGAGTCTTCAAATCGTTTATCGGTGAAAAGACGAGAACTAATGCATACGTTTTTAATAGATAACGCATACTGAGAGCTTACGTAAAATAATGAAGACACATTTTTTAAAAAATAACGAGTCTTTTACATCTGTTAACTTTTAGTAATCATTGATTACTAACCAGCTGCGATAATTATATTTAATGTAACTTAGAAAATTTGAAATTAGCATCCATAGAAAAAGAAGCAAAATATTTTCTTTCAATTATATACTTACTACAGATTATAATAATGTGTAGTTAAAAAAATAGAAATTAGTCATATGTGATTGTATATGCAAGAGCTGGATTTCATGATTTGCTTTGAATTCTAGTTATGTGTTTTCAAAAGACTTCTCAACGGGTTAACAAAATATTTTTAGACAGAAAAGGAAAAAAAATTAAATCTGCTTAAACAGACTTCCATTAAAAAACAGTCTTCTAAGTAAGTGTTCATGTTGAAATAACAAAATTATTTTGATCCTTATTAATTTGACAAAAATAATATCACGACAGAGAACTTTTCACGCATGCGCAATTAAGGAACGATAGGAAATCTTCTGCTTAGCAGTTATTTAAATTTGCAGTTGATGAAATTATTTTCAGAGTCACGTTCAGTTTTGAAATTAATGCGTCAAACTAAGGACTTCACAAGACTTGTCTGATCAGCCAACATGCAGGATTGCCACGGACATGACAATCGACTTCCAAAGCTGATGATTAGATTGAATTCTTTTCAGAAACGAGGCGCCTCGATGGCGATTGTGACTAAGTGTTCAAAGAGTCTCACATCGATAGTATGGTTTCCTGGTTGAAATTTCCCTGGGTTTCACCGATACGACACACAAATGCGAGTCAGCTACACTTAAAAATTCTCCAGGAAGATAATGTCATTCCTTTATCGTCAGTCGGTGGGCTGTAGATAATATATCTCTGTGTAACATAAGGCCCACTGATGTTCAGCAACAATAAATAAAGGTTCCCAAACTAACTGCAAAGAAAAGAAAATCTAAAAGCTCCTAAAGAAAACTCTAAAAGGGAGTCGCGATGATGTATTTTTATATCCAAGGTGCAACTTAACATCGCTACCCGACCTCATTTTCTACACACATACTTCCAGTTATAAAAATATTTCAAATGAGATTTATATTCATGTTATTGTATGTATATATAAATATATAAATTCAATATTGGAAAGCAGAAAAAAAAAATTGACATTTTTTTTACAGACCCAATTTTTTATAACTACATTTAGTAAAGATTTATAATCATTTTACCAAACTTGAAACAAAATGTTTCAATTCTGTGTGATAAAAATTAATCGAGATATTTAATGTCAAAGGCTAGTTAGTTTATGCCAAAATTTATGTTACGTTTATACGTTCCATGTGTTAACGTTACGTTATTTGTGTTTACGTTACCTTATTATACGCTTTTTACCAAATATAACTATAGAAAACAGGGGAATGTATAAAAAGTTAGATCTTCTGCTTTCTCCAATATTGAATTTTCAAGTACAAGAATACAGAAACATGAATATAAATTTCATTTGAAACATTCTTATAATTGGATCTCCTATAACCAACGGTTCGGATCCTGGCGGTGGCATGGATGTTTATTGGTGGTTCGGAATCCACGTTAAACAGTAGGTCCCGGTCTGTTTAGACTAAAGTGTGCACAAGATGACCGTAGAGCGACAAACCAAACCAAACCTATAACCAACGGTTGCGAAAATAAAGAATATGTGTCGTGATTTTTGATTACACCCATACACAAGATATTAGATTGCTCATTAAGATTTAAATAAACTAAATCCATTTATTCAGAAAATCAACAAAAGAATAATATCGAAAATTTTTTGTTTAGACAAACCTTTATTAACGTGATTTTCAAAATTACGGGATCTCTATGGGATAAAGAACTTCCGAATTTAAATGTGGAAACTTTATGAGCTACATATTATGCCGATGGCTTTAAACGTTTAATTATTTTTGGAAGCATAAATTAAATACCCGTTACTTATCGTTGCATGCAAAATATAGTAATATCCTGAAATTAAACGATATGTGACACCTGATTAAAATCGTTGAAATCGAATTCGTGTTAAATTAGCGTACAACTTTGCATATAAATACATTTTATAAAGATTAACAAAAATTTTGCTTTAGAAGAAAAGTATTTAATAATATTGCAGCTCTTTGTACAGTCCATCCTCTATAATTTTCTTTTTCTAATTTAAAAAAACAGAGAGATGATAGCCGAATGAGTAGCTCTCTGGCGCTTGGTGCCCCAGGTTTCGGGTTCGAGTCCTTGCCGTGACATGGATGTTTGTAGTGGTTCGGAATCCCTTTTAAACAGTAGGTACCTGTGTAATATGACTGTTGGGTGTAGATCTGACAATCTTATTCCGTAAAAAGAAAACATTGGAATCTGCCAGTACGTAGACGTCCTTGGCCCACCATGTGGCTTTTACGCCATTGAAGAAGAATATGGGCTTGAATGGCCGAGTATCTAGCGTTCTGGCCCTCGGGGCCACAGATTTCGGGTTCGAGTCCCGATGGTGCCATGGAATTAGTATATAATATGGAATAAGGGAATTAGTATATTATTTGATGGTATTGTTTGCAGTGGTTCGGAATCCACTTTAAACCGTACGTCCCGGTCGGATATGATCGTAGAGCGTTGTCTTCAGGTTTAGTCAGTCTTCAGCCCTCGTCCTCATTAATGTGAAGCTGCATATTATCCTTAGCAATGGATCAGTCGCCTGAGCCGCGGTCTTATGGACCTGGTGTAGGCTTTCCTGCATCAGGGGGATTAGTAACAACAAGAAGAAAATAAACAACAGTTTTCTTATTAATATATATATTATATAGAACAACTATTTTCTTTACTTAATTCCAAAATTTTCCATTTTTAAAAATGTTTCGGTTTTACCCTCATAAAATTTTTTACAATTTGGGGAAAAAAATGGTTGACAAAGGAAAAGAAATGAATATATATATATATATTGATTACGTTGAAGATTTTACTCAATCAAAGCATACTAGAATAAATGAAATTTGTAAGGAAAATTTAATAAAAAAAATTTTCCGATAAAAAAGAAGGAATAAATAGAATAGAATAGTGGCTAAGAATTAAGAAAACTATAACACTAACTATGAATTATTTCCTTGTAATGTTTATGTACTCATAAAATCATAACCAACTATGATGAAAACGACTAACGTGCAGAGTGCAAATATAAAAAGATGAATAACTATTGCCTTAAATCATAAGTTAATTAGATTATTTACTAATAGAATTGTAAGACAAAAAAAACTTTTCTTTTAAATTTATACAAATAAATGATAAGCAATAATTTTAACGATAACAATCTTTGTAGTTTTATTATGAATTTCCAAAGTTTAACATCCCTTTCTATCTCTCACGAACATTTATTTCCAATCTACAATGGTACATCGGTATATATCCTTAATTACTTCCAGATCTTTGAACTCACACCGAATGGCATTTATACACAAATGAATTTTTCCCATTAAAAATAAAGCAAAAATGATTAATCGCTTTTCATGAAAAAAAAAAAAATTATAGTTATTAGCATATTATGTTTCGTGGAGCTGTATAAAATAATTTAAGCACTTCTTATTACAAAGATACTTAAATACAAAGGTAATTAGATTGAAACACAAAACAAAAATTAATTACATTGATGAAAAATGCAAGAACAAATTAAATGTTCTCACAAAACAGACTTCGTGCTGCCATCTATGTTCAATTGTAGAAAGTACAAAAATTTTCTATTATACAATTAATTCTAGCAAAATATATTAAAAAACAAATAAGCTTTCGGTAAACCTCAGTTTGGTTTAGAGGAAATAATTTTGGTACTTACGTATTAACGGTACCTTGGCGGCAATTGCGACAATAAAGAGCACACGCGCCAACCGCTGATACAGATTTGGCAGCTTTTAAGTGGCACCAATCTATTCTATTGGTTTGGTAACCTTAGTAGCTGTTAGATTGGCGACACTTAAAAACCTCCAAGTTTGTCGCCAAGGTACCGTTAATACGTAAGTACCATAATTTTTTTTTTAAATAATATTATTTTTATAGTCATTAAGTTTTTTTAATATTGACTTCATTTTTTTACCGACAAAAAGATTTGAATATTTTTTGCTATTATTTTAACATTCACTAAATAATATATTATTTATCTCCTTTTATGCTAAGTTCATTGTGAAATGAGTAACACAACAATGAATTTTTTGATGGCAGGTCAAATAGCTACTATTTATTTTTGTTTACTTTTTATCTGTTAATTTTTATCCATACTTCGTATTTAATTTATGTATTTAATGTTCAATTTACTTCACCTGTTTTATTTAAATTTTACAAAATGATCTATTTGATTTTTTATTTATTTATTTTTCTTTCTTTGATTAATATAATTTTAATAGATGGAATTTCTTACCGATATCATTTACCTGATTGCAAAATAAAATAAAAATTCTACTGCCATAATATGTTGACTATTTTTCTGAATCCTAATTTTACTACCTAATTCGATATTTTTTCCCCAACAAAATGCACCTAAATAAAATATAGAATACAATTTATTTTCTCCCGGGGGACAACTCCGGATTACATCTGTTATCTTCTGATAAGTAAGATAGAAATATTTATTATTATTTTTTTTCAATCTGCTTTCTATTTTTGAATGGTTACTGTCCGACATGAGTTTCAATGTTCTTTCGTGGAAATTTGAAAGAACAAAGAACTATTTTTTTGCTACCCCTTACCTGCCGAGGAAAACTTGCGAGATGCACTCCCCAGTGGCCACCGTTTTTCATACAGGCGCTCGTAGTTATGCGATGTATTGGAGGAAAAAAAGAGATGCGTTTTGCAACATAAAACCTTTTTACTTTCACAGAAAAAAAAAAAAAAAAAAAAAAAAAAAAAAAAAAAACCATTCCAAATTTAAAGTATAGAATAACAGTGTAATAAAACAGATGTTAGAACTTATCTGCTGTGTGATATTTCCTAAAACAAGAATTCTTTATTGTTTCATATGTAAAATATGATAGGAGAAATAACTATTTATTTAAAATGTCTAAACTTGTTTTTTATAAACCAAGTCACATAAACCAAAATCACATTCATTGCATTGATAGCTGGTTTCACGACGAAACGGAAGCAAAAGAAGAATAAAAAAAGCACGACCTACTCAAACAGAAACAGAAGCAAAAACTGCACAGCTATGACTCACCGTTTCAGAAACATCCCCTTTACCAATACCCTATCCCTTTTCTCTGAAATAATAAAATCCGTTTCAAACATTGTCAAGGTCATTTTGTGGCATTCCAAGACTGTGGGAGCAGTTTTCTTTACAGCAGCGCAATGCAAAGGATCGTACTTCGGAAAGGCGTATGAGTGGCAGTTAAGGGGTTAAATCGTTGTTGCTTTCGTTTGCATCGTTGTGACATCAGCCCACTAATGGACTTTCAAGGCTTACTTGTTCGGCCCTTGTGTGTCGCATTGCAGAAAACGCAGAAAATTTAAGCATGCAGCCTAACTGCCCATGCAAGATGTTTGCACATGTTACTGTAATCGTTTTTGAGTCTCCGAGATTAGTGACTGCAACAGATTTGAAACTTGACACTTCTTGCACGATAGATCGTTATTATGGTGTACTATTTTCACTGGGACACAAGTCGATCAAGAAACATTTTTTGTTTGCCTTTTGTTCATTTATTTATCTTGACCAGCATTTTGGTCATCAAATCAATCGTTCATGATTCTCTTCATGATTCTCTTCAGTGAAGGTGATAAATTAAATATATCGTCATTATGGTTATATTTCTTGATCGACAGCAACCTCAGATTAAATTTCACAACTTGTATGCTTAGGTTCTTCTTTTAAGATCGAAAGTTTCATTTGAAGACTTGATTTTATTTCAAAACTTATTTTTAAAAAATCATATGTTTTGAGTATAATTAAGAAAATAGATAATTATAATATGAAAATTAATTAGTAAGACTATATTATGGTTTTACTAAGATGATATAGTGTGACTAAACATGCTCCGAAGTCAGTTTCCTATTTTCTACTATGCTGCCGGAAGGATTTTGGTTTTAAATGAAATATTAATCACGAAACCCTGGCTGTGTCTTCTGCATTTGCTTCACATTTCTTTCATGTATTTTTGTTGTTTCATGTTGCTTCAGATCGCGCGATTCCATTTAACACGGCCATAATTGGTGAACACATTTTTATTCAAAATGAAGGAACAAAATACACAGACAAAGAAAATGCAGATGTTAAGTTCAGAGTTTCTTACTGAAACACAATTTAAGAATTGTCTAAAACAGAACAAAAAGGATAAGGACTCCCATTTACTGTAAGTGATTTTCAAAAATGAAAGTAAAAATTGCCAAATATAATGATGTTGTGAAGCATAAAATAAATTTGGAGTGTGCTAAAACATGAAGAACTGTTAGATTATTATTTATTAAAAAGTAAGTAATTCCCTAATTTAATAACTTTAAAATACTTTTTATCTAGTTTTTTTTCCTGAAATCTTTGGAATTTGAATAAACCTAATCTTGGATTTTCATAAAAATCACATTGGTAGACTTGCTTCATTGGATTTTCGAGGAGCTAAGGCTTCAATGAGACTAGAAATGGCGGGAAAAGTAATACTTTCTTGCAGGACATTCTGTCGTAACTGTTCCATATTTGTGTGTAGCACTGAAAAAATAAATCTGTAGAAATAAAACAGACCGTTTATTTGTTGATTCAGGATAAGAATCGAACATAATTGTAAAGAAACATTTTTAGGCATAGCTGTAAAAAATGATAAATAAAAAGCATTCGATTGATTACTTTGTTCCTTGTTATCACAAAAATTGAACCAAATACTACAATATTTATTAATACAATAATATTTGGATTTTGAATTCCCCAATAGTAGAATCTAATGATACGAAACAAATTGGGCTAATCATGCGCAAATGTTTTGTGTGTGTGCAGGTGAAGGCCTTTTTTGTTGGGAATGCAACTCGAAAAGCGACCCGAACTGCGGAGAACCGTTCAAAACTCCTACCATTCAGTACACCGACTGCAACCAGAGGTTTCTGACAGGTGACATACACGTCAACGCCACCGTGTGCAGAAAAATCACGCAAAAGGGTAAGTGAAACTTTCAATTCCTTGTTGTTGGGTTTTTCAACAAACAGATCTTGCTGACTATATAAGAGGTTAGTTTCAGGGCCGCCAATGCTTGTGTCTTCTCCCAAGATCCTGATTTTTTATTTGAAGCATTGGTTTTTAGTTTGAAGTGACTGTTATTGCACTTTGTTGCATTGTGGAAAAGCATACAAGGTGGAAGATAGTTGTCTAGGTTCCGGGAAGTTAATTGTTCTGTATGTGGGAAATTAAATTTTCTTTAAAAACAAAATAAAATGCTTAATTTGAGTATGAAACAACAGCACAATACAAACTATTATACATAAGAATGAACACACAGAAAGCGTCTTAAGAGTTAGATATTGTTTCATCCACTCTGGATTGCCTCACCGAACTGTAGATTCTATCTCTCTTACTCCAATTTGAATTTAATCTCTTTTTCATTCAGTCCCTATATATACGAAACCAATCCCGCTGAAAGTCTTTTATGATACTGTTTTTGAAAGAATGACCAGTTGACGTTAGTCTCTTCCAGTTCTTATTCCTTGTTCCACATAAACACAAATCTTCGTTTTCTGCAATTAAAATTGATAATACATTTCAAGAACCCTATAAAAGATTGTGTTCTCAGAAATAGACATTATGTACATCGTACTTTAATTCATTTGCAACAAATCAATGTAAAACATATGTGATTATTATTGTTTTTTTAAATAGTCCAAGGCGAAACGCGCGTCATCCGCAGCTGTGGATTCTACAACCCAGAAACCGCAGGCACCTGCATATCCCGTGCGGGCACCCACCTGGTCTTCATGCATTACTGCCAGTGCAAAGGGGATGGATGCAACACGTCTTCAACCCTCAACGCACCCTCCCTGCAGCTTTTCGCCTTCATTCTGACTCTACTGTGGGTTGCCTCCTCCCAGAAAGTCCGCATCTGTTCTTGAATTCACAGTGACCAAGTCCCTCCAACCGGGAACAGAAAAGATGGTGGTAGACGAACGCATAGTATGGAATTCTTTAGTTGTGCAAGAGCTCATGCCTTATGTGATGCGTATAATAAGAGAGTTATGCTTAGAGGATATTCTTTAATATTTCATACATTTTTTTGTGAAGGATCATAGAATTGCCATACACATAAAAGCAAGCTATAAATGTTGCATTAACACAGAACTGCTCTATAGGTACTATATTATATTTTAAATGTTCAAATAAGAAATGCTACATGTACTACTATAATAGTTAATGTAATCGAGTGAAACACAATTTCTAGTGTCCATCAAATCTGGCAAGGCTTTAAATGTATCGTTGCTATCAGTATTTAATTCAGAATTAATTAAGTTAATGTGTATATATTGTTTTAAATTTTTTTTTAATCTAAATGTTGGCCAATGCTAATTTTTCTTTAGTTTTAATGTGTCATAAATATTAAGTGTTATATACATTGAAATGTAATCTCGTTCCATCTAAAAATAGTCCACTTTTATTACAGAAATTTTATTTTATTTGGAAAGGCATAAGATTTTCTTTTAAACTAGTTAAATTAAATTTCTGGGTTTTTTTTTTCAAGAAATAACTATATTATTTTTAAATGTCAAGCAAATATAAAATAACATTTATTGTTAATAAAATAAACGAATAGTTGTATATCAACTAATCAGACAGCTAGTAATAATGAAAAAAATTGTTTTAAGTTAGTTTGTGTTTAAGTAATTGCTTGCGTATAAGTAGTTTTAATAACCAGTTTTAAGTTACATACGCTGGCAGATTTCTAGTCAATATTATGTTTTCTCAACATTTTAAGTTTTCGAAAAACGAAATTCCTAGCATTTTTCATCATTCAGTTAAATAAATATTGTTTTAACATATGTTAATTAATATGTTTTTATATTAATATTGTTTGTGTATATTAATATAAAACATATTAACATAGTATATTGTTTATGTATATTAATATTTATTTAATATTGTTAAACTATTGTTTAACAATTATTATTAATAAAATAAACGAATAGTTGTATGTCAACTAATCGGGCAGCTAGTGATAGTGAAAAATAACTATTTTTAAGTTACATATGCTGGTAGATTCCTAATCAATATTATGTTTTCTCAAAATTTTAAGTTTTAGAAAAACGAAATTCCTAGTATTCTTGTCATTCAATTAAAAAAAATAATAATTGGCGTTTTCATAAAACTGATACAAAAAATAACAGTATACTTTGTGTATTGAGTATATTAAATGCTATAAATAAAAACAAATTTTTTAAATGTCGTATCAAGAGAGAAAAAAGTGGAAATTTTTAAAGAATGTTTTTAAAATTACTAAAAAGATTAATTTTCTTATCAAGTAATACACATCAACCTAAAAAAAAAAATAATAAAGATATTTCATTCTTTCAAACATCAATTTTCATTTTCATTCAAACATTATTTTCACATACACAAAAATGAAGCTGCTATAGATCTTAAATGGAATCCAATATTTATTTTCAACTTTATTAAGAATTTATTACTTTAAATTTTAGGCTTGGTATATAGCTAATATTAGAGAGTTTTTGCATACCGTATTTTGGACGTCCGTTAGCTTTTTCTCCCTAGCACGCATGCTCATAAAAAACATTATTACAGATACGCATGCGCAATTTCCTACGAGCATGCGCGCTAGGGAGAAAAAGCTAACGGACGTCCAAAATACGGTATGCGTTTTTGCATACCGTATTTTCTATTATTTTATGATGGTGTTATAAAAATATCCTATTATCTACTTAAATATACATTACATAAAAAATCGGAAGTGTTAGAAATAAAATGCCTTATTCAAACATTTGTTTATATACATTAATATAATAAAAACAGTACTGTGATATGTTGCTTTAGTTCCAGCAAATTAGTACAAAGTATTTAATAAACGAATTCTTTTACAAAAACTTGCAGTAAAAATACAATGAACTTAAGTTGTTATATAAATTAGTGGAAACATTTTATTTCTATCTCTTTTAGATTTTTTTGTTCAAATAATTTTTGTAATGTATCTAATAATTCTGTATTTTTTCATATAATTATGTACCTAAAATATTTTATTGTTGATTTAAGTAAACAAATATTTAGATCCATTAAAAATAATGATATTTATATTGATGTTTAAGAAGTAGTTAATGTTTAGGTTATGAAGAAAAAAAGAATTTTTGTAGTGATTGTATGTTATTTATATTTTATTATTACAATTCACAGTGAAAATGATTTAATAAGGTAATGTTTAATATAAATGAAAAAAACATTAACCTATTAACAACGGAAAAAATAATAAATATAAACTTAATAAACATTAATTATAATATTAAAAAAAAAAGTTAAACTATGAAAACAGAAATTTTGAGTAAAGCAGAAAATTATTTAAAAAAGTTTTCCGCTATCCATTTGTCACTTTATCAGAAAAGAAATGATAATCATCATCATTATCTTTTTGTTACCATAGAAACATGCAACACAAATATGGCAGACTTTGAATAGATCTACCATTTTAAGTAGAATTCATATAAATATACGTTTTAATTATTTATGTATTTTTTTCATGAGTTGAGCATTAAAAAAAGAACTCGTATTAATATTATACAAAAATGAAGATGCTGTTAAAATATTTAAGAATAGAGGAAAATCTTTCAATGCTTATCTATTATTGTTAATTATATGAAAGGATTTTAGATTTCATTAGCTATTTCTAATACATATAACTAACAGAGGCTTATTGTATATATCTATGTATTGTTATTTCATGTTGACCGCATACTTAGCTGTATTTTCTTACTATAAACTTGTTAACAAATGTGATTTTTCTAGTTAAATGATATAGATATAATGCACTTTTTATCGTGTTAATCTACAATTGCGAAAAGAAAGTAGTGTTATGTGTTCTGATTTTATTTTGCGTAGAATACAGAGTAATGACTTTGTTTTCGATATATTTATTCTATAATTAACAGGGCAAAACCCTAATTTTAAAACGATGCCGGAGTATAATTATAAAAACTTGCAAAATTTTCGTTTTTCTAAACACAGGGTTACTGTTAATAAACCTACAACTTTTAACTCATATAACTCTAGAGTCGTTGCAGATAGCACCACAAAAATTTTTTTATTGAAAAGAACGGGAAAAGGAATTTAATGTACAAGGATTTCAAAGTGATAACCTTCAGAGATGATACAATAGCATAATCTAGTCAAAAAGTTCTCTATTACAAATGTCAATACAACATTTCAAGTTTTATCACATCTTTTATATTGCTCTAGAAGGCTTAGGTCGGTTTCTGTTTGTTGCAGACCACTTCTGTATTAATAGTGTTGAATTTTTACCACATAAATACCAATTTCTAACAATAAAAATACTATATTCGGTTGAATATGACACTTTGAGAGACCTTTTTTCAAAATGGCTTGGAACTGTCAAAAATAAATTCCATTTCTATCCTTCTCACTGTAGCATTCTTGGCGCCATCTAGTGATATTCTGAGAAATTATTTCAGTTAAAAGTTGTAGTTTAATTAAAAGTAACCATGTAATACCAATTGAGGATAAAACTAAAGTATTTCTAATCCTACATTTTTAATAAATAGTTCAATTTTATTCCTTAAAGAATAATATTGTAAGACAATCTCGTTTCGTTAACTGAATAAAGAATAAAATTTGAACGAAATTATAAATTCTATCGTATTATAAGTTTACGTTATTTGCAACGTGCCTTTAAACTTAGCAATTATCGAAAGCAATATTTAGAAATAAACAAAAATTGGAAAAAAATTTATTTGAAAAATCTGTAAAGCAAAAAATATAAATGTTTAACTGCGGCTTCTCTGAAAGAATTTTGGAAATGATACCACCATGTATTAAAAAATAAAAATAATTTCAAAAATATTAAAAAAGCAAACCAAAAAAAGTTATAAATTGAAAATATTGTTTCAACTTATTTCTATAAATTTTAATTTAGATAAAAAAAACTCATACTTTGATATACATTTCCAATCATTAAAAATCTTTTTATTTTAGATCATAACTTGTAGATAAAAACTATATAATTAAATAAATATTCGTTAAATCATTTTCTAAAAAGTATTTAAAGTGTATTAATAAGGAAATAAAAATACTTCTGTACAAAAGATATTTAAATTAATATATAAAACTATTTCTCAAATAAATTTGCACAACTGCTAATGTAGTATGAGAAAGTAATTTGATTTTCATTTTTACAACAAAAACTAGAATTAAATTATTGGGTAGAAATATCTAAATTTAAATAAAAAAAGGAGCCTTATATCTAAAAGAAAAACATTTCATGAGAAAGCAGTTCGAAAAATCATAGGATGAAACTGCCAAAAAATCATTTCACATCACTCTTATGTAGTACCAGAAAATGTTTGTCTTTTTATAAATTAATTTGCATATTTTTTAAAAATTTCAGTTTCATACTGCATTTGCCTTAAATGCTTAGATATATATATATGAATGTATTTTGTATTGTACACAAATGTCTTTTCAAGTCTTATTATAGATATGAAATGTTTATTGAAATTATAATAAATTTATCTCAAAGTCTGTGCAGTTTATGTCTTTTAAAAGTAGCCTTTATATTATTTTTCTAAAAGCAATTTTATATGTTTTTTAATATTTTATTTTACTATAAATTACTGCATTTTATTTATTATAATTACATTTTACTTTTTTTGTCAGTGTTTTTCAATTTACATAGATCTGTGTAAAAGTAACGGGACAACTTCGTGAACAGATGAAAATGTGAAGAAAAAAAAAAAAACCTGCCAAATCATTGAAGCAGACAATCGACTGAATAAATATCCTATGATATTTGAAAATATGACATTGACAAAGACATTCTGTGGAAAATTTTGTGACGAATTCGACATGAAAGATTTTTTTTACCAAAATGGTTCCTAGATTTCAATGCTCCTTCGCATACAGCGCTCTCCGTAAAGCAGTTTTTAGTTGAAAAACGGATTGCAACACTAGAACATTCTCTCCATATCGCCCTGATTTAATATGATCTAGTGGCCAATTGGATAGCTCTCTGGCTTTTGGTACCATAGGCTTCAGGTTCGAATTTTGGCGATAGAATGTATGTTCTGTTAGTGGTTAGGAATCCAAGTAAAGTTTAGGTCCCAATCTAAAATAATAATAATAAAATCTGGGCTAAAATTATCCATTTTGAGTCACTGGTGGCTGTTAAGAAGAAAGTCACAGCTATTAAAACAATGATCAAAAAATGAACTGCAGCAGTCTTTTTTGACAAGTGGAAAAATCAAAATAGATATGAAAAGCCCGAAGGAAAAAAAAATAATAGATTTGCTATAAAATGTTAATAAATATCATTTTTACAGAGACAATGCCGTTACATTACAGACAGATGTATTTTTTCGAAACTATTCTAAAAAGCGAAAAATACTATTGAATGCTATATTTAATATCGGAGCACTTAATATTCAATACTAGGCCAGGAGTAGAATGTTGTCGTTGTCAAAGAGAAGATGCATCTTCAGTTTAACTGTAGAACCCACATGAAAACAACCAAGACACATGCTTTGACATCAAAATGATGGTGTACCACACTTCAGTACTTTTACTCTAGGAGTGTGGGACAGTATTCCCTGAAACTCCAAACGAAAGACATTAACTTGTCAATATAACAATTCAACCAGGCAATCCATCCGTCGATACCAGTCTCTGAATATGAAGTTCGTGACAAATTAGGCATTGAAAGATGGAACCTATTCAGGTTTTTCCGAGTTCTCGAATACAATACGCAAATGTGGTGCAGATAACACATCACTTAATAAGTCTCCGGTCTAGCTTAGGAAAACAATTTTTTTTAGAAATTCAACTTTATTCCTCAACATAATCTCCTTCAAGAGTGGCCTATTCATTCCAACACTTCTCTAACTTTTCCGATGCTTTTTTGTCGAACTATTTGTCTTTGCCGAAACTAAGGCATTTTTGTGAGCAATCACTTTGAGCTAAATTTCTTTCCCTGGAGCCTCTTTTTGATGTGTGCAAAAAGCCAATCGGCGATGGAGTCCAGATCTGGAAAGTATTGTGGGTGGGGGAAGCAATTTGAAGCTCAATTAATTCAATTTAACCATAGTTTTCATCGACTTGTAACACGAAACATTGTCTTGGTGAAACAGCACATTTTTTTCTTAATTTCTGTACTCAATCGATCCAATAATGGCATGTAATACGAGTTTCACTCTGAAATTTTTGACATACGGCTAAATGGTACAAGTTTAACTTACCAAATTTTAAGAGTGTTCAAAGTAGTCCCCTCCAAAAGTCCAAAGTCCTCCAATGTCCCCTCCAATACCAATGCCCTTTTGCAGATGATTTTTCCAAATATAAATGCTTCACGCCATCCATTTCTTGGAATTGATGAAAAATATGCTTTTACAGCCTCATCAATCTCATCTTCTCAATGAAAACGGCGATCACGTAAATTTTTCTTGAGATTAAGAAAAGGCCAAAAGTCACACATAGCAAGATCAGGATAATAGGGTGGATGTTCTATCACTTTGATGCATTTTTGTTTAAGAAATTCCACTGTCGATCTTGCCGTATGAGAAGATGCATTATCATGGTGAAGCATGATAATGCATCCTCCCTTACATACACTTCTTGAAGAATTTCTGGAAGACACTTAGTGGTGTACCAGTTAGCTGTGACTATCTTCTGTCCCTCCAGCTTGATGGCTTTGACCTTGATGGCGTATTTCTGAAGAAAATGGCATACATTAATTTTTTCATTGCTCGTTGCCTTTTCACCATTGTTAGTTTGGGGTCATCTTCAAAGACCCATACTTTATTTTCTTGTCGTGTTGGAACGTCAAAGAACGGTATGTAAGTTTCACCACCTGTTATGATTTTAGAAATTAGGCGATGTCCACCATCGTTGAGTAATTTTATGGTTTCTTTGCAGATTCTGACACGCTCCATTTTTTTTGGTGTTCTGTTAAATTGTAAGGGACCCAACGACAAACTAAATTTTTCATATGCAGTTCTTCATGATTAATTCCATGTTTAGCTGCGGATCCAATGTTAAGTTTCTTCTGTATCATTTGGTAATGCAGCGATTATCATCGACTAACATTTTTCGTATGGCCGACACATTTTCTGGAACTACAGCTGATGAAGGTCTTCCTGTGTTTCTCGATCCAGCAGAGAACTTCGATCCCTACGAAATTCTGTAAACCATCTAAATACAGTAGCACGAGATGGAGCTTCGCCTTCATATGCTAGTTCTAGACGTTGAAGGCATTCTTCTTGATTTAACCCCACTTTAAAATCATAGCGCGATAAAGCTCTAGCGTCAATTCCATTTTCCTTTGTTCCAAAATCTATTCTACGACATCTAAATTGCAATTGTTGCCACAAATTATCGTCTGCTGCCATAAAAGAGTTCAAATTTAACGAATTTTTTTTTCCTGCGTTTATCGTCTACCACTGTCTCAAAAATTTTAGAGTTACCCTCGTATTCGCTATTGATAGCTTTATCTTTCACAAGATAGTCGATGAACAAAACATCATGCGTATTCCCAAAATACGGATGCCATAACCTTGCCGCTTGCTGATTATTGGTCACTTTGGGTTGACAACTTTCACCGGCTGCTGTCCACTCAGCTGACGATCATCTTGATTCAGGTGAGTAATAGTGATCCATGTTTCATCCATTGTCACATACCGACACAATCGTCGACGCGTTATTTTCGATCCGGTGTGAGCAAATGCGGCACCCGCTTCGAAAGAAACTTAAACAAGCTCAAATTTTCGTGTAAAATTGTAAACACACTACCTTCCGATATCTTTAAGGTCTTTCAAAAATTTTGTGGATTTATTTTATGTTTTCAGGAACAACTGCCGATTTTGGACGACCACAGCATTCAGCATCATCAGTGTTTTTGTACATCCGCCTTAAAATTCAGCATACCAGTCATAATAATAATTGATTTCTCTAGTGAAAAGTCTCCATAACGCTTATCAAGCCACTATTTGGCTTCTATTAGTACACAGTCCAGTCACATTAATGTGACCACCACCTACTTTCGACGTCAACGTGAAATAACCAATCACAAAAGGCAGATGGCAGCACATTGCAGTGGAGTGTATATAAAGAATTCCACTTAATACCACATTCCACACTCCACTTAAAGCCAGAATATACAAGAGTGTATATTCTGGCTTTTGACAGGTGGTCACATTAATATGACTGGACTGTGTATTTACCTATTTAGTAATTTTCCCCATCAAAAAACAATGTTTAATCAACACACGAAATTCTTTTTTATTCATTGTTTTGCAAATTACAAAATTGGGGTGATTAAAATCACTGTAACCTGCAAACTAATTATCAGAATTTTGACATGTATCGTTTGAAGGATGGTACTATTCAAAAATCATATCGGTCTGTCAACAGTTTTGCCACATATGTGTCAGACAGCAGACTTATTGAGTGATGTGTTAGTTACATCTCTTCTTAAACGCTACTTATTCCCATATGATTGGAAGCAGAGTGAGTGATGAAGTATTCAAATATAAGACACATATTTATAGAATAAAGTAATAAAACACAAAAACAAAATGTTAAATAAATTTTATTACTTCATTTTCATACATGTATTTGAAAAAAAAAATGAAGATATTCTGTAAGAGAATTTTATAAAATATAAATAATTAAGTTACAATATGTTTTTTTTTTGTTTTAATTCTAAAAAAATATTTTTAAAAACAACTTTTATAAAATAGATATAATTTTCATGTATATATTTTTATTTCTCTAAATAAACACAACCCATGATTGAAGCTAAAATATTTTTTTTTTTTAAATTCATTACACTGAATGGTAATAGACGAACATCTTGATCACAATCTTACATAAATTTGTTCTTAAAAACTTTCCATCATCAAATCTAATACTAAAATTATAATAAAAAGAAAATTTTGATGTAAACTAGATTATATAATAGAATACAAAAGAGTAAGAGATTTGTATGCAAAAAAAAAAGTTCACGCTATATTAAGCCACATGTTTGAATATTCTGTAGATAATCTAAAATAGTTTACAAAATGCATTTGTATTAAAAATACTTCACAGACTAGACTATAAATGTTCCAATAAATTTGAAGATAAAGCAAAAGTTGCAAATAATATTTGATATTTATATATATATATGTGTATATGTATACTAAATATTTAATACCAGTAGAATTTCACATAAATTATCTAAAAACGTTTTCACTCGAAGGCCACGAGGAAGAAGAGTAGTTATTCTACAGTTCTATGAAATCTAACTTCATAAAAAGACGCTTTTGCAGTTTCTCTACATATCTGTGCCATCTTCACCTGTAAAATAAATGCATTCGTTTGGGTTAGTCTTTTTTTAAAATATACACTCGTCAGAAAAATTTGAATGATTAAAAAAGCAATTCAAGAATTCATCGAATTCCCTGAAAACAAGTATTTATTTTCAGTTTTAAATAGAAAAAAAATCATTTTTCTTTTCGAAGATATTCCATGAAAATTATAAATTTAAATTATATAAATACAGAAAAGTAGTATTACAGTAACTTCTCTCTTTGTACTCTACTATCCAAAATCAGATTAATATTCTATAATTTGGCACTGGATCGAACCTTGGAATCTGTATTTTTGGTATGGGCGTTTGTTGACCTTGATCACTAGATGACACCACTATACTTCGTCAGCTATATATATATAGTCTAGAAATGGGTTGAGAATAAGCATGAACAATATTGTGCATGTTGTAATCATTTAAATTTTTATCTAGAATGCTCTATCCCTTCTTAAAACTATATTGACGGCCGTAGGTACGAAAATATCGGATTAAAGAGAGGTTACTGTAATTTGAAGTAAATATAGAAAAAGAAATATTGTTTTAAATTAGGGCACAACAAAGATGACTAAAGGTCTCACTGCAATGGACGCACGGTCAGATAAAACTGGAATCTAAGAAATATAGATTTTATAAACTATGCCCTAACGAAAATGTTTGCTAATAAAATTTTGTATATTATGTTAGAAATACGTGTTGTGAATTTGTTCCATACAGAGGTTGTTTTACCCAGGCTTAAATCGGTGAGGATCCAATTTAAAGTTTAAAGAATTAGAAACTTCTATGGTGAGAAAATATTACAGAAAAAACATTTTGGTTTCAATCTTGTGCGAAAGAAATGGCAAAAATCTCTTGGTCCTTTAGATGACAGATGTTTAGAATACCAAAGGTTAATTATAATTTGTTTAAATTTAGTTTTCCAGCAAAATAAGCTTATTGTATTATTATATTTAATAAGCTTATAATAAACTAATAACTTATTATAAGAATAAAACCGTAAATTATCTTTCAGTTGCAAAGTATAATTATGATAGGTTCAAAAGATAAGATTAGAAACGAATAGTTTTCAAAGTAATATTATTGGTAAATACAAAATTTATTTTCTGTCATAATTTACAAATAACAAATGATTATATATAAATGATGAGAATTAAATGATCCACAATATGTTTTAGAAAGCACTATTTCAAATTAAGTTTCAGGTATGGAAAGTTCTTTAATGGGAATCTGATTACTCATATCTGATGTCAATTTCCCTCATAATTACTATCGAGTCCGACTTAATGGTTTCTACGTTAGCTTTTGATCATCGGATTCATATATAAGATTAATTCCTGTAATTTGGAAAAATTGACATAGTGAGACACCAGCTTAAATATTAGATAACGAATCATATCCAAGCTTCTCATTTGTCTGAATATTTTCTTAATTGGAAATGAATTTTTTGTTTAAATAAAATGCCTTGTTTCACTATTTTTTGTACATAAAAAACGAATAGATTATAAAGAAAATAGGAATACTTAAAACAAATTTAGAATTAAAATTCTAGAGTGGTTTATTTGTATTACTGTAACAAATATTTACCAATCTCTAACTTTAGAAACAATCGCAGAGGATAAAAGCGTAAATCCGAATTGTATAAATATGGGCTTTTAACGACAATATGTATACAAAGAAAAAATATGTATCTATGTATTACTGGAATGAAATTTTCCACGAACTGATAGATAGATGCCCGAGATCGTGCTCTGTCAAGCGGTAATCCTTGTCGCGGCAACATTGGAAAGGGTATCGGTTTATCTTTCTTCGACATAGAACAGACATTGATTCAACCTTATGGTTATCAAAGCATGCTGAAAACTGTAAGTCGCGCTATCAGTCAATGATATTCAGTAGCACATATCAATTGGTTACAAAAAAGTAAAGTTTAAGCCTAAATTAAGGCGTTGGCCAACTAACGGCAGACGGGATATGTTACAGTGGCTGCCAATATAATAATTATTACTGATGGCACTTGTGGAACTCTGGATTAACCGTGCTGGAAGATGGAGTTCATCATACACCTAATTCAATGATTTATTATTCTATTTTGTGCCAATGTTAACTGATTCTTCGGCATAAACGTATGTAATTATGGTCATTAGATTAGTGGAAAAGGTGATGAACAAATGTTTTGTTTTACAGCTTGCAATCTGCTACATCAACGTATTTCGATGGAAAATCTTGTGAACAGCGAATAGGGGCATTAACATAAATAAATTTACGAGAACTATGTAACATATAATGAAATCATCGTTTAACACAATTTACGATGGCTAGTTGAAAACACAATTGTCATTGTGAAGTTTTTGTTTGTACAAAAACTCCACAATGACAATTGAGGATTACAATTATCAGATAAAGAAAGGTAAGATTTAAAAGAGGTAAGATCTAAAGGTAAGATTTACAATTATCAGATAGGTATTTTTAATGGCATGTAGCAAAATATTTTTAAATTTTAATATGAATTGAGGAATACATAAATAATTTTATAATGGGTTATAAAAGTATGAACTTGTTTTCAAAAACCGATTTGTAGAACTTATAAAACTAAGCTAAGTATAAAGAAAACATGGAAATATACAAAAACTTTATAAGTCAAGCTACCGGTATTCCATAAATAGGAATCATAACAATATTGTATTCGAAAAATATGCAATTAAAAATTATACCACTTTTTGTCGGGTTCATTCGAAATAATATTTTAAATCTTTGCAACAAATAAGTTCTACTTTCTGGAAACAAGAAAACAATCTCATCATTTTGGGATAAACGATATGATGAATTCAATATTGCTAAAAATAATTCTTCTGAACTTTGCGCTAACTCATTTATAGCGATGCCATGTAACCCAATCAGATTATGTTACCTATTCTACATATACATTAAATCCATACCTTTTTAAAGCTTGATCTTTCGTTTTCCATATTATAAACCTGTACAATAGCAAATGCAGTGTCGAATGTAATATTGCCATGTTATTTTCGACATTGCTCTGAAGGATAAATGCCAAAAAGTATGACAACTGCTTCCAAGTTTTGTTTTTTAAGAAGTTTAAAAAAAAAAAAAAAGCAACAATACAAAACAGTTCCAGATATGAGTAAGTCGGTCTTTTTTAAATCAACCCCAAAGTTAGTGAAAAATACATCCTACGACTTTTACATTTTTAGCGATGGGTTATGTACAAGACAGGCAACAAAATCAAAAGGCAGTATAAAACCACAAACCTCGTCAGTTGCGGCTATTTGAAGTTCATCCTCATATTTCAGAAAACAGTATCAATAAAGAACTACACCGGTTTATAAGGAAATTAAAGAAAAAGAAAAATTTTGATTGCAAGGTCAAAAATAAGTAACTTTTCAGAAAAATTATCCATAAAAGTAAAGCTATATCAGAATATGATACGCGAATAAATATATCTGAGGTAGTTTTAATATCATTGGGCATATGACTGAAAATAGGCTTCAAAAAGCATCTGTAAAGGCAAATGAAAACTGCCTTGAACTAGTTGAAGTGGGTCAGAGTTGATATTTTGACTGATCGTGAGATCAATAAATCATAGACCATGGGATGCATTTCTAAAAACAGAATCAGATTCTAGAAAGTACAGCCTATGATGAGTTAGAGCTGCAAGTACCATTGGTGATTGCTATTTGCAGTTAACTGCAAGAGGCACCGAACCGCTATACCTACCCTACAATGCACCATAGCTGTCATTCCTGAATAGCTGTTAGAGATTATCACATTCTATATTAAAGCTAATCACGCACTGAATTCAGATACAACTTCTTTTAATATATTTCCATTTTGTTTATTTTCAAAACAGAAAATAAGTTTATTGTTTTCTTTTCGGGACAGATTTTTCAAGATTTAGTTGATTGCCGCGTTTGCTAAATTTCATTAAATGACGACGAAAAGAAATTTTAACAACCGTAATTTTTCCCCTTAGAATTTAGATACGAGTATAGATGACATTTCTAAGCGGCATTCATACATTTCGTTCATTATGAAACAAGCATGTAAAAACTGAATTGGTCAAGAAATAAAGAATTTTTTTTTGCACTCACCATGGCCACCTCCGTCGGCCCCTGTCATGGCTTGAAGCATCCTGAAGGACTGCGAGGGTATCCTGCTGCCCGTGTACATCTTCGCCACCTCCTCCGTCTGCTGCTGGGAGGCGGGCACCTGGGGCTGGGGGAACTGCTTGGGGGGTGGGGGCTGGTTGTTGATGGCGAGGTGGAGGTGTGGGGGAGGCTTTCTCTGCTGACGCTTCTCCTGCAAGACTGAAGGAACGGGCGGGCCGCCTATGGGAGCTGGAACAGTAAACAAGGGACATGAAACATATTAAGTAGCAACAGTATTTGTAGAGTATAAGGTAAACATGTTATAAAAACATTATTATAGATTATATTTATTATTTTTACATATTTTATAGATTATTTTAAAAAATATTAAAATACAAGTTATGGATGTTCCGTGGCATATCAACAACGAATATGTGCTTGTGACATTTCGAGAAATACTAATACAGAAATTTTTTCTGGGTACATAGGCATCAAATAATGATGCCACAGAAAGTAATGTATAAGTATGAACTGAGAAAAAATATATGCATCATCTGTAAAAGAAGCTTCAAGAATGTAATATTTTACCAAAGAGAAAAAAAAATTCGTCATAATATGAATAAAAATAAAAATATTAAGTATAATTGTCATTTTTATCAAGAGGATGTCTTCAACAATAAATTCAAGTCCACTTTATAAGGGACATATCATTTCAACACCACTTTATACAGCAGATTATTGAAGATTTTTAATTCGGTGAACGACGACTGGCTATATTATTGTCAATCTTAAAATATTTTCTTTAAGAAAATCATGTAACTTAAATATGCTGTAATCATGCCATTAGTCTAAGATTTGGCCAAATCGCAAAATAGGGGCGGTTGGGATTTGGCGACTTTTTGTGGCGCCAACTGAGCGACAAGTCGTCAAATGTGCGTATGGATTTTTTTGCACTTTTTCAATTCACTTCACAATCACAACCCTTTTCTTGGCGCACTTTAGCGAGAAGAATGTTTGACACCAAATCCCTAGATTCTGCTCTAGATTCATTAAAATTGTTTTTTTAATGCAAAATAACATTAAGAATGTTAATTTATTTTAAATTTCAATTTTGATTAATGTCATGAAACAATGGGCAATGAATAATTTTTAAATGTTCCATTGAAGAACAACTATTTTCGATCGACGATTATACAATTAAAGATAAAATATTGTCACATTATTCCTAAACATTTAAACAGCTAAATGATTGGTGTCTCAGTGACACTGCATTTTAAAAATATTTCGAAAGTTTCATACTTCCATCTTCATTCATCCCTGTCATCTCTTGCAGCATTTTGAAAGATCTTCCGGGTATGTACCCTCCCTTGTAACGTATATCCACTGGACCTTCATCATTCTGCTGTTCGGGTTGACCTTCGTCTCGATATCGAGATTCTAACAATCAAGAAAATAAACATGTTTATATGCAAAAATAATAAATAGCAAATCTGTATAAAACAAAATATGCATGTAGTATGTCTTATGATTTCTAATGGCAATTTTTTAAATTGAAAATGATACAATAATAATAAATTATGAGTAACGTTACATGGTCCTAGTCATTAATATCAACGAGTCTACTTTCGCTAATTTAAAGGGTAGCTAATTTTACAGAAGGTATTTAAAAAAAAAGTAACGATAAATATTAAGAAACCAATACTTGTCATGACAACCAATTAGGATAAGATAAAGGATTTTTAAAAATATTAATGTGTTATAATTCTAATCAGTATTCAGTGATAACCAGTAATCAGCATTCGCATATAAATATATCACATATTCTATGTTAACAATAAGAAAAAAAGTTATTCAGGATGTAAGAAACTCAATTATGTTAATTTTAAAAAGCATTAATGTACATATTTATTTTGAAGACATAGCGATAATAGAGAATTATTAGAATAATAGAGATAGAATGCGTATTAACTATTTTTTTTTTTTTTTTTTTTGTGAAAATAATGAATTGAATATTTTAAATAAAAAATGTTATTGCACAATTTTTCGGTATATGTAACAATGTTCCGAGAAAAAAAAACTGAAAAGAAGTAAGTATTTACGTGATTAATTCAGTATTATTAAAAAAAAGGGGAAATATTCTATTTCTGTTAAAACATTTATGCAGTCCAAGAAAAGGTAAAAATCAATTCACATGTCATGCATCAATACAGAGGAATGTAGATGTCAGTTCTCTGTCATTTTTTGAAAAAGCAATTGTGAATAATTATATTAACAAAATATTGTTAATATACAGTATTAATAATATTTATAGAAATCAATAATAAAATACATTTTGGGATAAAATAATAAAATTTTTTAGGATTTAAAATCATTATTATTGATTTTAGGATCAATAATAAAATACTTGAATGGGATACATAATTACATAAAGCTATTGATAGTATTGTTTTATGATACACTGCTTAATTCTTATATTTATGAGATTGAAATAATATAAATTACAAGTAATACAAAAATTGAAATGCTCTAAATCTAAACTAAATGAATGATTAATCAGATTGGGCTTTCTTACTTCTTAAATTTGTTCCTTTTATTAACTCAACAAGCATTCTTAAGTGCGACATTTTCAGTTATTTCATTTAAAAAATTATCTTAGGGCAGCCATATTGTATGATTTTAACCTCATATATTAGTATTTTACAATTTCTGGTGGAGAAATCAAAGAAATTTACATTAAGAAGAGAAATTATATCTTATAACACCATAAACAAGCTTTATTGTAGATAGAGTTTCTTATGACCCATTGTAGCATGAACACGTTGGAGTCCTGCTATTAAAATGAAAAAGATATGGAGTATACAAGTTAGCATTGCCTGCAACTAGCGAATTCATTCAGAAATTGAAACATTCAGTAACCAGTGGGTATAAGAGTCTTCCATATTTCACAAAACATGAGCATTTAAAAGTTCGCACAAAGGCAATAATACCTTTGTCCGAATATGAGAAGCAGTTAGTGTGGTGCACAAGAGTGATGATGTGTACAAAACAAAATTGTGGAATTTGTGTTATGAATTCATTATAACTGGGCTTTAATAGAATGTTTTAGTACCTGTTGTTGGCCCAGCATTAACGTCTTCGTTTCCAGACGTCATCTTCTGTAAGGCTTGGAAGGCGCGGGACGGAATAGGATTATCCGGTCGTCGGAGTCCTGTGAAACGCATTTCCTCCTCTTCTTTTTTGCCGGATGCAGGAGCTTGCTGAGGTGGAGCAGAATCTGTAAAATTTATGGTCAAACCTAGTAACCTAGTTTATTCGATGACGACAGAATTGCTCATATAATCTATTGATTGTCTTATACAATTCATTCCCTCGCCCCATTCTTTGGATTATATGTGTGTGTTATGTGTATAAAAACAAGTATTATAAAAAATAAAAATAAAAATTAAATCAATTCCTATTTTTTTGACACTCTATTGCAGAAAGTCCTTTAGAAATAATTTTCATTCATTTTTTAAGTTTATCTGGCGCCATCTATTGGTAGATATATGCAACTTATATCTAAAAAAAAAAAACTAAAATTAATTCATTAAATTTAATTACTGAATTAATATTTGAAAAAACTGTATTAACATCCAGTGTCATCCACTGCAAGTTCAAAAAAATGTGAACTTGTGTGGATGAATAAAAAGTATGAACGATTGAAAATTTGAACAAGATATATATAGGGAGAGTGTGAGCTAATAGAAGGAATTAAAAAAAAAAAAAATACCGGCGGGATTATAACACTTTTCACCCTCAATTTGACTTTTTCCTAAACGAGATTAAAATGTTTGTGTTTGAAATCTGTCACCTGCAATGCAATTCAGATTAAAAAGAAAATTTTAAGATTCATTTCTTAAAAACAGGTGGTTGAGGGTTTTCTTCCCAATGGTTTACATGAACTTGAAATATAAGAGTAGATCAAGAATTTGTTGAATTTTCCAACTGGCTACTCGGCATTAGTAATTGCGAAATTGCGACTTTTCCCATTCAATTCCAATTCAAAGAACACTATTCTAAAGTGGCCAGGGTTTTAAAAGGGTTTCTGAAATAGGACAGAATCACAATTAATCATCCATAGAAGTTACGATATCATTCCTCAAAAAGAAAATCATGGAAAAACTGGAGTTGGAGTGTGAAAAGGAGCTCCCGAGTTTTGATTAAAAAGTAGACAAACTTCTAATGGAGCGTATAAAATTCTGTTTGATGAACTATAAACAGAAAAGTAATTTATTTTTTCTTAATAATAATTATTCTTTAAATAATTATTAGTGAAGTTAAAATTGGGAATCCTCCAGAAAAAGATTACAATTCAAACACAACTTTAAACACGTTTAATATTTGCACTGACATAACATTTTTTATACCACACATACTTATAATATATTTCTATTCTTGTTGCATGGAAAAAAATTGCGAAGTATTAAGAAATACCACTCAAAATGATATTCCAGAATCATTATTAAATGTTTCGTTGTAATGCGTATAGGTGCTTTTGAACTTTTTTTTATCGTTACATTAATGTAAATATTTGTAATATTATATACATTACTACCATATTTCAAAAAAAATTGTCTTTTTTAACTAACTTAAATTAAAGCATTGATAACAATAAGCAAGTAGCAAATATTTTCCAATCTTGCAATTGTATCTCCAATCCTTAAGAATTCACCATTGAAAACATAGATTTCTTCGTGCAGAACATACAGGAGAACCTTCATGGCATTTTCTCTCTAGTTTGTATAACTTTTCTTTCTCCTCTGGTGTTGAAACAGAGCAGTTTTTGTTTGGTCGGAAGAAAATTTATTGTTCCGAGTGGTCGGAAAGCTGAGTGGATTTTAATTTTCAGCTGAGTGTCGAGATTTTTCAAGTGGCAGCAGACTACGTTTTCAACGAATTGGCAACTCTCTAATTGCTGACAAAGGATTTCATGAATTTTTTACAAATAATTTGATAATATACAATGATTTCACACAAAAGAAATGCATGATTCTCGAGCTAATTATAGACAGCAATCCTATCAAACGCCACAAGAGAGTGTTATAGTAAAATTCAACAAAATTAATGGGTGGCAATTATTTTTAAAGAATATATCTAAGTAATGCAAACTATTGTCACATTTTAAATGGCAAAATTTTACAGCCACTGATTGAAATATCAATTTCCCATTTCTTGAGTGCGTATTTGACCTTAAAGATAAAACACAAAACTTTTATGTAACTCAAAGTATTTCCCAGCATAAAATTCCTTTAGTAAATACAATAAAAAAACATGTGCCTATGTACTATTGGCGAATAAATTTTTAAAGTTTTTAAATTTCCTTTAGACATGAATTATAGTGTTGTGTTAAAAAAAGAGTAATAATTTGATCGCCTTATTTATTAACCTTGAACTTGATACTCTTACTGCAATACGTATTTCGCTGAGTACTCCATTAAAATTCTTTATGATATAAGCTATTTAATGAATAGAACTTCTTTCTCATTTTAATAGCATATAGTTAATGATTAATTTGTAGTTGATATTTTTTCATTTATTAAGATGCAAAAACTTAATCCCAATAATTGTTATCAATTTTTTCATTTGTTACGTCTCGTGTACTTTTACATTACGAGTAATAAAAAAATTTTAGCAATGCATATATGTCCAGATATTAAATAAGGAAAATCAAATATTAGTTCAAATAATATGAAATTCAAAAAGTAATGTCATAAAATTTACACATATTCTACCCTGAATCTAAAAATCATGAATTTCAAATTACAATGATTTATCAAATTAGAGAGATAAATGAAATTGAAGATAAATTAATTAAATTGATTCTGTAAAGTTTGGAGGGAAAGCTCAAAGTATTTAGTTATCTAGGAGATACGTCGAAACAAAATGTTAGGAATGATATAGAATTTAAAAAAATCCTATTAATTAAATTTCTTGGCTTCAAAGAATTTAACATTTTGAAATATGAAAAATATTTTTAATCTTCTTTTAAAAAAACAAAAAGTGTAGAAACCATTCAATATCTTATATAAACAAAAACCTTTGCCACATACGAAGTTAACTACAACTTTTTTTATTATCAAAACATAAAAAGTTTAACCTTTCTTTTAATCATCCTGCCATTCGCTGATCATTATAGAAAATTCTCTTTATGGCATCCATTTTGGGAGACAAAGAAAATGCGCTGTGTTCTAAAAACACGTTATAACTGATGTCTTTCTAAAGATTGTGATTTCTTTAAAGGGGTTTTGCATTACATTTTACCCTACTGTCTTAACATTATATTTAATAGCAAGCCCTTTCGCAACTGCTATTCGAGGCATATATAAATTTCAATAAAATCCACCTTCATTTATTTAAAGGGATATATAACATGCCATTTGAAGCATGAAATACAATTAATCAGAAGACTGAACACTCCAATCACTCACAGCTTAAACAGACAAACACCCCGTGACGAATGACACCCAACCAGATAAAGAGAGACCCACCTGTTTCGTCATCTCCTCCCGTCATCATCTGCAGAATCCTGAAGGACCTGGACTGTCCTGGGTACCTGGCGTCCTGTCCATCGGCAGAGGGGCGTCGTTGGGCTTCCACTGCGGTCGCCATCCTGTCCGCGCTCTGAGGCTCGCCCAAGTTCAACCTTTTCAGTGAAAGAGAGAGAGGGAAACATATAACGTCATGCATTTCTCAGGCGTCATAGTTCGGGAAAAAAAAGGTCGAGGTGAAAGTATGTGGTCATGGTTGCTGAGAGTGAGCAGCGGGAGCCATTAGGGGTCACAGTGGCAGAAGGAATAGGACAGACAAATGCGATGCTGTTGTGAAGAGTTACGCAGATCATGTGCTGTCTTTAACGCTGGACACTATTGTAGCTGTCTTGAATTCCTTTTTACGAAACAGAATTTAATTTGAATAGGATCTGATTAGAATTTGTATATTATATTTTAACATGAGTAAGATTCTCAGAGTGATTATTTTTTTTAAAATTTCTTTGAAATGTCATGAAATGTTTTATTATGTTACAGTCTTACTTTTTATATAATAAAATTTTTTTGTAAATAAATTGTATTATTTTATTAGTACAATAATTGTAAATTGTATTAGTTACAATTATTTTGTATAAGTAAATTGCAAATAGTATTGTATATATTTTTTAAATGTATAAAATTCAAACATTATTCCTTTAGCTTGATTTACGTTAGATTAAATCTGCATTTTTGGAAATTAAAGGTGACCTAATAGCTACAGGCTTATCCTAGACTTATTTGTTCAAGCTAATAACTGAAAATTTCATTACATTCTGACTATTATACACTTTGTCTACAAACTATATTATGCATATAAACTACATTAAATTGCCAAACTATTATTAACCTCAATACAAATACTGACGTATGAGCATTTGTCCAATTTCTAACTTCTTTCTTTCTTTCACTGATAAAAATAAAGAACACCTAGCGCGGTATATATATATATATATATATAACGTCATGACAAAAAAATTTCCAAGATAATCTTACTATCCATCTAAAAAATGTAAAGATCCAATATATTTCTAATGTATGTAATTTATCATTCGTAATTTACCAATTTATCACTAATACTCAATAGCTACATACTATAATTTGTAATATGTAGATGTTATAGATTATTATATTACATATAATATGTAAATATAATTATTTTGTATATTTATGTAATTTTTCCTAGCACGCTAAATTTTTACACGATATAAAATTAAAAAAAAATTAAATAAAACAAAAGGCGCAATTCTTTTTTTTTTCCAAGAATTTTCTCCCTCGATCTAATCTCATTAAATAATATCTATTACATTTCTGTTTCTCAGTTGAAAAAAAAAACTGTTCGATAGCAATGTTGACCAAAGATGGCGGGCAATCGAACTGAGCATCGCTCGCTATCTGAATCTGTCGTCATTTGATCTCCTTCACCCAGTGCCTCTTGCCAATACGTCTGGCTGTGCAGACGCGCTGCTTCTCTTTATGGTCAAGAGTCGGCCGAAAAAACTTCCCCGAGAAACCGAACAAACAAAAAGGGAACCAAACGCATAAAGCTTCAAGCTCTATGGCAAATACGTCACTGCCAGGCTATCTTTGAGTTGTTTATTTATCAGCTACCTACTCGATACGGAAGTAGCCTGCAATAATTTCGCTCATTAGCCATTCTAACATGACAGATGACGGCACTGTGAATAATTTTTTTTTCTTTTACCGTCAATTAAATTTGACGTCTTCTTTTAATTGAAAGCAGAGACTTTTGTACCCAGTTCATTATGTAATGAAAAAAGTTTTTAAATTATAGGCTTAAATTTTTCCTGAAAATATAATACACTCGTGGTCTTGTGACAGAAGGTTAGGACATAAGGCGACGCAAATTCTGCTCCGATGGCGGCATGCGTTACAGTTTCTGCTTTAAAATATAAGTTGATTCTTATGACAGTTTTGCATCGTTGCAGTTTTACATCAAATTGCCTCTTTAGAGATTTTTCAATTTTTTCCCGTTAAACATATGGGACAACTACCCTTGATTATAATTTTGGAAAACATTATTATCCATATGCTAGGCAGAAGAAATTGTGAGAATAAATTATTTTTAATTTTAAATGAAAACTTTTCTTATTGAAGTTTTTATATATATATATATAACCATGCTTCCTCCTACTCACAAACATGAGAATTCCCCTTCCAGGAGAAATGATCAGTCAGCCTCAAGACTCTCAAGAGGAAGTACAGTGCAATTTGCGGTTCTGCTGAGAAGCATTTAGTTTATAGTCTCTCATCGCGAGAGGAAATATATGTAGCGCATCCTGGCGCATTAGTTGGCCTAAAGATCTCACTCGGAGAGGAAGTATATTCTGTGCATTCCCCGAGTTTTGGGGTTTCGACTTAGAAGTGGAGACTTTCCACGAATCGTGAAAGAATCTATAATTATCTGTCTTTAAATGCGGTAAATATTGTATGTCATGGTCGATGTTTTTACGTGTGTCAATAAACTGCGAGTTCTCCAACTTGTGTCTGAAGTATCTCACCCCACCCAGTTATCCTCTTCTTTTTATTACTTTCTTTTTTTGGTAAAGGCATCCATTTAGATGATAATTTAGTAAATAACAACTGTTTCATGGAGCACGTCACTAAAAAGAGTTTGTATATGCATATAAATTGACCCAGAGGAATTTTTACATTTCGTTTGAGACTATATTTTTTATGACTATGCGAAGATGTAGGAAAAAACTTTTCTTTTGCAGCATTGTACAAAAGCTTAGAATGAAAAATGCTCCACATTCAATACTACACTACTTGATTATTTGCAGATACAATATACCAACTTTTAAATAATTAAAAACTTAAGATCCCATTACATTTCTATTTTTGCATTATTAAATTTTTGGATGAAATAATGTTAATTTAAAATCAACTGTATTGAGCAAGTGAATTATATCTAAAAGAAAATAATGCAATGTAAACATTTCTTTATTTTTAAAGAAAAAAGAAAACTGATTTAAAGTTTAAGTAAATGTACATTTCTAATCTTTCTAATCAGTCCGAATTGGCCACTTGCCAATTTTTCATACTATCTGTGATCACTTTAGTTTCAGATTGATGGGGACTGGATTTAAAAAGTTAAGTGAAAAATTATTAATATATTTATAAAATATAGCAGCATCATTCCATTACTTTATTCAAAATCAAGTGAAAACATATTTATCAAAATCTGCATGCTTTAGTTAATAAGTTAATGAATAATAGTTTTCAAGATTATTAAAGATTAATGAAACACTAAAAAAAATTATTTCTCTCATTTATATCTCAGATTTTTTTCTGATATTTATATTGACAGTTGATTTATTTTTTAAATTTATTTTACAGCTTATTTTAGTATATTTCCCAAAAGTACAATATAACTTTTTTGTAATGTTGTCTAATAATTAAATCACAGGCGGCCGAAGTTTAATAGATTCAGCCTAAACCTAGGGTAACCAAAAGAGATAAAAAAAAAAAAAAAAATGGGATGTAATTTTAATTTTGGGGGAGGGGGAAGGGAATTTGTCATGTATATTATATTATGAAAAAACGACTTCCAATCAAGCAGCCTATTTGTTGACGTGAAGATGTTATAATTTACAAATCCACTTGTTTTTCAAAGTCGAAACCGTATTACATGGTACAAGCAAAGAGTTTAATCCTCGTTCTTGGCAACTAATGCCCCCAACCACTAAGACAAGATGACAATATAAATAAATCGAAGTATCAGGTTGCAACATATTTCTACAGCTTATGTATCTTTTATATGTTACATAATGATAGGCTTATGTAGATAATAGAAAAAAAATATTCATCAATTTTTAAACTCCTGGAGAGACATAACGGAAACTCACCTATCGAACTGATTGGGTAGTTGGTGCTGTGCCTGTTGATTGACTGCGTTGGGCCTGGGCTGCAGTAGTACCTGCTGCCCCATGACAGAGGGTGGAGGAGGGGCCTGCTGTTGATTAGCCATGATCCTTCTTTGCATTTTGGGGGAACGAATCTCCGAGAGGTCCAAACCTCCGGGGAGGTATGTGAAAGGCTTCTTGTCCTTCTTCATGCTACCAGCCAGGGCAGCGGGCAGTTCCGTGCCACAACTTCCTGGAGTACCGGGAGTTTGGGCAGGGATGCCAGAAGCAGCTTTGGCTTCTTTATTGGCCTGCAGAAAGAAATAGATAATTTGAATTACATTTTCGAAACATTGTTGAATTAAAAAGGCCTATACAATTTATGCTATCACTAATAAAGAAAAATCTTTGGGCCTGATGCCCGTATGACTAGCGCTCTGGCGCTCGGTGCCACAGATAACAGGTTCGAGTCCCGGTGGTGCGATGGATGTTTGTAGTGGTTCGGAATTCACTTTAAAGCGTAGGTCCCGGTCTAATATGACTGTAGAGCGTTGGACATAGGCCTGACAACCCCACCTCGTAAAAAGTCAGCGTCATGGAGCCAAGTCAGACTTCTACCTATCTACGGGTGCTCTATCACAACAGAAGCTGCCCTCCTTCACATGTGATCACGTGAGTTCATGGATTTGGTCTAGATGTTGCTGTATATCAAGTGGGATAAGAAACAACAACAAGAAAAAATCTTTTTTGCGTATACACTGTAATATATGTATTGAAGAATTTGATTCCATTTACTAATGCTTCTCTTTTCTTTTAAATCTGGAGAAAAAAATAATATTTAAAAAAATTTTTTTTAACACTTACAAGAATTCTATCTTTGTACATGATATAAGCAGTTTTAAATGTCGAGAAATTGAATGCAAGAAAGTTGGTCAAAAATGCACAAATAATAAAATTTATAACAATTTGCTTTAAAAAAGCAAATACATCTTTTATTGACACAATCTGTTTACTTTTCATCACTCTTTGTCATTTATCAACCATTTCTTCGTATTTCCTCATTGAAAAGTTTTAGGTTTAACTTAAAGTCATGAAGGCATCACAGAATTCGCTGCTCTTAGAATTGAATCTTAGTGATAGAAAGGGCTAATTTTTAGGATAAAACGAATTATTTTCCAGAGTTTCAACAATGTGAGCTGAAGTGCATGGGCATGCATTGTCATACATGATCCCAACAAAATTTTCGAGTAACCTTCTTCGGTCTTCTAGACTTAGTTCTTGAATATTTGATTATTGATTGCTAATTTTTCCAATTTTGGTCCTTCCTAGAGAGAATCTAAGAAAGATGGCATTACCATTCACGTTAGTTACGACTTTTTATTAACTTTGATCACTGCTGGTTAAAACAACTGGAGCCACTGCCTTTGCAAGGAAAGGACAGAAAAAAACAATACACTTTCGAACACACTTTGTATTAAATTCTTGCTCTATTATCCATATAACAGGAATTAACAAAATAAATTAATTTTAAAAATGTCCTTGCTTTTTTAAAAAAATTCTAAATGCAGTTTTTTTCTAAATAATGAATAAATCTGTATAAAAATTATCTTACTTTTTCTTTAAAGTCATTTTAGTTTTCTACTTATAGAGATTGTAAGCCGTATCGTTGCATATTAAAGAACTTTCTGTTTAATAAATGTATTATTGAAAAAAAAAAATCTTAATTTTCCTCAAAACGTTATTTTAGATTTTTATTTGAACTTGCTAAAATATTCAACCATATTAAATGGCAGAAAAATTGAAGGACAGACACGAGAGGCAACGACTAGAATTGTGTCCTTGATTAAAATGTGAATAGTTTTCAAATAATTCCCATAGAATATCTTAAATGAATTTTTTTATGAATTCAATCATATGAATTTTATTTATATATATATCTATATATATATTTTAGCTTTTATATATATTTATGAGATATATGTACATCTAAATATCCTTTTGGTAGAAAGTATTGGAAACATCGAAAAACATTCTACCTGGAATGGCAATGACTGAAATGCGCCATATAATGAAATATAAGTATGATACTAAATCACAAAAAATGCAAACATATCCCCACATTTGTACAAAAAAAGAAATTCTAATTTACAATAAACAACAGCAACATAAATAATCGATTACAAATTTTAAGTAACTATTTCATTTTTACAATCTTTCGTTTTCTTAGGTGAAGATGATACAAAACATTTGTTAAAATGCTAAACGAGTTTTATTTATTTCAGCAAAAGCTTAAAAACTTATAATATGAAAAATTATTTAATAATAATTATATTAAAAAAAATAAAATAAAAATGAGAAACTGTGAAAAATAAGCATGTGGAGAATTATGCATATCCTTCGGAGATGATTGTTGAAAGAAAATCTACTGCACCACGGTGGTGCCACAAATTCAGTTCAGGTGATAAATCACTGCCAGATACTCAAAGATGGAAAAAAAAATATTTCATCACTCCTTTCTTATCAGGAAAACGAACCATTTGCGAGTTACCTGCTGATGTGAGATTGAAAATGGATTCAATACACCAAACACAATTATTTATATTCTTTATTGTCCAAGACATATTTGATAGCCGGGAACACAAACGTGTGTATAATGAGCATAGGACTGCGGTCGAGTTTTCTTTTAGATAGTTAAACCATTATATGCATTGTATACACATAACTGTAGGATGCGCATGATTCCTTGCGTCAGAAACAGCCTGCACTGGTGAATGGGGGGATGCGATTTTTGACAAATCACAAATTTGGCTCTTGATACTGTTACTGCCTTGGAATGAAAACTTCTCCACATTGATCTTATTCTCCAAGTAGTTCTTCAAATGATTACTACTTAGTCTATGCCCTGGACAACCACATGTGAAAGAAATGATTCCATGATAATGAAGGCATTAAAATAAAGGATGTTTAGTTTTGCAATTGTATAGACTAGACATTTTATTGGAACAATATAAACGTGATTGCAGCAATTACGTCGTGTGTATAATGGAATCGACTGGCATTAAAATAAGCTGGGAGAAGATTACTGCGTGTAATGGGAATTATTTCAATAAATAAACATAATGCATCTTATATTAATAAGTGCATCTAAGAAAAGCCACAAAATGTTTCTAATTATCTGATATATTTACTATTTTTTAAAAAAATATTACTCTTAAAAAATTAAATATATATATTTACAATTTTTACATATTAAAAAAGGAAATATATATGAGTAAAGATTTTTTAACTGATACTGTGATGTGTTAATTCTACTCTGTGTGAGATGTTCCATAGAGAATTGTGTGTTGTATGCGAGAATAACCCTCCCAATAAGTCCAATGCATTTATATACAGCCACGGATAATGTTATTAAAGAATACGAGTAAATATTCTTTCGAGTATTTAAAGTATTCCTTTTTTATAATTAAATATCAGCATATAAATGCGAAAATAATAAAACAATGACTAAATATATATAACAGTAAACAATACATAAATGAATTATAATTCAAAAATATTAGAATCTTTATTGTAGATAAATTCTATTGGACACTTACATTGGTCATACATGAAGAATATTGTTTTAATATAAAAATTTGCCAAAAATTCAAATACTTTTAATTTTTGGAAAAAGTGATAAATTTTAAATAACTTTAAATTTACCAAGCAGGTTAAATGCCAATTTTTTACTGTGCATTTAAGATAGTTAATTTAAGTTTGGGGCCTGATGACCGAACGCCGAGCGCTCGGCCATCAGACCCCAAATTCATCATCATTCAATCATTCCTTCTTTCACAGGCTTTTCGGGTTTGAGTCCAGGCAATGCCATGGATGCTTGTAGTGGTTCGGAATCCACTTTAAATCGTAGGTCCCTGACTAATATGATCATGGAGTGTTGTGGGGGTAGTATTTATTACTCGCGTTCGTAGCATATTTTCAAGCTACACGTGCCCCCTGGGTAGCGCTAAATGAGTATCAGCGGGGCAGCCTTTGCTTATTGCATAAAGATGAACTGTCTCTGTATTGCCAGCTGCATTAGAACAACATTATTATGAACTATATGACATTTTTTAAATAATTTTCAACAGATTGAAGACTTTATTATTACTTAAGAAAAATAAATTTAGTGGTGCAGCATTTTAAGTATTTGAAAAAAATAATAGCCAACATTTACGGCTGACAAGCCTTGACATGGCCAAATTACTATTCCGATGTGTTTATTGTTCCAGCCAGGATTCTAAAAGACAGTATCAAAACAAGAGAGAGCTGCGCAAGATTTTGAGGTTAGTGGAACATAGAGGGAGAGAAAGAGAAAAAAATGGCCTGCTAAAGTTTCTGTGGCGGACATGGCAACGCAAGACCCCGCATGTTGTTCTGGCAAAGGTTCCGGTTCTAATTCTGGATGCCGCCGAAAATAAAGCATCACTCATGAGGTAATCGGCGTAGCCTTCTTGGAACCCGCTCAAAATATTCTTGCAGTAGCACGGAAAAATTTTGTTATTCTACATTTTTAAATCAATCGCTGGGTTATCTCCTGGGAGAAAAAGAGGACGAAACCCGATTTCAACATCATTTAGAAATCACTGGCAGGTATTAATTCTCTGAGGGGAAAAAAGATGGAAAATAATTTATGGCATTCATTTTAAGTGCGAGGAATCAAGAATATAGTAACCAAATCTAAAGCGTAGGGAGCAATTTAAAAAATTTAGATAATAAAAATTTTTCAGGCTGTTTTTTAATTTATCAAAAAAAAAATTAACAATTTTTAAAATTTATTAAAAAAAATATTTTATATATTGCATAGATATGTCAGATATAATAAGATTTGGAAATATATAAATGAGTCCTCTATCAATAGAAGAAATAAATTTCTTTTAGATTCAAATTTTGAAAAATTCTGTGTTTGTCGCTCTACTGTCATTTTGTGCACACTTTGGGCTAATTAGACCTGGACCTACCAACCAAAGGCCAAAGCGCTAGCTAATTGGCCTTCGAAAAATGCTGGGACAGCTTATAACAGTGGCTGTAATTTTTTAAAATTTATCGAAAAATTAATGCATCACAAAACACTTGTTTTGCATGCCAAATTTATCAAAGCGATATATCTCTTTACTACAAAAATCTTATCAAGCGTGCAATTAAATACGTAGCATTACATAAGCAAGTTTCTCCAGTTACCATCTTTTTATTTCTTACCATTAGTCTCTTTGACAAAGTTTTTTAATACGAAAAACATTAAAGAAAGGTATCCTTATATTTACAATGGTCAAAATATAATATAATAATATATAATATTCTAATAAATAAATTGTTACTTATTTTTATTCTTAAATAAATTAACATTTAATAATAAATAATTTAAAATATCTTATAATATTCTTAATATAATTCATTCTGTTTGACTGTTATTTCATTTTGAATACCCAAAAAGTTTTCTTCGAATGGTAACATCTATATTATGGAACAGTACGAGTTAGTTTACATGATTTTTTTCCCTCATTGTAGTAATAAAAATTTATTACATTCTTGAATTTTTATTTTATTTAAATTAAATGGCCCAAAATATTTATAACGTGAAACGACTTGTAAATTTGTCTACATAGCTAGAAAAAGTTAAAGCTGACAGAAGAAAGTGAAGAAAAATGTGTCTTTATTTTGTACCTCTCTTTTTGCATAATACGAATTTGCAAATTGCTGTTATTTTAAGAATCTGTTGTAAACTTTCCGAGAAAAATTCTACTCAAGGATTTCTTGAAGTTAAAAAAAAAAAAAAAAAAGAACAAATATTGTATTAACACAAGTACATTTAAAAACTATTTGAATTTATTTAAATTTGATTGCGAACTGATTACTTTCCCTTATTACTTAGACAAATATGGTTATTGTTACTATTAGGTAAATTTTGTAACGCTTTATTTAAAACTATCGATACGTCGAAATCGACAATTTCTGAAATATTTCAACAGTTTAAACACTGATTTAGATATATTATCTTCAAAATTTACATAAAGAGGAATAAAGATTGGCACACTGCATCTATTTTTTTCGATAATATAATAAGTAATCAAATGATTTTATTTCTAAAAAAATACAGAATCACCGATATTTATCTAAGTGTTCTTATAGAATAGAATTTATACGTTAATATTTAATATAATCATATTTAGCTGAGCTTTTCTGCTGACAATGTCTAAAATGTCTGCAGATGGGGATCAAGTTTATTGTTGCAAATCTCCAAAGTTCCAGCAGAGCTAGATCAAGTCCATGGTATTGTTAATTCTGATAAAATCTAAAACAAGTAACAGCGCAGTTTAAAAAGATTGGGAGAGCCCCAAACAGTCAAGAACATGATCGGGAGAAGCCTGGATATCACGGCACTTGGTGCAAATTGGGTAGGTCTTGTTACTGTTGGAATAAGACAAAGATCAGAGGTGACCACTCATCAATCTGCTAAGACATGCTTGCTTTTGCCTGCTACATTGTAGTGACAGTGAGCCACCAGGGCTCCCCCCTTGATACCACTGGTGCACAGGTGAGGCGGTTCAAGTTACACTGGCTGATTTTTTTGTTCTCGAAAATGATTCTAAGCAAGTCAGTAAATCAGAACTGGCCAACGGTTCACTTCAAAATTTGTAGTTCCATTTATTAAAACAAACTTACGATGGTTGTGAATTAATTTGGATTTGTAGACATATTTAGTCTTTTTGAAGTCTTCTAGTACACATTTCATGATGCAGAAATTTTTTTTAAATGGATATATATTTCTGAAAGCTGAAAATGAGTCGCGAATAAATTTGTGCTACTGATCAAGAAATGTATAGAAATATGCGGCACAGTTATCAATAATTCGAACTTTTTTTGGACTTAGTTCTCCTTTTTAATGCGAATGTAAATGTACATATGTACATTTGTACAATGTGCAATGTTTATTTTCATCTAGTAAAGAATAAGCATCTTATTTTGCCGAAAAATTTATTTAAAAATAACGTTTAAACGAAAGAAATCTTTCGCTTTAGAAAAGTTGACTAATTATTATTATATTTTTTCCTGAAAACGCGACGTCTACTAATTTACGTTAATGACGTATGCGTTCAAAAAACGGGGGAAAACTACGAAGAAATTTCATTTATTAATGAAAACTAGTTTTTTTTAATTATCCACAAATAATTCATAAGAAAAGCTTTTACTACGTGGAGCAATTAATACATATAGAAGTTGATATGATTCAAATTATTGTTGTGAACGTGTTTGCATAATTCCATCCAACGTCTTTAGCTCCATTCAGCTATAATGCGTGTAATGTAGAAATAAATACTCATAAATTCTTCTGTATCTTAGTTAAAATTAATTAATAAATAAAACCAAATGCCAAATACAAATTTTACCACGGGTAAAATAAAAAAAAAAGACAAAAATACCACCTTTCTGAAGGGAATATTTTCGTCTCGAAGCTGTGTTTGAGGATAACGAGATAAACGAGATGGTCATATTTAAAATTGGCCATATGGCCACATTAGGTATGCTAGCTCTTGATTCACCAGACTGAGCAGCATAAGTGTGGACCTCGAATTTCGAACTCAAAATTATTTAAAAAATGCTGCTTTTTAAAGGATGCATTTTAAAATAAAGATTTTAGAAGTAAAATGTATAACAGTAAACAGAATATTAAATCTACTCTGTAATTTATTTTCTTTACTTAAAGTTTAGTATATATGGCATGTTTATAATTGAAAATTTTATAATTGCGTCAGTTTTATAATTGAAAATATTCTTTTAAAAACTTTTCTATATTTAAGCATGAGGATACTATCAAATTATCTGAAAAACATAGGCAAAACTTAAGTGAATTAAGAATATAGTTGATTTTTGAGAAAATAACTCATAAAATGGTATACTTTTACATTTTTAAGAAAGACTTATATCTTCCAACAATAACTATATATTTTCCAAGACACCGTTAAATATTCTAAACAAAATAAATTAAGCATTTTATAACTGATATAAGTTCTTATTTTGATCAAACAAGAAAGTCTTAATAAATTAGATCCGTCTTACTCACTTTAATTTGTTTTTTCCAGGCTGGAATTTCTTGAGAAACTCCTGCAGATGATGGCATAGGGGGTGGCGGAGGTGGTGGTGGAGGAGGTGGAGGAACAGCACAAGGTGGAGGCGGAGGAGGTACAGCTGCAGATAATGGAGGTGCTTGTTGTGATTGAAGAGGTGGCGGAGGTGGAGGGGGTGTAGGTAATTCAGACGACGAAGGCCAAGGTACACCAGCACTTTCAACAGATGGTGAAAAAGGGGGAGGAGTTGGGAACGAATCCGCATGTGCTGGTGACCGATTACCATAAGATTGCTGTGACTGCTGTCTCACAAATGGTCCTGGCGCACCATAACTATATGGCGAGCTAGGGTTGTTGAATTGTGGCTGTTGTTGTTGATTGTTGCTTGAGCTAGGATTTGAAGGAGAATAAGGTTTAGGCAAAGACTGATAATTTGCTGAAGACTGTCTTTGATATCCAGGATTTGAGTTTGAAGAGACAGGCTCATAACGAGTAGGCTGTTGAGGAGAGGTTGGTGATACTGAATTTTGACTGCCAAACAGTCCAGTTGGCTGAGGAGGCGGATGATTATCCGACCACGACTCTTGTCTTGCAGGAGAATAGGCACGAGAATTTACAGTCACTGGTGCTGGTGCATTTGATGATTCTTGTCTGTTAAATACAACCGGATTTGAATTTTGTTGTTTTGGTTGGTTAGACCAAGACTCTTGGCTTGAAGGAGGATAAGAATTCTGTTGCATTGGTTGATTAGACCAAGAGTCTTGTCTTGGAGAATAAGAATTCTGTTGCATTGGTTGATTAGACCAAGACTCTTGCCTTGAAGGAGGATAAGAATTCTGTTGCGTAGGTTGATTAGACCAAGACTCTTGCCTTGAAGGAGGATAAGAATTCTGTTGCATTGGTTGATTAGACCACGATTCTTGCCTTGAAGGGGGATAAGAATTTTGTTGTGCCGCTTGATTCCAGGAATCCTGTCTGGAAGGTTGGTAGGAAGTAGATTCTTGCCTCGCAGGTGAACTTGACCATGAATTTGGCTGATTGTTAAATGAATTTTGTCTCTCTGTTTGATAAGGTGTAGAGTCTTGCCTGTTCATCTGATAAGGAACTGAATCTTGTCTTGTTGTAGCTTGGTATCGACCAGAATCTTGTCTTGAGGCCTGATTCGGAGACGATGCTTGTTTGGGCGTGTGAATAATCATAGTGGTGGTTCCACCATTAGACCTGTTGTCATAGCCATTATTTTGTGGTTGGTAATAAACTGGCGAGGGCTGGCTTGATTTCTGAGGTAATTGTTGGACAGGAGAAAATTGACTAGAATTGCTTTGGTGCGAGGACTGTCTTGCTGGAGACCTATATTGGCTGCTGCTGTCATTGGTAGGAATAATGATTTCTTGACAATATCTAGGTGTCGAAGTAACTGTAACAGCTTCTTGAAAGGGCGATGGCTGAGAATTTTGTCTAAAAGATCTATCAGAAGACGGTGTTTGTGGTGCTGATTCTTTCTTTGGAGCGCCAAAAGTGTGAACGTATCCACCAGATGGATCTACTTGGACGGATCCTTCAATAACATCTTCATCATTGTTCTTTGCTGCAGGTGTCGGAAAAGGTTTCCAAGTTGTTTGTTGAGCTGCAGGAGTAAATTTGCTTGGATTAAATGATGGTGTTGATGGACTTACTGATGTCCAGGACGATCCTTGTGGTCTTCTGTAAAAAAAAAAAAAAGACACGTTACACCAATTCCTTAGAATGAGAATGAAATTCAGCGCTACAATAGTCATATATTTTTAAAAGAATTGAAGGCTATTTATTTATCTAAAAACAGAAAGTCGGTATACTCCATTTTCCAAAAAAAAAAAAAAACAGTAAATAAATCATAGGACACACAATAAAAATAACCTAAACAACACAAACACAATTTCACAATGATAAAATTACAATTCATTAAATTTACGAAAAATTAAATAAAAGATTCAAAATATTAGAAATATTAAAAATAGAACATTAAAAAAATAGAATCTTGAAAATAAAGAATCATTTCTTCGAAACTTCTTATTGAAAAAAATCAATTTTTTAAATAAATGAATATATGCGTAGGAAATAAAATGAGTAAAAATAAAATTTTAAAAAAAAATTGTGGAAAAAAAAAACACAATGTTACTCTAAATACTTTGAAATGTATTGAGCTATGAATATTAAATTATACAAAATACTTGTTTTATTTGTACTTTTTATTTATTGTTTTTAATTAAAAGAAAATTTTCGGAACCCTATTTTGGCTACATTTTTAGTCTCTTGCCTTGCACAGACGCAGCGTTTACAAAATGAAAGCATTTAACCCATAAAATAGGATAAATTAAAAATTTTAAGAAACAAATATTTGTAGTTAATTATTAAATAAATATATTAAATTGCTTATATTATTTACAACACATTTTCACAACAATATGCATTATTACAGGAGCACATAATTTTAATGATTGTGTGACAGAAAAACCACTTTAATTAGAACTATGAAAAACTAAATGTGTGTTTTTAAAACCCCAACATACTACAAAGCGCAACATTTATTTGCTAAAGTAAAATGCGTAATACAGGAAAGCAAATAAAGAAAACCTATAATTTTTATAGATAAGTAATTTCAAAAGAATTTAATTTTGAAATATATTTTGAAACTTTAATAATAATTTCTTTGTGTTCGTTATATTTTATTGCTTATTGTAGCCTGCCATTGGAAATAAAAAAAAACTTTAACAATCATTAAATTAACGAACAAAATTTAAAAAAACATTATTTTCAGATTGTATTTTTTTTATGAAAATATATCATTTATGAATCTCAAAATAATAATAATTCTTTTTATCGTCGGTTGGTTGGTAGGGTGAGGTTTAATAGCAAAAGGGGCAGTGTTTACCAAGCTACTCCAAACATGTTTTAGAATTTCCAAGCAGGTGAGTGATTAAAACAATTCACTGATAAGAAAAAATTAACATTGTTTTATTGGAAATATTGTCAATTAAAACGCTGGTGAATGAATTTTATTTAACTAAATAAAAGGCCATAAAATTTTGCTTAAAACAAAATTTAAATAAAAGGCCCAAGTCCAATTTTGGAAACAAATACAAATAGATTAGCTTGAGAAACATCTCCCACCGAGTCAGACAAGTTAGGATGATTAGTACCAAAAAGGCTGAGTCGACGACCAAAATCTATTTGTTTGAAAGCTTTACGGTAAGACGGTTAAATGCGGTAATTTCTGGAGAACCAGTAGAATTGCATATATTTCGTGTGCGAATATAAAGCAATAAGTAAGTAGGCCAACGGTGATCACCTCATCATCAAAACCAACTGCGGAAGCTACATGATTACTTGTCTTTGAGCCATCGATATAAATTGGTCTATAATTGGAGAACTTCCATATCCTTCCATAATTGGAGTTGAAGCACCTATACAGATAAGGCGTGAGAGACTATCTGTCTCTCAAATACAATTTTAAAATTAAATCCAAACGTGAACACCGTGTATTTGACCATACTTCAAAACCAGCTTTTAAAACCTTTTGTCATAATAGACCATCCTATGTTCTGTTCTTACTACATAGAATGCAAATTTTAATGAATGTTATTAATTTGGAAAATCCAGAACTTAACATTTGACCTAGAACTGCCTCCATAAAAAACGAAACGAAGGACGAAAGAATTCTAATTATTCACGAATTAAGTTTTGTGGATAATCTATCTACATTTCCTCTGTAATTTCCCTACAAGAAGATACTTTTGAGAGAGTAAATTTCAACTGTCAAAGAATGTTTACAATAAAAATTCTCTTGTTTTAAAAACTAATTTTAAGAATGTTCAGAATTTGATCAAGGATTCTGAAGTCAAAAAAAATTACCATACAATAAATGAAATTTCATTATGGTATCATAGCAAACTATCTCGACAAATATGTAACAAATATACTCGACAAATATGTAATTCAAATTGGAATCTTTAGTATTTTTGAAGTTTCTTAGCTAATTACCAAATTATTTTTCTAGTCAAAAACAATTATCAATACAAAAAGTAGCAGGAAACTAAAATTATTTAAAAAAAAAAAAAAAAAAAAAAAAACTTATATTTATTGTTGAATACGTTATTAACCAGTTCAATAAACTTTAAATATCTGATAATGATAATAGAAAAGATTACAAAAGATTGCAGATATTAAGCCAGCATTCTATTTTAATAGTATTTGGGACAGTTTAAAAAATACCTATATTTAATATAATGAAACTAAAAGTTCAGTACACACTTTTTCAAAAAGCTCAAACTATTTGAAATATGACAGAACAGAAAAGACTGGATAGATGAATGTCTAGTAAAAAAAAAGTTCAGCATTAAACCAAAAATAGAAAGAAACTTTTAAAGCTTGCAAAGAAATACATAAATAAAGTGAAATACGTTTTTAATTCTAATTGTAAATTTCAATCCATTAATGTGACTCGAGCTCCTTAGTAATAATGTATGCTACATATCGCAATGAAAATGGTTTTTGTACTATGAATTGCCTGATCAGTTATAAACAAAATTTCAGATTTTTTAAAATCACCGTGATATAATAGTTTTTAAAGGGTTTATATAGTATTCAAAATTATCTGAAATAATTTATGTAAATATTTGTAAAGCTAGGTTTCAAACCGTTATTTTATTAATTGTGAAATATCAACGTTTAGATTTTTTTTCTAAGTTAGCTTCCTTTTGAGATAATTTCATAATTTTCTCTAATTTTAAATTTGTTTTTATATTTGAAATTTAACAATATGTTTATTATTAATTTTATTTATATTTATATTCATTAACAAATAGTTTTAATTGCTGAAGAATTGAAAAAATATTATTATATCGTTAAACTTTAACAATACACTACCTGATATCTTTAATCTTAAACAAAAATGTACACAGACATTAAATTTGCTAAAGATACACCATTACGATTAAATTTGCAAAGTATGCAACCGGAAAATTAAATAAAATACATCAAGGCCCGAGAATTTCATCAGGAGCTTTCCTTATCTCCCTGTTCAGAACTTTTACATTATCAGAGATGAACCACCTTTACAGTTAAGTTTAACATAAATTTAAGTTTCGATTATCCATAAAACTTACACAATCATACAGAATTCTTTTACAAATTTAAAAATATATAGATTTATGATTGACTATATTATATTGGTTAATTCAAAAAATATATTGATTTTGATTTTAGAAATTCAAATAATACTAAGCCGATCTTAATTAAAATCTGAAATGGAAAATTGAATACGAAATTATTTGTGACTTATTAACAAAAATTTCATTTATACTTTTTGATATAAAAATAAACTAAGATTTCCAAAGAAAAGTTTTTCTTAAATCTGCAACTCACTCATCAAGCAATTTATTAACTAAAACAGTTTTTACATATATATGTTTTCATAAATTTTTATTAAAATAAATTTTTAATAAAACCTAGATTTAATAATTGTGTAACAAATATATAATCTTAAAAACTGAAATGATTTAATAAGTGAATTAAAAACTAAAAATTATTTAAAAATTAACATTATTCATTTTATAAAAATGAATATAGTATAAAAATGAATAATAATAAAATATCAAATTAATATTGTTAATTTTTGAATCACTTTTAAGAGAAGCAAAAACGATATCAAATTTCTAATGTTACAAAAAAATAATTTTTAAAAAGTCTTTCAATTAGCAAAAATTAATTTTAATTAAAAAATATTTACTATCGTTTCTTTAATAATTTAATTTATTATTCGCATAAATATAAACTTATTTAATAACTTTTAAATTTAACAATTTACAATTTTAATCAAGTACTACAAGTTCGGGAAAAAACTTACTTCGATACACTCCTGACAAGTAAGAGCTTATAAATGCAGAGAAGTCATGAAATGTTTTCCTACTTTAAAGAAGATAAGTGAAATACCGTGTTGCCTTTTCCGGAAGTGACGTCATTGTTTAATGGATGATGTGTGGTTAGGAGACATGTCTGCTAAATTGTTTGGATTCTGATAAACGAATGAAATAAAAATGCAAAACTGACAGGCCACCCTGGACGTTCTCGGTTGCTTTTACTTTGTTCCTAGTACAATTATGTATATTAGCGTTGATAACTGCAAAAATTCGGGGAAATTGGCACTGATTGAATAAGAATAGACATGTTTATATTTGAATAATTGGAGAACCATACGTAGAACAAATACTGATCACTCTTGCCAACAGTGTGAGTCATCTGTTTTTCTTTTGTGTCATTCTAACCTTTTTTAGTTTGCTTTCAACGAGAAAATAACAAAAGAATTACAGTTGAACTTCCATTGATTCCATGGTGATTACCAGATTAGTTTCACTCTTGCAGTATTATTTAATTTTAAAATATTTTAAGCAAAAATAAAATAAATTTCAATCAATATTCAGAAATCATTATTTTTTAATTATTTAAAAAATAAGGTTTAAGTGTATAAGAAGCTTGTTCAAAAGTAATCACAAATATGAATTAATATTGTAACAGTAAAGAAATCGTAATCGCAAATTAATTTAAAAGTAAAGTAATTTTAATTATTTTGCGATTACCTAATTAAGTAATTATTCATTAATTATGAAAATAATTAAAGTAATCATTAAAGTAATTTTTTAAATTCAAATTTTTAATTACTTTGTTTTTTCATTAATGATGTAATGTTAACCGGCCATTGCTTTTTAGACAGAGAAATTTTACAAGTACACTTTTAACCACTGGGATTAATTAATTCGAATTAATTTTCTTAGAATCGTAAACATTTTACATAATGTTGAAATTTGTGTCATATCCCAATAAAACGAAATATTAAGTGAGTTATCAAAATACATTGCAAAGCATCAAATTTACATTTTATTCTTTGTCATATACTTTAGCTTTTAGCTATCATTCATTAGCAGCTAAACAAGACCAAAAAACTCCATTCAGTCAAACTAATTAATTTATAAGAGGCAACTAATCTGTGGTTTCTTATTCCACTTGGTAAACAGCAACATCTAGACCAAGTTCAAGAATCCGTTCATGAAAGGAGGAGGCAGCTTCCATTGTGATGGAGCACTCATAATTAGAAGACTGGCTTGGTTTCTTGATGCTGAAGAAGGACGGTAGGGACTTCCGGAAGCAATTTTAGGGGGAACTACCCCCGCGTTTGCATATCGTACGGAAGAAAACCCGGAAAACTCCTACAAGGTATTCTGACTCACGAGGCAAGAGGCTGAACATCACAAACGCCATCGAGTTTCCTTGTTTTTTTTAAACAATGTCTACAGCAAAGCGGATGGAACCTGAGCCCTAATGCTCACCATCGGTGCGCGTTGCCAAGCCACGAGTCGGGCGGTAATTAATTTTGGCCTACTACTAGTACATTATAAAAATTTTCAAGATGATTTTTAATTGAACTTTTTTAAAGTTCAATTCCTCACAAATTAATTAAATGCTCAAAATTAATTAAATGATCAAATGTTCATGAATTAAATGTTCACAAATTATTCGTCTCCCCCAAACTTTTATTTTTCCCCAAAATATTTCATTATAAATATGAAAATATTAAAAAAGTATTAAAAATATTTTCTGCAATTCAAACTTCGTTAAAGAGGTCATAATAATATAGTTAAGCGATTCATAAATTTGTTAAACATTAATTAATCTCCAATCTAGCTTGGTAGTCAATAACATAATAATGGTTTAATAAAATTCTTTAACACGTGGGGTTAAATGCGGTTATTAGTAGATAACACTGACTGATCACGGAAATTATCAACCTATGCCAACACAACACATCGGCAGTTCATTCTAACCACATCATACGCATTTTTGTGTAGTGCGATTTAGTAGATGAAACAGCAATTATTAACGGAAATGAGGTTGAATAATATTTTATTTTTTAAACAATTTTTAAGTTTCATGATTACCGAATGACAATGTTTCTATTAGCAACATTTATCATAGCCAAATATTATCCTAAAAACAGACACAAATAACATTATGAATTTTCAAATCGATATTATTTCATATTTTTCAGTAGAAATATGTTAAAACTTTAAAAATTGGTAAAAGATTTTTTATATTATTCCGTTTAAATTAATATTCTAATTAATATGTCTGAATGAAATCGTTCTGCTAAGAAAAATAATACATCTTTTAATTTTAAATATAAATAATATTAAAAAGGTTTTAGGATATAAATTCAATTAGCAGGATATATAAATATATACACAGAGAGTCGTTAATTAATTTATCCAGATAACTATAGATATAGTTTTTCTTTTTAGAATTTGTATTCATAACGAGATAAACAATGTCAAACAGAAATTCATTTGACACTTTTAATAATTTAACAATGATTTAATTTAACAAAAAGATTTGTTTTAAGACACACAAAACAATATAGCTGTATATGTGTATAATTAAACTTTTTAAATAAGTAATTCTTGACATAGGAATCTAACTTATCTTATTAAGCAATTGAATATACGTCAGTAGGATACATTATGAGCTTAACATCAATGCTATAAATCAATAAATATTTTCACACAAAATTGTGTTTACGCATAAATTACTCATTTATTATGTTTCCATGTGTACCACTTTACCTGTTTTAAAGGTAAGGTTAGTAAATAAGCTTTTAAAAAGTACATACACTTTCTGAAATAATGTACAGTGCCTAAAAATTTCCTTATAACTGTACAAAGTTTACAAATTATTTGATAAAACTTTATTTACCAAAATCAAGAAAATGTATTCTTTTAAAATAAGTTAGCATGTCAAATACAATAATATATTGTGCGACCGAATGCTATTCAAAAAATGTTTCAGACATGAATACAATTAAATTGAACGAAAATCGTTGATTTGCTAATTGAACAATTTTTATTATTTTGTTTAATGTCTATTATCTTCAAGCAAACTTTATATTAGTTTTAGTATACATTTGAAGTGATATTTAGTAAATTCGGGGCAGGTTTTGTTTTTTATGCTCTGCAGATTTCAATCGCTGCTCTGAGGTAATTATATTTTCAAATATGTTCCAACTCAAATCTGAAGAATTTTAATGACTTCTTTACTATTGTAAAGCAATCTTTCAAAGCCTGATTGCTATCCTTATAAAACTTTTAATCTTACTGTTGGCCAAAATTTTAGACGGATGATCTTAAATTTCCGTTTAAATGTCATTATACTGACGTAGTTTACTGATCCATGGATCATAAATAAGTATAGACTTATTTATTTGAGTAAATGATATGAACTTCCACACCAAACTCCTCTACCAGAACGTTTTAAAAACTAAAAACAAGCTATTTTTAAAAAAAATATATTTTCGATTTATTAAGCGACCTCTATCTCTGAATATATTAAATATACTAGGGCCTGATTGGCCGAGTATCTGTTGCTTGGTACCACAGGTTTCGGCTTCCAGTCCCGGCGGTACCCTGGAAGTTTGTAGTGTTTCGGAATCCATTTTAAACCGTAGGTCCCGATCTAATAGGATCATAGAGCGGTGTGTGGGTAGTGTTATACGCTTCCGCAATATATCTTCAAGCTACAAGTGCCCCCCTAGATAGTATTAAACGTGTAACAGCGGTGCAGCCCTTGCTTATGGTATAAAGATAAGTCTCTGTATTACTAGCTGCATTAGAAAAAAAAAATTAATATACTTCCATAAAATAACACTTTAAAAAGCCTTTTTAAAAATTCTGAGAAATGAAATTCAAAGTCTCCAATCGCTTATATTACATAGAATTCCATCCTGGTCATCGGCCATGGTGACTGGCTGAACGATTTTCGCATTATTTTTGAACTTACACTTATTCCTCAAATCTTTTTGAATTTATATATACTATATTTATTTACTTAAAATCTTACTATTCAGTATGATGTCAAACTTAAGAAAATAACAAGTATTCATAAAATTTTGCAAATATGAAATATTAATAATAATCAGTGATATAATAATACATTTTAATATTTAAAAAACGATTTAATTAAAAAAATATCCTTATATCCTTAAAACTTTCTTTCATAAATGCCTAAAAACCGATGAAAAATTATGCATTTTACGGATGGTGTGTGAAAATCGGCCAGTAAATCGTTGTAAGTGGCAATTTATTACTTCCTAAAGTATATAATGTTAATGATTTCTTACATATTAATGAAAATAATGCAGTCGCATATTCAACTACGAAGCAGCACTTACCTATCATATTGTCTATCCATTGTGGTTTTTCTATTGCACCTGCACAATCCTCCGGAGAAGCACGCACATTAGAGACACTTAAGGTAAGAGAAACTGCGGGCACCCCGTGCACAAGGTAGCGCGTTCGAAAAGAGAACGCGGAGATGAGGACGAGGGATATTTTGGGCCGTCCGTCCCCCCTCCCCCCTCTCCCTTATTACCCAATAACATTCGAGTTGAGGGTCTTAGCAAATTTTTTTATTTTTCTTCCTCTCTTCTTTCCCAGCGGGAGTAAGAGAATTTACAGTAGCAGAAGGAAGAGATATTAATATGCAGACTAGCAATTGGAGAAACAATGGGCAAGTGTAGCTCGTGAGAGATTAGAAAGCTTTTGCATCTCCTGCGACAGTGACGCTAATGCTTTGTTTTAAATCCTATCCCTCAAAGCTAGCTAGCAAATTAAAGGGATTAATTATACTATTTCAACTTGTATTTCTTAACATAATTAACAAAACTTTTTCCAAGTTTAATTGTAAAAGAATTATTTAATAATCAGTTGTTTTTTTTCAAATAGCAGTGAAAAATGTTTTACTAAAAAAACTCTTGCATTTGATTTTCAAAATAGAAACATGAAATAAAAAGATCCTAGATTTATTTCCTATTCTCCTCTTTCCCCCCCCTCTCCCCCAAAAAACACCTCTGGCGAGACTCCCAAACTAAAATAAATTGCTCTAATAAATTTATTTATTTATTCTAATTGACTTTATTCCTTATGTCTCTGCAGCACTTGCCTTAAGGCATCCAAAGACCAAGCTGTCTGTGTTTGCCAGCTGCATTAAAAAAAAAAAAAAAAAAAAAAAAAAAAAAAAAAAAAAAAAAACTTTATTCCTTATAATAAAATCTGTTTTTAAATAATTAAAACAACACAATAAAAGTTATTTAAATGATTTTAGGCACGGAAATTTATAATCAAGTAATAGATATGAAAGACAAAAAAATTCTACTATATTTTTTTGTAGATATAGTATTAGTATTAAAATAAAATATTTCGAAATAATAAGCTTTTTGATGATTTGAAGTTTTTCCTACGTACATATTTTGTATTCTTAAATTTCAGTATTCAACTATTTAAATGGAAATGTAACGTCATTTTTTTTAAATCTAAAATTAAATATTTTTCTTCAAGTAATTTTTTCAGTAAATTAAAATCACAATAAAATTCACGAGTCCAAAAATAGTAAATAATGATGATACTTGTAGTCTTTGAACACTAATGATTACGGACGAAAAGATGGTAATAGTAATATACTTATATTTAAATGACTATTTGGTGCTTAGTATCATTTGAATAGTAAGGACATGTAAAATTAATATTTATTGAAAGCGAAGAAGGAATTATAGTGTTATATTATTGAAATATAACCGACTGTCAAATTATTTATTCTAGTAAGTTTTAAAATCACATCATTTTCGAATTCGAAATAGTACAACCAAGACCTTTGAGTACAGTTTTGACATAGAATTTATTAAATAGTTTAAGAGTGTTTAGAAGTTAATTCTCAAGTTACGTTTCTAACTTCAGCCTTTTTTTTTTATGTATCATTGGAGTACTATAACACTTAATTTCACAGATTTCATTTTTTTCGATTAAAATCCTATTATCTGTATAATATAATTAAAAACCCAATTCACTGGATTACACTGTTTCAACAGATTTAATATTCAATTCTTGTAATCTTTTTTCATTGCAACTGCAATATTTAGTTATCATATAACATCGAATATATGAACATCGTTTTTAAGTGAATGATTTTATTTATTTGAAGATTGTTTACATTTTTATAATTAATAAAATACTGTTTGGTACTAAATGCGGTTTTGATTTAAAATTTCTAATATCTTTATATCATCATAATAATTAGAGTAAAAGCATCGGTATTATTCATCACAAATATATGTTGCCAAATACTTCTGAACTATTCAATGTCTTATAAATAATAAAATTCACAAGCTTATAATGAATACTATATTTTTATATGTGTCTTGTTTTAATGGAATTTAATAAGGCGTATGTGACAGCAAACCATTTAACTAAAATTAAACCCCGAAATACTCTTGGAAAGGCTGCAGAAAACCCCACCAATTCAGAAAGCATATACCATGGCATTTCTCAACGCTAACTACTTGTGTTAAACCTGGCGGAAATAGCGTTAAAGACAACTTGCATACTCTCTTTTCAACGTACGATATTTAAGGTGAAATGGGCATTTAAGGGGGGACTATTGCGTAAGAGTTATTTTTAAAAACGAAAAGACGTTGTACATGACGTCAACCAATCATGTGATCCGCGTGGGAGGTTTAGCTGCAATTCGAAACATGAAAGGAAAAAAAAATTAGCATTTTGTGGATTAAAACTTCCAACTAATGATAATAGCTTTTGGAACGGTACCTTGAGTAAGTAAAATATAGTGAAAAATTTTTATAACTTGGCAGACGCTAACTTAACGCGATGTTTTAAAGAAATGTTTCGAGACATCCTTTTTTTCTGCTGAGGAGTGGTCTCTTTTGCCAAGTAGTCCTACACCTGCTTGGAACTCTTACAGATCGTCAAATGACAATATTTATGATTTGGTGGCAACTGGAGCTTGGCTGTTCGAAATTAAGAAAAAGGAATGCGTAGGCGGTGACTATTCTGCCCAGAAATTCTATTGCGACTGACCTAGTGAACTTTAAAATTCTAAGTTAAATTTTAAAAAGAGGATGATAAACAAATTCTTTTGCTCATTGAGCATTTTCTTGATATAAAAAAAAATTTCCTATAATATTAAGGTTAAGCAAAACTTTCAATTTATTTTTTATAATAGAAATTAAATAGAAAAATCAAAATTAAGTATATGATTTAAAAAACAAAACAGGTATCATATAGATTATGTTCTTTAATGGAAGCATTTTAACAATAAATACGTATTGACACAAACCTGTTTTTACCAGTTTTACATAGATATTTAAATAAATTTATTTAAAACAGGGGTACAAATAAAAAAAAAAAAGATTTCTAACAACAAAAGTTTTAATTTTTAAGCGTAAACATGCTTTTGCTCTTTTATTATAAGAATTATTTGCTATTTAAATCTTTAATTTTATACATAATTCCAAAAGACGTTATTGGCGAAAGCAAAATTTTTAAGATCAACATCAACACTTATTTTGGAAAACCTAAAATGAATCATACGACTAAATTGTCTGTTAACTGTCTGTCTAATTGTTCAATTATATTGGTTGAAAGCATAATGCAAAGTAATTATGCTTTCAAGCAGTATAACTATTTTTGAAGCATATATGCAAATAATTTACAAAATTACTGAATAAAAAACATAATTTAGTTTAATATGCAAAGACAAAACAAATTCACTGTATTTTTCATTCAATTGTTTTATAAAAAGAATAATTTTAATGCAATTTCCTTAAATCCTCATAGGAATTTTACTTTCCAATTTTAGAAAATTTTTTTTGTTCTGACTGGAAATTATTTTATCATGAGGCATTGAAAAACAAGTTATAAAAATTTATTACCTGAAGTAAAAAAACTATTTTTTTTTTACTACTTTCCATTTATTTTGTAGTATTTCATTTTATTCCATATGTGACTTGCATACTATTATCAAGATTCTTTTTTCGAAATATATATAGAATATTAGAAATTGAATTTAGGAAAACAAAATAAAATTTCTATTAAATTTTTTTCAATTTACATCAACTTATACTAAAAGTTAAATTTACCAAAAAGGGAAGAAAAGGAATGTAAAAATTACATCTTTAAATAATAAATTAAAAAAAATATTTTGTTCATAGCTAAAATTTATATTATTGTAATTTGATATGATAATCAAAAAGGCCAAGTTTTATTTGTAATGTATGGTATAATGTACAATATCAAAAATAAAAAAAATTATTATACATATACATGATAATGTTTCAGTAGCGAACAATATATTTTTAATATTGAATGAGGTAGTTATTTAAAATTACATTAAATTATAATAAATAGTTTACATCTTAGATTATTTTAAAATCTATATAAAACAACAATTATATAATAGTTATTTTTGATATAACAGAAAATACAACTCTTACAAATTTATTTTTGTTGAGATTACAATTATTAGACATTTGTTTAAGCATATAGGTATTAAAAAAAAAACCAGTAGAATGAAATTATCATATGAATGAAGAAAGAAATAATTTTTAAAATACGAAAAAAAGAACAAATATAATTTGACATCCGAAAGAACATTGTAATAAAATTCTTTTAAATATTTTAATAATCAAAAATATATTACTATAAAAATAATTAATATAAAAAATGTTAATTATTTTTATAATTAATTATTCTTTAAATTGTTTGATATGCATGATTTTTAGATAAAAAAAGCTTTGATCAACAAAAATAAACCATATTCGCGCTATACACGAAAAAAAAAAAATATTGCTGCTGATTATTTTGCAAAATATGTGTTAATGATTACTGTCGATTTAATTTTTCTTGCAGCTGTTTGAAGAGTTATAAAAGATCTCATATCCAACAGTCGTAATTAAATCTGCTTATTTCAATTCCTACTATTAATTCACACTCTCCCTATATATATATATCTTGTTCAAATTTTCAATCGTTCATAAATACTTTTTATTCATCCACTCAAGTTCAAATACATTTTTTTTAACATGTAGGGGATGACACTTGATGTTAATACAGTTTTTTCAAATATTAATTCAGTAATTAAATTTAATTAATTTTAGTTTTAAATGGGAGAAAAAAATTTCTCTTATATAAGATATTTAGCAGGATATAAATTTATGAATAAATACCGTCAGTGACGAAATGTGTAGATTACTGGAAAAAAATTTCTTTTTCAGATTCTTTTTTCAATTTGGGTTCTAGTCTGAGTCAAAGAGGGAACAAAATGGAAAATGAAACATGTGAATTAAATTGTGAGAGAGATGGAAAGTGTATGAGAGAGAGAGAGAGAGAGAGAATTTCTTCTAACTTAAAAAAAATGAATGAAAATTATTATAAAGGACTTTCTGCAATATAGTGAAAAAAAGGTAGGAATTGACTTTAAAAAATTTTTCTTTATAAACCCCAGATTTTGCTAACAATAATATAATTTACTCAAATTACAATATACATTTTAATAAATAAGAATAGATGTGATAGAAATGATGTGTGAACATGGTCTTTGTATCAAAATTTCATATAAAAGCAGTTAATTGAACATAACTACTTTCCAGCAGGGGAAAAAATGACCAAAATCGACATTAGGTCAAGACCAAAAAGAAGCTGCATTTTTTTTGCTCTTTATCATGACTCGCACACGAGTTCATGGACTTGGTCTAGATGTTCCTGTCGACAGGGGATAAGAAATAACAGGAAACCTCAGTCATAATTTAGAAAGCATGAGGTAATTGTGAAAAAGGGAACATTTGAGTCCCGATGGCGAAGTTATTATTTTGAAGAATAATATGCAAGCCTGAAATGATTACGGCTGAATGTCTAGCAACAAAATTAGAAATGTGTGAAATGAGTTTCAGTTTTTCTAGTTTTCAGGACAATGCTGGATCTGCTATTTTGTCAAATGAGTGGTGAATAACAAACATTAAAATACATCGCTTTGGAAAAAGAATCTTAAAATACGTATACGTACAAAAACAATAAGAATGAATTAAACTCTGTTTAATCTTGGAAAACAAAGGAATCACACTTAGTATTTTATACGCAGTTTAATGGCTGTAATTCTGAAAATAAAGAATACAATTTTACTTTCGTCTGGAACTAAATTTAATAGCAGTGAAGACGCATTTCACGCCTGCTAACAATGAGATACCAAAAAAACAATTGGTAAAGAATAAAGAGAAGACTTCACTTCTTTCTATTTGGGACCAAGTGTCACTGATCCAACACAGAAATAAACTCACGTGAAGTAACTTCATTACCGTGAATCGAATCTCATTAACCCTGAAGACTCATCAAGTTTTGAAAGAAATGGGATTTGATTTCATTTCAGTCAATGACCTCCCTTTAAAAAAATGAATGACAAAACAATTTAAACATTTAAACATGAAAACCTGTCAATTATACATAACGAACTTCCATATCAAACAGACACTATCATAATTCACCATTAAAAATTTCGTTTTAAAAAGGCTTTTTATCATATATAATCGCATTGAATTTTACGACAAAGTAAGAAAATGGAGGTTTTAGCAAAAAAAAAAAATCTGTAATTTTACTTTGAAATTTAGTTTAATTTTATATAATTCAGAGATTAAATATATTAGAAATTTATAACACTGTTTATTTCTGCCATTTCATTAAATAAGCAATTCATGCCAAACATGAATCGATGTATGTGATTTTTAAATTTTTAAATAATACTTGTTCAAGAATTTGGTAAGTATAATATTGAATGGTCCAATTTTGAGAAAATAATTTCACGGTTTTAACTAATATTCATGAGTCATTACGTTAAATTTTTTTAACTATATTTACTATGAAAAATAAATGTAAAAAAATATTAAACTAAATACATTTTTTTGTGTGTGTCATTTACTATTTTAAAATTAAGGGAAAACGAATCTAGTTTCACTAGGAAACAAAAGTACGCATGAATTTTTATTTTCATACCAAAATAATTATAACAATTCTTTTCCATTAGAACAACAGCCCATGATGGGTAGACGGCCTTGGCTGTGGCTATTGGCTGATTTCGAGATAGGAGATGCGTTCCTTTTTTACTGAGTGGGGTTGAGCCCTATGCCCAACGCTCTACAGTCATATGAGAGTGGGACCTACGGTTTAAAGTGGATTCTGAAGCACTACAAACATCCATGGCACCACCGGGACTAGAAATTTGTGTCAATGAGCGACAGAGCGCTATTCACTCGGTCATTAGGCCCAACAATTTTTATTACCAATTGTATTATGTATTGGCCAAAATACATTAAAAATTTTATAAGATATTTTTATTTAAGAAATAAGATTAGCATTTAAGTTATTTATTCCCACTTAAAAAATAACTAGACTTCAAATAAATCTTTTCGATAAATTGTTTTCGGCGTTAATTGAATAACTATCACATCAGTAATATGTGTGCAAGATTTTGTACTCAAATAATTTTTTTAGTATTTGATATTTACATGCGATTGAATCACCTTTTTGTTGAAACATTTTATTCACATGGTTATATATTTTAAATCAGATAATCAAATAAATAAATAAATTATTAACAAAAACTGTTAATGGTTAAATTAGTAAAACTGTTAAATGGTTAAAACAGAACTAGGAACGTCACTGCTAATAAAAAAAAGCACACAAGTTGCACTTCCTAACCATTACTGCAAAGTAAAGTCTAGCTGTCTGTTAAAATTGTTTATGGTAAATTTACTCTTAACACATGTAGTTTATTCAACCGGAGCAGTGAAGTTGCCGACAGTTTTAAAAGAGAGACTTTTTCAGTGGAAGAAGGAAGTCTTAAAAGGTAGGAACTGGTGGGCATTCCCTGAAAAGCCATCCTGCTCATGGCATTTGTTCTAAAATTAGTGGCGGGGATGGAAACATCGTGGGTGTGGTTGGATCCTCTGTGCCAGCTGACACAGGCAGTTGTTCCCTGTGACCTTGATAGCTTCATCAACAGCGGTTTTGAAGGATGGGATTAAATTATTGATGATGAAGTATGTGAGGATTAAAAATAATGTACAAGACGCATTGCACGCATGTATTTTTTATGCGGGCAAACTGCAGTGCGCTATTCTTTATCATGAATAAAAGATAACTTAAGATTTACTTGAGGATGGCTAATATACAGATATATATGGTTGAATAAAAGTTTACTTAAATTAGTTTATTTTTTATGTGATGAGAAACAAGAACTATCTTGTTAACAACAATCATTCTATCGCAAATAATCATTTCATTTCAAACTGTCTTAAAGTTTTAGGTAAAACAAATTTGTAATGTTTATTTGTTTCTCTTTTATTTACTTTTATACAAAACGTCCCTTTTTTTATGAGTCCCAAGTTGAATGGAAAATAAGATTTTTTTTATTCGATTTTCTCTCTCAATTCTTTAAATTTGTAACAAGTCCGTATTTTCTATAATTGCTAAAAATAATTAAAAATTTTCTGCTTAATTCTGAAAAAAAAAAAAAAAAAAAATCTGAAAATTTTAAATAAGATTGCCGATATACATTTAAGTCATGAATATCAATTTAATTCATAAAATATATATTGCTTTAATTCTCAACTTCGATGGGTTTTCAACATAATTTCTGCAGTTGTTGGAATCGAAACTTTTGATGTTGTATTAACTACAATTTTTTCTTCAGAAGACTAATAATTTTATTTTAAGTCTTTTTAGAAGTATTCTCATTTTTTATATTTCCAAATTGTTATTAATTAATTATATTAATAATTAACGTTATTAATTAACTTTATTCTTAATGATTCATAAAACAAAACAAATATTTCAAAAATTGAAAAACATTAAGTTAATAAATTAGTTACACTAACTAATTAACTAATTTATTAACTAATTAATTAAATTAGCTAATTAATTAATTAAATAATAAATTAGTTGGCTTAATTAGTTAATTTATTAAGTTTAACATTAAATTAAATAAAAAAAGAAAGAAATTCATAATATTTAAATCAACTAAAATTTTGAAGTAACCATGCTTGTGTTTATTTTTGTGCAATGCATAATTTAACATTTTTTTTATTTACTAGATGGGTTTTGAAGTGAAATATTTCCTGTCGAATTATAAAAAAACACAAGACTTTGTAAAACTCAATAAAATTAGTTGGAAATGTTTTTTTGTCATAAATATGAATTAAATGATTAAATATTCTTCAATTTTGATGGGTTTTTTTGGCAACTTTTAATTGCAAACTTTCACATTCAACAGAATAATAGGGATTCATTTGAAAACTTAAAAATACTTAAAACCAAACCAAAAACTGAAACATGAATCATTGGGCACAGCATATAAATAATATAGAAAATTTAGATATTCAATATCTGATAATATAAAATCCCTGGAATGTAATTACACCAGGCTCTATCTTACTAATTATTTAAAAAAAATTTAATGCGTTAAAAAACTTTCATTATTCAGATTCCAATTTCATTATTTTTTTCAAGTTAATCATAAAAGTCTTATTTTTAAAATAGAGTAATAGCACAAGTTATGGATTCACAAAATTGATGCATTTATTCATACAATAATATTTTACATAAAAAGTATATATTTAATGGAAGCATGAATTTTGTAACAGAAAATAAGCAACAATAAAATATAGTAACAACAATGAAATATTTGTGTTTGATAAAAAACATGCCTACAGATGCCTACAGAAAATCTTAAACATTAATCATTCAAGTTTTTCAAATTTAGTTAAAAAATTTTTTTGAAAAACTATGTTTTATGTTTAGGAAAAAAACCAATTTGCCGAAATATTTTAAATTGTTCCACATAAAAATGGATTTTATTTATTTATTTTACATAAATTATAAAATCATTCAAAAGCTAGGATGCATGAATTACATAACGTGCAAAGTGAAAATAACTTTTAAAAACAATGAACAATTATGAAGGGGAGGGGGAAGGAATTTGGACGGCGTTAGTTTTAAGTTTTGCAACTGTGAAATTAGTCAGAAGTTGGCAAGGGAAAAAGAATTTTGAGAAGATTGTGTAATCTCGGAGAAAAATGTAAGGAAGAAAATCTCCAAACGACTTAATGGTATTATAAACAAGTTTTTCAACAAAAGCATTTTAATTAAGTTATTCAGCAGCCAACTAATAACAGTTATGATTCATGCAAAAACGCTACTGTTAATATATTTTGGCTTCATTCTTTTCATTTAATGCTTTTAAATAATTTAACATCTACAAAAATTTAGGCGCTTGAAATTTTCTAACGTATAACGTGTTATGAAAGTTATAACATTTGAGCGAAAATTAGAATGTTTTAAATTGCATATAATAAGTTAAAGTATTTTTTTTTTAACATTTAAAATTTTTTTCATAAGTTCATCTTTAGAGATAAAAATTTATAAACAAACTTTATTAGATTTTTCAAAACAAAACTATTTTAAGAAAAAGTAACATTGGAAAATAACATTTTTAATAAATGAAAATAAATGATTATTTGAGTAACAGTATTGTTTCATAATAATTTTTTTTTAAAAAATGAGGTTTCTTTTAAAGTAACTTTTACATGAACATTAGAGGAACGATGTTATTTCAATAACAATTTTCTTCAAATGAAAGTAAAACCGGCGAACAGATTCTGATAAATGATTTCAATAAAATGTATAAAACATAATAATTTGAAATTTAATTCAATGTTACTTAATATTTGCTTATTTGATTTTTAGAGTCATTTTTGGTAAAAAATAGTGAAAGTTATAATCCATTTATTAATGAAAAAAAAATTACTTTTTCTAGAAACAATTTTTTTTTTCTCATAAATGATGAAGAATTTCTATCAATAAATGAAATTGCACTTCATTTCAGTCCTATCCGAGACTAATCAGTATTTCTTTTCTTTTTTTTTTTTTTTTTTTTTTTTTGATAAGGAAAAGAAGCCACAAAAGAAACAAACCAAAGTAGATAACTGTTCTTAGAAAATGCATTTTTGCTACATTTATACTTCCTATCTTCTAATGCAGCACCCAGGAAATGTAGCGTTCCGTAGTCTTCTAACTAGCGCTATAAATCTATATGCAAGCAATTTTTTTAATTGCTTTGAAAGTTATAAGATATTCTTCGGAATTTTTGCGGAGGTTTTAAAAAAATTTTAAGCTATACCTTATATTGTACTGTTATTTTAAAGCTATCTTTCCATAAAAAGAATTTATTAGTTTATGAAAACAAAAGTGTTTACTATAAAAATTATCAGTTCAAATAAAGTTGTTAAATAAATTTATTCAGTAAAATAAATTGGAAAAGAGTTTTTTTTGTTCTACTGCATGCTTTTCATTTTAAAAAATATTATTAAATTATATTCTATTTTTCTGGCTACTAAAAATTATTACCTAAAATTATTAACCTAATGAGAGGGAAGGTAAATTTTATAACCACAGATCATGTACTACGATAGCGTCATTTGTTCAAAAGGAAGTATTAAGTTCACTACTGCAACACAAAACTACTCGATCATAATATGTTTGACAATAATATAACATATGCAATGTAGGGATGGACACCAATTTAGAACAAAAATTTCATCCCCATCTCAATTTGGAAATTTTTTGATTTTGAAAATCAGTATAATAAATGACAATAATAATTTTTTATGATAGTTTCGAAAAGAGAAGTACAGAAATAAATGAAAAACACCAAATAAAAAAGATTTAATATTATTTAAACACGCATAAATATAAAATAAAAGAATTGCCTCATAATGCCTAAATCTATTAATTTCAACATTGCTTGAACATCTAAAAAGTTTTAATAATTGTTAAACTCTAGTTTTACTTTCAAATGCGATCAAAATCACCATAATAGATACAAATTTCATTTTATTTATGATCAGTCAATAGCATCCATCCTGGTTTTCTTCAGTAGAAAAATGAAAAACTGCAGTTCGGACTTTTATATTTTGAAGAAGCTGTCAAAAATTATGCAATACCAATGTCATATTCCAAAATTTCGAACCTAAATTCCACTTAAACATCATTGATATTATTCCCTCACGCGTCTAATGATGAGACAAAATTAAAAAATAAAAAGAGTAAATTATGATTTCATTACGAAACTATACTGCAAAGTCAAAAAGTCATCAACTATTAATTGCTTGATGAAAAAGTACGCTTTTTCAACTTATAATCGATTTAGTGTATTTTAGAAAGTCCTGATGGACTTTTATATGTTAATTAGTTAAAGACAATTCAAAACATTTCATGCATAAAGGGCATGTTGCAAAAGATCGAAACAGTAAAAAAGAGAAAATCACGCCTTCACAAATATATTTAAAAAAAACTGGAAGAGCAATGCCTGATGTATTATTTTCCAAAATCTCTTCTTCCAAAAAGTCTATTTTGCAAAATTGGTTTGTTTTCAAAAGCCAATGTTATACTACATTTGTCCCTAAATAGGAGAAGTTTGAATCAATTCAAAATTACAATTCTACGAAGTTTACAACAACTAATGCAACTTGGACAAAACGCTTAGGTGAGAATCAAAGAAAAACTTTATTTGCCTTGTTTGATGACAATTAAAAGTATAATATATGATAAAATTGTAAAAGTATTGTCAAACGAAAACAGGGTGTCTTTTTCAGAGAAACATTTATAAGTGAAAACAAAATTCGTCGAGGTATACTTACATTTCTTATATCTAATAAAAAAATAACATTCAACATGCAATCGTCGTTGAAAATCTAACGGTAGGAGTTTTATAAATGAGCATTCATCTGAGATTATTTGCCACTGATACGGCAGACTTGTATCAAATCATTATTACTTAAGAATACAGGATTTTTAATTACAATAACACGATGTTTTGGAAGATGACCGTTTAACATTTGTGTTACATGAAATGAAAACAATGGTAAAGTTTCTCTGGGGTCCTAGTCAACAAAATATGAAATATTTTATACATTATTATTAGTATACGCATTTTATATATATTCAATTCATTCGGAACAAAATTCCGTGCGAGTATCCAAAGTGTCAACTGATTAGGACAGTATAACCATCTTGATTATGTAAACAAAATATAAATTTAAGTATATTGCCAAAATGAAAGTCATTCTACTATTTTAAATAGTAAATGGTACTAGGTAACTAGACTGGAAATGATCCCGTAACCTCTTTTTCCAAAAATGCAGAACCAGCAGTATCAACTTGTGACCCAGTAATAACGCGCTAAATTAGCGTGTAAAAAAGCACAGGTTCTAATCCACTATTGGCGCACGTAGGAACCGCTGCATTTAGGAGATTTGATAGCAAATTCTGACAATTATTTAAACACCTCATGTAGAAAGTCAGCCTAAAAACGTAGAAAGTCAGAAATTTTTCGCATATGATTTGTAAATAAGGAATACTCTTTTTTGAAGCTCTAATTCAACGATGTACAATCTTCTAAAGTCAACGGGTCACATAAATCGACTTTAACATGGGCTGAAGCAAGGGCCGAACAAAAAAATTATTGACAATTCCAATTAAATTTTTATTTCATTTATGTATGATGTAGTATACATATAAATAACGCGATAAAAAATAAATAATTTAATTTAATGTAATACAAATTAAATAAGGAGTTTGATGCAATGATTTTAGAATTTCGTTCAATTTGTGTGCGAAACAAGAACTAAAGTGATTAATTACACGGCTAGCATTGATCTATTTTACATCATCCACACCTTAAATTATTCATTTACAATTAGAGGCTTGTGCATTTTAATGTAGCGCCTAGTAACAACCACTGCTGCATTAAAACTTTTCTTAAAAATCGTTAATTAAAATCTGAAATTCTCTCGAATAAAATAAACTAAATATCTATTTAGTAAATTTGATGCATCATATGGTGGCCCACAGTCCTTTTTCTAATTGAACTAGCCTTTTTTCTATCATTGAAATTTGTTTTTAATTAAAAAAATGTTATGGAATGGGGTTAACTGGAATTTAAAGTACAACAAAAGATCAAAATCTGGAATTGCAACATCATTAGGCATTGAATGGAGAATCTGATATATCAGTTTAAACAATTCACAGGAAAAACTATTATGTCGTCTCGTTCTTTCTGGGAAATGAAAGAATTTCACGAAAAATATGTGTAATATTTTTAATTCCAGATACTTTAATATTTTAATAATTTTAGTCTTTAAGTGGATCAAATGTTTTATTCACAACAATAAAAGAAATATGATTTCTTTTTTTTTTAAAAAAAAAAAGGCGCAATACAAATAAGAAGATTACAAAAAAAAAAAAAAAAAGCATTCATTTTTTTGTACATATGGGAACAAAACATTTTTTTCAATACTGGCCACTTTAGATTAAAATGTGAACACTGATATGACAGATTTATAGTGCATTCAGTTCCTCTGGATACATACACACGATGTTGCATTCTGGGAATTCTTTTAAAAGCTTCAGATTTGTGTATCGTAACGAAAAATCTGAGAAAAGCATCAACCAGGCAATAAGATTGTCGATGTTAAACAGCAATAATTTTACCGCATCTGCTAGTGTTAAAAATAAATGACTTTTAATTTCTAGGGGTGTGGAGTCTGCCAAATAATTTATGACTCCCAACACTTAACCGCAATTTTATATACAAAAGAATTTAGAATAATTTGTGAAACAAATTCAATGATTTGTAATGAACTCATATCTATAAAACAGTTTTTTCTATAACAAAGAAAATTTTGCAACTTTAAAGGTGTAGTATTTTCAATAACTTAAAAGACATTCTTGGACTATGGTTTTACTAAGAAAAAAAAACAAAAACGTTACAGCAGCAATGTATTATAGAAAAGTTTCAAACGGACAAAAAAAAAAAAAAAAAAAAAAAAAAAAATCAGTTTGTAAATCAATTTTTTCTTCTTAATAACAGTATAGTTTTTTTCTTTCATCGTTGATTCAAGATAATTTTTTGTAAGACTCAGTGCTGAGAAAAATCTCTCAACACTGATTTGGTTTGGTGCTAAAATAGCAATCGTCTTTGCTACTAGTTCTATTTGCTACAAATTCTATTCCTACAACTGCTTCGTTGAAAATAATTGTTTCTGGTTATAATATTATAATTCATAATAGAATCAATTATAGTGTTGGTGAAGAATGCAATTGAATTTCCTTCTTAACATTTAATTTTAATATGATTTTGATTCGGGAGTAGGGTTTTCGAACCGACCCCTTTAAATAGGCTCGATTCCAGACTCCGACTCCGCACCTATGATTCATACTATTAGTAACATAGAAAACAATTAGCAATTACTGAAATACAAATGACATCAATGGGTAATAGGATAGGTAATAGGCACTTAGTGTTTATTTTAACAGAGCTTTTCGTGAGAAAATTCGAAGTGGCATTATTTTTGTGCAACTCATAGATAATCTCTTGGCATTCTAACTTTTGAAGAAGATTACTTAAATGAGAACATTTACAACCTAAAAATAAATAAAGTAATAAAAATATTCGGCATGTTATATAATTTTATGTTTGTTTTTAATCAAATGTTATCATTACGTTGAAATGAATAGCTATGCCAGAAGTAGCAAAGAGCTGCCTTATTAGTATATGGAAATGTAAATTTCTTTCAGAAAAACATTCATAATTTACCACATAACCACGTGATTTTTCAAAACATCTTTGTTTAATTATTACCGCTTTGAGTATTTAGTACATGAGTAGTATATAACAAATAATAATTCTATTCCTATAACTAGTTGTGGAAAAAAATTGCTTTTGATTATAATATTATGATTCATTATATACAAATAACAAGTTTCATTGTCTTTTCTCGTATTTTGTACATTTTTACCTGCATAATTCAACTTTAAGAATCTATACAAGTAATTTTTATTTCTTAGTGTTTTTTAAACAAAATCAATTAAAAAAACCTTTATATACTGATAATGAAATAAAAAAGAAACATAGTCAAACATAAAGTTTATTAGCGATATTTTTTACTTACAAATAGCCGAAAACAAAATAAATTTATCACTTAAAATCTTCCGAACTGGCATTATTCATTAAAACCCTAAAAGTATGTCAGATTAGAGCATTCCAAGAAAACAATTTGATAGAATGTTTTGACAGCGAAATAATAACTCATCATGACACTATATAAGTTTCATCTCCATATTTACTCAAGCGAATTAAAATTCAGATTATGTCAAATCTATTTTTCACAGACTCTATTTTTAATACAACAGTTAAGAAAGAAAAATGCACTTTGACTTTTTTTTTAACGTAAAAATTTATTAAATAAATTATATATTTACTGAATAATTTATGAAATCACTACAAATGAAAGAAAAACATTTTAATCGGTTCGTATATTCCATATATTACGCTTATAGTAATAAATACAAAACTTCATTTTATTTTTAACTAAATTCTGTAAGTATTCCAAAATGGCTTTTTTGTATTTTTTTAATAATGTATGTATTAAAAGGACGGGAAACATACTTTTCACGAATACTTCAGGTTGGAATTGTGCCAAAGATATTTTCGCTACGTTGTGACAACCGACTTATGAGACATTTCCCACGCACTATTGATCCACTAACCATCATTCCTCGCGATCTGTTTTCATTTTATTTCAGTTGCGTTTTATGCATTCCCCTTTTGAAAGTAGCCGAAGAATAGTTTTGAGAATGATACATATCTTTCTTCACAGCCGGGGAAATCTGGGAACATCATTTGTAACTTGAGTACACTTTACGTAATTGTGCGAAGTTAATTCGCATCTGCTAATTAAGATTGAGGTTACTTGATACAAAGAGTTGGAGTTATTCGCAGATAAGTTATTCTAAGCATATTTATAAGTCATAGGAAATAAGCAAAAACTAAGAAAGCAAGTAAGTCTTGTAAGCAAAAACTTACAGAATAAAAAAAATTAATATAATATTAAATAGGGGCTTGATGGCCGCTCAGGCACTCGATGCCACAGGTTTTTCGGTTTCAAGTCTCGGCGACGCCATGGTAGTTTTTTGTGGTTCGGAATCCACTTTAAACTGTAAGTCCCGGTCTAATATGACTGTAGAGAATTGGGCGTAGGGCTGACAACCCTACCCAGTAAAAAGAAAACATCTGTCACGAAATCTGCAAGTAGGCAGATGGCCTTGGCCTACCATGGGGCAGCTGCGCCATTGAAGAAGAATATGAAATTGACGGAAAAACTTAATCGAATATTATAACATTAATTAAGGATTTTCTATATTTAATATTTATAACTATAATTATATCTCCCTTCACCGTCAAGTATAATGGGAGAGATTACAAATTTTATATGTTATTAATTTATTTTTAATTAATTTTATGGGCTGTAGTGGCCTGATGGATACCATTTTAGTAATGAAAAAGGTGACAAAGAAAGCTAAATCAAGAGTGTGCGGCACATATAGGTTCTATAAATTTAAAGATTGAAAAAAGCCTATGAATAGGAAAAAAAAGAAAAATTGCTAACTGTTATGACTAAAGAGTATTCCAAACCGCGGTGGCACAACGTGAGTGGAATGTATTAAGGCTTCTTGCTGTGCACCATGGGTAATACTGAATGTTCTTCATATTTACAATATCAGTGAAAATTGACTAAAAATAAAATTCCCAGCACTTGGAAACAGTTTACATATTATAAATTTCAGAATATTATATTCCTCATAGCACATAGGACCATCGTCAATTGCTTGAGAATCTATAATGTGACATTGATAAAATAAAACCGTATTCATATAAATGTATTTACATGCACATATGAATCTAGCGGTCAAACAATTGATAGTTATCCATAGCGACACTTTTTATTATATTTAATTTGTAGATAATGAGGCATAATAATAATCAACCAGTTCTGAATACATTGGAAATAGAAATAGTTCAAATTTTAAAAATTGGTTTAATGTAAAGATAATAATTACTCTAGATGCATGGTCCTAAACTGCATTAAAGGATCATTAAAATTATAAAAACCGAATGATTGGTAGGCAGACTAAGGAAGTAAATTACAGTAAAAAGCACTTTTCTTTCGTATTGTGTGAAAAAATTAGATGCGTAACCACTCGCATCTAATTTATAATTAGATTTTATAAATCCCAAGAACAATCAACTGATAAATATACACAAAAACAATGCATAAAATTGTTAATTTATAGCTTAAAATTTACAAATTACAATCAACTTAAATAGAAAATGAAAGGAAAAAAAAATAGCTAATTTTGCTTGAATAAACCACAATAGACATATAATTTTTGAATTAAACAAATAACAGTCCAAATTAAATTTGTACAAATATAATTTTTAAAATTATTTCATAATCAGCAATATGCTATAGTTATGTAGGTTAAAATATTATTAGTATAAAAAAATGTAGATAATCATTTCTGTGTTAATTTTAAGCTTGTTTTAAATGAATAATGTTGTAATAATGCATAATAAAGTGGTTGATATATAGTGTTTTAAAGTAGCGTTCAATTATAAATATTCCAAGAATAGCCTTTTTCTAATTCTTCTAATGTTCATTAAAATTATTCATAAGTAAATTTTACTACGCAATATTATTTTAACAAAAAGAGTTTTGGTTGCTTATACAAAAATGACACAATTTTGATAAAGATACATTTTAAGACTTTCTTCTATTGTAAAAGTTATATTGATATAATTACTTTTCAGTGTTTTTAAAATCTTCACAATATTTTTGTCAAAAAAATAAATAAAAAAAATTGTCCAGCACTTAATGCACGAATTTTCCTTATTTTTTTCTATTAGATATAAGATTATTTCAGAACATCGCGATAGAACTTATCAAATATTTCGTGCTGCCATCTAGTAAATAAAAATAAAACTATATACTTTTGGAAAAAGTATTTTTGGAGATATAAATTTTTAACGTCAATTTTAAAAAATATTTAATTTTATATTATTAAAATAAATTTATAACTTAAAAGAATTTTTTAGGAGTATTTAAAAATATATTGTGAGGATATGAAGGAAGGAGTTTAGAATTGAACAGGATTATTCAGATACTGTACATAAAAAGACATTGCATACGGTATGAAATTAAGATTTCATTCATCTTTTATGTTTTAAAAATTATTTAAATAATATGCAAATGGAATATTATTACTTGTATCAATCTACTTCTAATATTCAAATTCCAATGATAATAACATCAATAAAAATTTTACTTTAGCGAAAATAGAAATTTTCGCTAAAATAAAATTTTTGCTTCAAAATCAATACTAATTTTAAATAAATATATTTTGAAAAAAATTCTAATCACATCTGAAAATTCATAAAATATTCACAGTTTTTTTTTTTTTGTCTAAAATAACGTTAAAACTTCTGGAGTTATTTTTAATGTTCTTAATTATTTTAATCATATAATTTTAAATTTAAAAAAGTATAGAATTTTATAGAAATATTTTTAACGTCTTAATACAATTTAAATCTTTGTCAATATTTCGAATTCCTGTTTTTCTAAATTTATATAACGCAACAGTGGTAATACTTACAGATAAATATTAAAAAAAATGCAAATTAATTATTTTTAAAAACATTTTAACAATATTTAAAATTTGTTAAAATTTTAAATATTGTTAAAATGCATTTTAACAATATTTTTTTTATGTAATACTTTCTTATTTAAAATTTTATATTATTTCATTTTGTAATTTATTTTTGAAAGAATTCAAGATACAATACTAAACATTATTCTTCAAACGCAAATATTTGTTACCAGTATAAAAAGATAAATTTGATCACAACTTTCGCCAGTTTTATTCAATGCAGTATTATATTTCCAAAAAAATAAAGCATCGCATATAAAGATTTAAAATTGAAATACAGAATTTCTCACAATTCCTACTTAACTTCATCTCAAAAAACTATTCTGTAATTCATTCAGTTGTCAAGAATATTTTAAAAAATACTTTTTTCCTATACAAAATGCTTTTTTTTCCCTCTCCACTGAAAACAAATGTAGTTTACTACAGCTAAAAAGGCTCTTAGAAAGAAAACACTGTCTTTTCAACTTTCTGCAACTAACAGTGGATTAAAATGCGCATTCACTTATGGAAATCTATGTTAAAGAATTTGCTAGTAAAACTATCGCTTTCTAGAATGGGTGTTTCTAAAAAATATACACGTAAAAAAATTAAATTGTCGAATTTTTACCTTCATAATTAATTTAAAAACTATTTCTCGTATCATTATATTTATACATTTTCTCATTACAAAATCTCGTTATATTTATATTTATTTTTTCTATTTTAATTACCTTTGTAAACCATCAGAGGAAAAAAAGAAAAATGAAGTTTTAAGTAACACTATACAGCTATTTTTGCATAAAAAAAGCTTCGTTGCGGTTTTAATTAGGAAATATCTTTTTAACCACAAAAACCCTATTGAAAAATCATTTCCGCTACATCGTATTTATGCACTTTACTGAAATGCAGATTTGATCTTTTTATAGCTTTTGAATCCTGTTAGTCACACGGGTTTTTCACAACTTTAATGAATATGCTAGGAGAGTTTCACCTAACTAACGTTTTATCCTTGTATGACATGACTTTAGAATCTCAAAACAGTTCAACAATTGCATAGCATTTCAGTTAGGATATTTTATCCAATTAAAAAATTTCAAAGATCCAGAAGAGGAAATATTTTATATAATGAGGATTGCAACTAGAATTTATAATAGTAACAGGAAGCTAACAATCCAAAGCATTAATTAAAAATTAAATTCCGAGAAAGATATTCTGTTCAAACTTTCTAAGTAAAAAAAAAATCAACGAAAAAAAAAAAAAAAAATTGTACCTGCTTGTAATAAATTCAAACAACATATAAATCTAAAAATTCAATAATAATATCAAACTTACTTATTAAATATAAAAAAAAGAGCAAAATAGTAAGTGTTTGTCATAGTATCTTTCAGTGTCATGCGATTTTGACAATATTATTTGAAATTTTATAAACGTTTAATTTTTACAAACTGCGTGTTTTACACAATAATACGCGATAATTTAAAAATGAATTCCAGTCTATGAAACGGTTTAACAAGTACTCTGAATTTGTTCTTTATTTAGTAGCTTCTATTAAGGTTCTGAGAGGCTATCATCAAATAATATTTGAAGATATAATATCATTAACGTTCTTACGATCATAAGTAAAAAAAAAAAAAAAAAAAAACTCTTTCCACTCTTATTATTATAAATAATTGTCAAGTAACGTATTAAAAAAAAGGTTAAATTTAATTTTCCATTATTAAAATCTTGAAATATAGCTGAAGGTTTATTTATTTAAATCATATGGAAAAGTTCCATATTAAAAATCACATAACCGATGAAAAAATTTATTCATCAATATTCTTACTAAATGCAAGTTAGTTTGTAAAGCTACGTGTTCATAAATCATCTATTAATTCTTGAAACTTAAACTGAAACTTAACTGTCAAATTGTCAAATATATATATATATATATATATACGTTTTGCAAAAATAATTCAATACAAAAACATCTAGCAACTAAAAATAATGCATTTTTAAGAATTGGAAATCATTTTAAATGTATTACAAATTCCCCAGGGTTCTATCGCGCAATTAGCTTAAAGCCACGGCCAAGGCGTATCTAATTTTATCAACAATGGTCACAAGACAATAGTCGTGACTTGACAGATGACAGTACGCACCGCTACACCACCAAAAAAAAACAAATACTCTTAACTCACCTCTGATGGTCAGGGGGTCCGATGATGGTGACTTTGATGTGCATCATTGTGTGGTCAGTGTGTAAGAATGCGCGCTGCTCACTCAATAATTAACCCAGTGGAGAAAAACTGCGGTGCTATTGTTGCTCACCTTGCCCCGTTTTTCGGTGCTGGCATCGCGGAAAAGAATGTGGCGGGAAATCAACAAGTTCGCTGTTGGATCGCTTCCGATCCCAGCGCACCTGCGTTGTGTGTGTGTTGCCTCGTGGGAAAGGGTTAAGGTGAGGGTTTGACTGACATGCGGATTACGAGTGGAAGTTTCGGTGAATCTGACGCAATTTGTAATATTACTTACTACAAGGTTAGTTAATACAGAATGGCGTTCGTGCAAATATGACAGTGACTAAGTCCGATTATCATAAATTGGGATTCATCACATTAACACGAGAGAGTTTTTCACGAAAATAATATGGCAAAAAATAGATTTTAACCAAACAGATGAAAATAAAAACAGATCGAACAATTGACTGGTTATTGTTTAACCTTATTTATTTTCCTTTTCTTGATAAATTTGTTGTTAGTAAATATATTGAATTTAAAACGAGATAGGAAGAAAATTATTATTTTTTTATTTATTATAAAATTAATTACTTTTGTAATCCATTGTTATGAGATATATTATATGTTTAAAATTCACTCAAAGAAAACACTGCGCCATCAATTAATACACTCAAATTTTCTGTATTAATTTGATGGCGGATTTTTACATATAATTATGTCAGGCAAAACAAATTAAATGTTCAATAATAACAGTGAGGGTTTGTTTGTTTTTAAAAAAAGCATTTAAATATTCTAAATGCTGAAATGATTTAATTAAATTTACAATAAAGATCAATTCATTTTTATAAATGAATATCTAAAAACAGGATTCTGATATTTTAAAGCTAAACAATAAAGCTTTAAATATGACATACACATGATATGAGAAATAGCCCAATTAGTATTTCAATTTATTTTAAATGCTGCTGGCATTTAAATTTCGTTTCAAAATCAGCAGGAAAGTTTTTTTTTACAGTAATTACAATTCAATTCAATTTATTAACATTATGAAAACATTACCAACATTATGAAAAAGTGTAATTAATTTTTTTCATTTATTTATTTAAATAAAAATATTTTTACGTTTTATTTGTTCTCTATAGTTGTATTCTCAAAAATAATTTTAAATATTTTTAAAAGATGTACAGCAAATTCTTTTTACAATTTTTTTTTTACTTTTAGTTTTTTACTACAAAAGTTAAAGATGGTGTACTAAAATAGATATAGACTTTTTCAACGTCAATTTAATGTTGGATGATAATCACGTATAACAAATGACTTTTCAACGTATTTACTTAGTGCTGAATGGTAAAATAACAATCAATCACTGACAACCGACTGCTTTTATATATATTTTTAGGAAATTTTAAGGAGTCCTTTAATAGAGAGCTGCGGTCACATAAAGAAGCTCTATTTTCTCACAAAAAGTATGAAGTCAGGCAAAAATACTTCTAGAATTACGCAGCTGAATCAACAAACTCATAGTTATTTAAACATTATTGTCAAGATTAGTTTTCTTTTTTTGTTTTTCTTAACATTTGAAAAATTACGAAAATGTTTTCGAGTTGAAGAAAGATAAAAAAAAAAAAGTTAAGAATTTTTAGTTTTATCATTTCAAGCACACTAAAACATTTGTTTTCCAGATTAAAAATTACAATATATGTACTTTTAGTAATATTTTCACTAATAATTTAAAAACAAACGTATTGGAAAGAATGTGTCTTCTTACTTTTTAATGATGATTTCTACAGCGTTGCCTGCTTGCTGTATGAGATGCTGAGCTTTTTCGACACTCATGGCTTTAGCACTGCGGCCAGCGACCTTCAGAACAGCATCGCCGGGGCTCATGTAAAAGCTGCACATCGTCCCATCCTCCACCTTAAAAATTAAAATATATGTAAAAAAATTTTTTTTTTACTGTTATCAATAATTTAACAAATAAAAATAAAAATAAAATTGTAACCATGCTTCCTCCTACCCACTGGCAAGATCTCCCCCTGTGATATTCAGGAGAAAAGGTTCGTTGGCCTACAGACTCTCACCCGGAAAGAAAGTATATTTCACGCATTGTGCAAGTAGCCGATTTCAAGTTTTTGGTTTAGAAGTGGAGTCCTCCCACGAATATATAATTATCTGCCTTTAAATGTGTTAAATAGTATATATCTCTAATTGTATGTGTGTGTGTGATGTTTGTGCATATGTAAATAAATCTGAGTTCTCCAGCCTGTATCTCAAGTATCTCAACCCAACCACACCCAGTTATAATCTAGTTGCCCAACCTGCACATTACAAAATTCATTATTTATATGAATAAAAATAAAAAGAAGTTTTCAAATAAATATTTAAAAAAATAATTTTAATGAAATTCATTATATTTAACATAAAAAAAAGTCGAACTTTTTTGCGATTTAATAAATGTAACTTCATTAATGGGATAAAATAAATTATAGCATTTTCTAATAGATACAGCAGTACATAAAGTAAGCTAAATAATATATTGTGTTTTTAATTGAATAAGAATACCATTTAAAAATAAACAAAATATTGCATATCAATATTTTTATTTATAGAACTGGCATTGACAGATTACGACGTAACAAGTTTACTCCTGTTCGTTCTATAATAATCTGGTGCTATTAGGATATGATGAAGATAGCACGCTTTTAGAAAATGCCGAAGATAATCTTTAAAAATAAACAAATCAACCAGTAGATCTTGTAAGCTGGGATCAGTTAGATAAATCTAAGTGTGGCAGTAGGATCGAGTTTAAAAAACGATACGGAGAAAAAGAAATTAAAAACATTTGTAATGACACTGACATACATATGTACGTTCAATTTTTTTTAATTCTTTTAACTGAAAAAAAGTTAAACCTACAGTAGAACAATTTATCATAAAACCCATCAACCATGAAAACAATGAACTCGTCAGATTGTATGTAAACACATATTTTATTCTACAAATAACAAAGGCTTGTAAATATTTTAATATTCGATTGTATAAAAAAAATAGAACAATACTTTCTAGATTTCATTTTTTAAAAATTATATTACAAAATTAGATTTGCTCTATTGGCGAAAAATGTGAAGTGTAGTATTTTCTATATTCATATATATGTATATACGAAATATTTTCAATCACAATTTACCAGGATATAATAATATTCTTTTGTATTTTTTATTATTTTCCTACTTTTAACCTCTTATAAAAAGGCGATCGCTATGAGAATAAAATAACTATTAATTGAATATTTTTTTTTATCAATTTAAAAAATATTCGCCCAAGAAAAGATTAAAAATCAAACATTTCTCTCAAATATGGGTAGTATTTTTCTGATAAAGATGAATCAAGTATATATGTTTCCAGAGATATATTGATACAATAACGTAATGTGTACTAATTTTGATAGAACGTAGTTGGATATTAATAGAATCAAAATAAGTTTTGCTCAGTCTCAAATCTACTTTCTACCTTTCTTCTTTATAACAATAAAATTGTGGAAAGTTAATGGCTATAATAAAAAATAAAATATAATATAATTTACTTAAACTGAATTGCAATCATTAAAAATCTTTACAGTAAATGAAAAAAATTTAAATCACTTCATAAACAAAGTCTTTCATCATGTCAACTCATCAATTAATAACTCATTCTGGCTATCTAGCAAAAGTTACAATTAAACGAAATAAAAATTTTAAAATAAAAGTAAATTTTTGCTTTAGTTTGAACAGTAGGCAACCCAATGAAAATGCAGCGGTAATAGGTTTAAGTAAAACAATATATAAGTTTCTTAAAGTAAAATAAATATATTCATGATTTATCTGTAATCAGGGATTCACAGACCGTGAGTTGCACGCAACCAGCCTCATCATAAGCCGATTGATATCATCACATATGCCGTATAAATGGCAAGTTTTTGAGGGATTTTCAATTTTTGACGAAAGATTAAAACAAGGAACATGATTCATCTTTTTAATAAAAAAAACCCAAGTATTTAAATAATATGAAAATATTTAGTTCAATGATTTCTGTTTTATTGAAAACTAAACATCATATTTATAGTAAGATTCGTTGTCAATAACTTGCTATGTATGAATTGTCTATGACTTTTCTTTTTTACTTTGTATGATATTTATTTAAAAACACAGGTTCCATTTTAAAAGTGGGACTAATGGCAAAATAAGGACTATTGGGATTTGGTGAATTTTTTGTGATACCAACTGATTTAATGTGGTAACCCGGATTTCTTGTACTGTTTGCAACTCACTTCACTTACAATCGCAACTCTTTTCTAGACACACTTTGGCGAAAAGAATTTTTGTCGCCAAAGCCCATCAGGCCCCTATTCTGCAATTTTGCCTAAAAGTGAACTCAACAAAGTATACGTGATTATTACAATAAGATACAAAAAAGATATATTTGACTAATCCGTTTTGCGCTTAGTCTAGAACTAGAACCATTGCCAGAACGAGAACCAAATACTAAAACAATTAATGTATCATTACACATCAAGCACTTTATTTGCTGTAATATAATATTTTTATTATATATATAAAGAAATTATGTGTAGATAAATTCCATGGTCAAGTAATAAGGAATATACATAAAAGCCATGTATTCTAGATCTTCTGTAATACACGTTTATTCATATAGTCTAGAAAGGAACATTAAATGTCTTTAAACAGAGATGTCACTTAATGGTCGCCTATACGGCAAATCTACTGAAATCCGAGAGAACCATTTTTTGACAAGACCCATTTATTACATCAACTTCCAGAAATCGGGTTTCGCAATTTGTTTCTTTCCAATTTGCCTTCTGTAGTGACATCAGTTTTTTTTTTCGCTCTAATCTCATTTATATTAAATTACAAGCCTCAAACCGTGGCAGACAGAAGCGTAAAAGATTAACTGGTTTACTGGCATTCAATGAGTATTTTATTTCTAATTCTTTTAGTCATTAGTGTCTTGATATGTAGATAAAGTTGCTCATAGTTCCTTTTCTTTTCTTTTATTTTCAAACTACACGTATTCTTTTGGACGAGAGGTAAATAACCTTTGAGTCAGATTAATTCTTGAATTTAATGTGTGATCTGTATTAGATGTGCTCTTTTACTTTTTCAAAATTCATTTTTGGTGTAAAATTAGTTTAATAATCACAATGGCTAAAGAAAATACTTATATAAGAAAAAAGATTGTGTTATACTGATTTATAAAAATATTGTTGATTAACATTAACCTCAAATCAATTCTTCGAATGCACAGAAATTTCAACTATAACTTAATTTCGCTATTTCTTTTGTTACATTTTAATCAACTTTTTCCTGGTATGCTGAGGTATTTCATAATATTAATAAAAGGTAGACTCGATCTTATCTATATTCAACGAAATTAATATATACACTGAAGTGACAAAAGTTATGGGACAGCAATATGCAAATTTTCAGATGGCAGTAGCATCGCGTAGAACAGGTATAAATGCGCAGTGCTTTCGAAGAGCTTTCATTTCTGTTCAAGTTATTCATGTGAAGAGGTTTTGACGTGATGATGACCGCACGACGGGAATTAACAGACTTTGAACGCGGAATGTTAGTTGGAGCTAGACGCATGGGTCATGCCATTTCGGAAATCGTTAGGGAATTCAACATTCCCAGATCCACTGTGTCAAGAGTGTGCCGAGAGTATGAAATTTCAGGCATAACATCCCACCATGGACAGCGCAGTGGTCGACCGCCTGCACTTAACGACCGAGACCGGCGACGTCTGCAAAGAGTCGTAAATTCTAACAGACAAGCAACACTGCGTCAAATAACCGCAGAAATCAATGTGGGACGTACAAGGGACTTGTCTGTTAGAACTGTGCGGAGAAATTTGGCTTTCTTGGGCTATTCCAGCAGAAGACCGACTCGAGTGCCTTTACTGTCAGAACGACATCGCTTGCAGCGACTCTCGTGGGCACGTGAGCATATCGGTTAGTCCCTAGATGAATGGAAAACCGTGGCCTGGTCCGATGAGTCACGACTGCAGTTGGTAAGAGCTGATGGTAGGGTTCGAGTGTGGCGCAGACCCCCGAAGCCATGGACCCAAACTGTCAGCAAGGCACTGTTCAAGCTGGTGGTGACTCCGTAATGGTGTGGGCTGTTTTTTCATGGCATGGACTTGGTCCTCTGGTGCGACTGGACCGAACATTGACTGGAAATGCTTATGTTCAGCTACTTGGAGATCACTTGCAGCCATTCATGGACTTCATGTACCCAAACAACGATGGGATTTTTATGGATGACAAAGCGCCATGTCACCGGGCCACAACTGTTCGCGATTGGTTTAAAGAACATTCTGTAAATTCCAACGAATGATCTGGCCACCTAGATCGCCCGACATGAATCCCATCGAGCATTTATGGGACATCATCGAGAGGTCTGTTCGTGCCCAAAATCCTGCACTATCAACGCTTTCACAATTATGGACGTCTATCGAGACAGCATGGCTCAATATTCCTGCAGAAGACTTCCAACGACTTGTTGAGTCCATGCCACGTCGAGTTGCTGCACTTCGCCGGGCGAAAGGAGGGCCGACACGATATTAAGAGGTATCCCATGACTTTTGTCACTTCAGTGTATATTAAGAAAATAAATAAAACTCCCAAAAAGATTTAAAGAAAATTTTCAGAAAAAAATATGTTCAACATATTAAACTCAAAATTATGTATATTATTGGATCAAATATATATTAATTATTTCAAAATTATGTAATTATATATATTATTATATAATATTATTAAACTTAAAATTTTCTATGTGAGGATATAGAAAGTTTAATTTAAAATTTTAAAAAAGTCACTTTGAGTTGCCGACATTTAATATTTTCTATAGACGTAATTTTAATGTAGCAAACAAAATTGAAATATAAAATAACTTAAAAACTGTGCATTAAAAATGCAAGCTAGACAAAAACATTTGGCGAAAAAAATTTTTTTTTAATGCGCCTACACGATAGTTATTTTTGTGCAACACTTATATAAAGCATAAAAACAATAATAGAGTCATTTGGTATTTCATGTAAATTGTTTTTATTACTCTTTAATATAACAATCAATATTATTTCTAACTAAAGAAGTAATTTAATAAATCTGATTGTAAAATAAAATATCCAAATAGAAAGATGATAATGAATCAATAATTTTAATAATAAATAAGTGAAATAAATTTAATTTAGAATGTAAAAAATAATTCTTACCACGTATTTCAAACGAACGAATAAAATAAATAATAATGCACATAAACATACGCACCATTTTAACATCAAAAAAGCGCCTAAAAACAATTTTTACCTTTTTTTCATTCAAATATATGAATGATCGAATTCGTATTAAAAAATTGACAACAGAAATAATCAAATCAATGACCAAAATAAAAGGAAATGCGAACAGACTATAAATGAAAAAAATTCACAATGAAAAAACAAAATGTTAAGCCTACACGCATTTTAGAACTATTGAAACGAACAGAAAAATGTATTTAAAAAAACACACACACAAAAATTTGAAATACTTACCATTTTAATTTCAATAAAACTTCTAGAAATAAATCAAATCAAATCTTAATATCGCACCAATGTTTATGAATTATTAATTACAGATTAAAAATAAACTGAATTGTAAAACTCGAAAATATAAATAAGAATGCGTCAAGAGCAGCAACGTCCTTTCCCGCTCGTAATTCTTTTGCAGACGATTCTTGAATTAAATCATTTAAAATCTCTTGCCAACTTTTCTTTTAAAATAAATTTATTTTCTAATATTAGAAATGTGCTGGTGAAAACAGACGATTATTAAATTAAAAAGTCCAAAAGCAGAACTTAATTATGCATAATTACAATTTTTGTTAAACGAATATATAAATAATTTTTAACTATTCCTTAGACAAATAATAATGGATGCAGTGAAAAAAAATTGGCTTTTTTTTTTTTAAGTTATACGAAATATAGACAAATGCTTCAAATGATAAAGATTACAGATGACAAGATGAAACCATGACACCCATAACAAAAATATAAATTATGAATAAATTGTTTAATAAATGTGATCTAAATATTTTTATAACTTATGAATACAATTCCAGTTCCATAGAAGATATAAATCTTATATTTTTTTAATCCTAATCTCACGATATTAATTATTGATTTGATAAAAATGTAATTTCGGTTTCTAACTTGTCAATCCAATATTTGTTCGAATATGTTTTGTTGTTTTTCCTTACATTTTGTAATATGATATATAAATTTTCAGTACAAAAATCTGTTCGACGACGTTACTTAAAAAGTAATTAAGATATAATTAAAACTAAATTCAATTTTAAGATTTCTTAACATACATGTCTGTTTATAGAAGTGAAATCCTTTAAACAAAAACAAACCATTACAGCATTTTTAAATTAACTATATTTTTTTAACTATCAGTAAGGTAAAACATTAAATTAAACATTCTAATAATGAGAAATTTCATTACTTCAAAATTTTGAAGATTAAAAAAAAACTTTTAAGAATAAAAAAAAATAATTTCTTTAGGTCAAGCAATTTTCTTTAAAATATTTCTATTAAAATTCCATTAAATTCCATTCCTTAACAATTTTCATTTTGTAGAATATACTTCATACATTTATATGAATATACATTTTGTAGAATTCCGTTTTCCCATTACTGACAACATATATTTATCAGCAAGATTAATATTTTATACTGTGGAATATCTCAAACTAAACATTATTATGTAGTGGAAAAAAATTTAACTAACAAAACATTATAACGATCAAAAATAAGTTTATACATAGTACTAAAGTGAATAACTATTATTTTAACCATTAGTTTTCAATTTGCAAGTAAGTTATGTCTTCTAAAACCTTGAATTAATGCTTTATACATAAAGAAGCCATAAAATACTGCACTTGAAAACCTTGCATAAACGAAAAGCAGGACAACACAAAAGAAACTTCAATCAGTGGAAGGTTATCCGAATAGCTCACTAAAAAACCCGGCTGAAACAATTAACAATTAGTTCTTAGGAGAAATTTGAGATTAATCTCAAAATTGCTTCTATACGTCATGATTCAAACCATTCATTACACATTAATTACATTTCAAATATAGCAAAATGTAGTAATGGAAAATGCTCAATTTTATGAACAATGCCACTACATATATAATAAAATAGAGTTATAAATATAATTCACTTAAAACCTAAATAAAAAAAAAAAATTAAGACTTTTTAATATTATAATTTTGTAAATCGTTTTTTTAATTAAATTTATTATTTATTTGACTTTTATTAACTGTAATAAATATTTACCTCTCTTCAACTGAAACAAAATGGTGCGAGTCCGTATTTTTTTTTTCACGAAATGTACTAGAAGGTTTCGTTTGTCGCTCTACGGTCATTTTTTGCACAATTTAGGCTAATTAGACCGGAGCCTACTGTTTAACGTGGATTCCGATCAACTAACAAACATCCATGCCACCGCCAGGATTGGAACCTGAAGCCTATGGTACCAAAGGCCAGAACATTCGCCAATTGACCATTAGGCCATAAAATGCATTAGAAGAAAAATATTTATTAAAATACTTCGATTTGTGGTCCAGTTCACGCAACTTATGTTCGATTATATTGGTAACGTCTACTGCAATCACTGCTTGCAAGAACGAGAAGATTTAGTGCCGATTGTGACAAAGAGTCTAGGAACGAAAGTCGATCTGTTTATATATTTCTGGATTTCCTCTATTATGATGCGCAAGTGCGGCACAGTTAGATTTTCAGCAAAGTACTGCATCCTCTATCGTTCTATTGGGCAGTTGCAAATCAGACAAAATTTTTTTTTTTTTTTTTTTTAATGCACTGCATTGTTATTAAATTTGATTCATATATTGCCGGTAATCTTTTATTACACCCACGCAATGCATAGTATATAATGACCAATCATTAGTCAATGACCTAATAGTCAAGGGCTGATCCTAAAATTCCTACCAAATCTGTAATGGGGAGAAAAACTATTTTATTAAAAATTAGTGTATCATTATTTTCCATCAAGTCATTGATGAGAAAAAAAAGTATTTAAAATCCTTGATTCATTATTACTCATCAAGTTATTTACAAGAAGAAACCATTTGAAATTCAGTACAGAGATTGATCTATCAAATGAAGAATAAAAAGTTTTAAAGGAAAATCCCCAAACAGAGTAATTTCCATTTTTCATACTGATGTTCACAGTAACGTCATTATTTCAACTTTTCCTGTGCGTATCTCAAAATAAACGTATTACATAATGAGTGGATGACACCCACTTAATTTTATCCACGATACTTCCGGTGTTTTTAAACCTCTCTTCAGCAAATAACGTATCAATTCATTACGACACTATTGGAACAGCCAACCTCAAACTGTCGACCACAGATAACCACGTTACGTAAGTTAAAAACTGGCGCCACACCATACGATAAAGACAAAGATTTGTGAACGATTTTACTACTGCTGATTTTGCTCTTCTAGAGAAAACTCAAATTCATGACCACAAAGAAAGAAAAAAAAACAGTATTTGTATACATATAATACTCAACGTCTCGTGTTTAAACTGAAGGAAGGGATTGGTTACTCGATGATGGAAGAACGTGTGTACAAAGATGTAGAAGTAGATATCGCTTAATGATCTCCCTAATTAAACTGTTCGGCGTGACTTCAAAGGTTATTGCAGATAGTAGAGAGCAATGGTTGAACACGCATATGTTGAAAGGGAATAATCCGTGACTTTTATTGGGTTGAAATTTATCATTGTAACACAGTTGGAGAAAGAAAGCTGCTGAGTTCTAGATCTCAGAATCATCAGTGGAGGTCAAAATGATTCAACAACCTTTCTTTTATTCTAGATAAATAGTGCCTCTCTTGCATTTGAAACGTTTGAAAGAAATGCAAAATTTAGTTGATGATGTAATGTGTCAGCAGGATCACATGCTCAATTTTTTTTTCTTCATCTGAATGTTTAATTTATGACTTTTGGATGGATTTAAATGGATTGTTATTCCTATGGCCTCACATTTTTGCTGTTCACTAAGTTTAACAGAATAGCATTTGTTCCCAATAATTTTGACATCCTTTTAATAATTTGATGTGGTAAGAGATCGATACATGGGTAACATTATTAATAGTCGTGATAAAATAGTTTTTTGCGTTCTTTTACGATATTTTAAATCTCTCTCCGTGTATATTTTGCAACTAATTAAGCATATTTAATGTAAACTATTCTCACTTTAGCTATTTAGTATAAAACACTCTACTATCTAATGCTACAACCTTGATTTTATTATTTCTTTTATTTTAATTTAAGTATTATTTTTGTAAATTAAGGGCTGATGTAGTTTGGTAAATAGCACACCGAGTTTTTAACTAAAGGTGGCTCGGTTTGAAATCCAATAAACGAACCAAAAGGCAGCATACCTATACCAGGGATAGTGGATTGTCGTGTCGACATAAATTTTAATGTGTAATATTCAAGAAATATTTGATATTGGTTGTTTTGTGTATAAAAAGTTTATATATAAGCATTCAAAGACTCTAGTTCAAAGTTTCTTAAACTCTTTTCTCTCTGATAAAATTAACATATACTATGAATTCTGAGTTACATGTAAAAAGGTATTTTTTTTTCACTGGAGAGATGAGTGTACTTTATTTCCCTTGAGAATAAAGTATAAATTATCGTCGTTCCAGTTGGGGGCATTTTGTGCTTCATTTCCGGTTTATGGTCAAGATTTATTTAATGACTAAGTTAAGATTTATTAAGACTAAGTTATTTATATGACTGGAAAAAATTGATTATGGAAATTTAAACTTCGACCCTAATCTCGGAGTTTGTCAGAAGAAGGGGTAAAAAAGAATACTATTCTCCAAATCCAATGAGGGTCTAGAGCCATTCTCTAGATGAAAATTATAACCAATTATCGAGAATCAAAGATAATTTAAAATGGCAAAAACAGAAGTCATAGAGAGATGCGGAAATCGAAAGGGAAAAAAAAGATGGATTGATGCTTAAGAAAGTAGCAAAAAGGAATTGTAACATAGTAGCGGTAATCTCTAAATACCTGTGGTGCGGATAGCTTACGTCTTCGAGGATGAAAGCAGCGAAAATGGTGAAGAATGTGTTGAAAAGTGGGGCCTGATGGAGATCTCTTGCTCTTTACAGTTCAACGAAACTAGCAAGACGAGTGTGAACGTCATCACCAGCATGCGACCTCAATAATTTTGACCATTTCTTTGACAAGCCAGTGTTTTGATTTGGTTTGCCTCTCTACGGTCATTTTGTGCACACTTTAGGCTAATTAGACCGGGGCCTACAGTTTAACGTGGATTCCGAACCACTAACAAACATCCATGCCACCGCCAGGATGCGAAGTGGAAGCCTGTGGTAGCAAAGGCCAGAGCTCTAGCCAATTGTTCATCAGGCCGCTCGATAAGCCAGTGATTTTCGAAATTAAATTTTGTTGGTGGAGCTTCAATGATTTGCTGTGCACTGTTAAAATTTAATGCTAAAACACTATTCCTTCGTGCGCAGACATTCACCTTGGTGGGAAAAGAGTTTATTCCATGAGTGTAATTGTACTATTTATTATTATAATCAATATAATGAATGCAAAAAAGACAACTTCAGTCGTAAAATTTTTATTGTATGCCTTTACTATTTCGGATGCTATATGCCAACTGCCATACCATTCTGAATATACCGGTTCTCGTTCGATCACCGATGTCAAGCAAAGATCTTAGCAAATTCTTACATGAAATCTACATATAAATAAAGCAAACAAAAACTTTTCGTAAAAAAAAAATCAACATTACATTAATGAAAATGCAACTTAATAAAATTGGAATTATGCTAAAGATTTAGTCAGTTAATAATGTTTGGAATCAAATATTCGATTGAAAAAAGATCTAAATGAATTAAAGCGAATTACAAGTGTTCTATTTCAAAACAATAATAAGCGGGCTAATGGACAATTGGCCAGCGTTCTAACCTTTGGTACCACAGGCTTCAGGATCGAATTCTGGTGGTAGCATGGATGTTTTTGCTAGTGGTTCGGAATTCACGCTAATTTCGAACCACTTAGTTCTGTGGTTCTATTCTAATTAATTAGCTTAAGTCTAATTAGCTTAAAGTGTGAAAAAAATGACCGCAGAGGGAAAAACCAAATAAAAATAATTATTAATTTAAAATACTACAATAATTTTAACATATCGATTCAAACTGCTGAACTTGCAATGCATCGCAACATCTAGTACAAAATGTTATACAACAACATTTTGTATAACATCAAATTGTTATACAAAATCTTTGCCATTGACTGTTTTTAAACAGAACCTTTATTACTCATAATTTAAAAAATTGAAAATTTCGAAATCAAATAATTGATCTTAAAATTTAGAAGAGAACAAAAATCTAACGAAATAGTACCGACATAAAATCGCATTAAAAGGATAAGTTTCAATTGCGCGGTTCGACGCCATGCATGCAAACAATTCCTCATGGAGTTCCTCAAGATCAACAAGATGCGCATTATTTTTAGCTTATAAGACTTCTCCCTTGCTTAGATTGCTCCATCAAACCGTGCCATGTCTATCTGCTTCTGCAACAGATTGCATCTTCACCCCACCGATCTTAAAAATAGAAACAGTGGCACTGCAAGTCATCGAATAACCCCAAAAGAAAACCCCTTCTTAAATGGATCTATATTTAAGAAGATAAACACGCTTCCTTTTATGGTCCACTGCGAAAGATACAGAGATTAGGTTTATTTTTCACTCGGTGGGGAGGAAACGCTTTTAACAAAGAAAACTAAATGAAATAGTGTGGATACTAAATAAAATAAAAAATGTCGTAACATTTATTTAATTTCAGTTTCCTTTTGGAAAAAATAACATTACCCTAAATAAAATCCAAATTGGTATTTAGATTCACTATTGAAGGCAAGTTCAATTTGTTCATCAACACATCGAGGTTCCAAACAATACTAAGTACTAGTAAAAGGCGGAGAAGGTACAGAGAAAATTTGAAGTTATATCTCCTATAAAAAGTGGGCTAGACCATATCCAACAGATTTGATTGCAAAAATTAGATGACGGAATTTTAATTTGATTGAACTCTGTTCTTAAATGACAGATTTCTAACGAAAGTATCAACAAACAGAAGGCAAGACTAACACATTTATTGAAGTTCGCATTGGTTTGCCAACATTATCTTCTTCCAGAGGTGTGAGAGAAAATAATGCTTTGGGGAAGAACTTCATTTATTTAAGTGTCCTAATCGAGAAAACAAAAACTTTTAACAGAAATTTGATTGTCCAAAGACTTTGACTATTTTTGACTATTCTTTGCCACAATCTCCGCCTAAAAAAAGCCAAAACAAACTAATTCGATTATATAAACACTAAAGTTTAGATGTATAATATAGAATTTATTTGCGTTACAGAACTTTTATTTAGAACTTATTTGTATTTATAATTATTATTAGAATTTAGAAGACTTTTAGAACTTTTATTTAGAATTATTTATAAGAATTTATTTAAGTCACAGAATTTTTATTTTTACAGAACTATTATTTTATAGTAGAATTTAGGCTTTTTTAGCATAATAAAGTGTTACAGTTTTGTATTGCAGCAAATGTTGACCATTAAATAAATTGGAAAAACATAGGCTGTTAGTTTTTGAAAGAAAAATACTTCACAAAATTTTTGGTGCTGTTAAGCAAAACGATGCCTACAGAATACAATATGAAATTTACAACAAAATCAAACAACCTTATATTGTAAAAGTTATAGAAGCAAGCCGTATTAGATAACTGGGACAAATTTTCAGATATAACGACTCAAATCCAACTAACAAAGTTACTTTTTCAACAATTAAAGGCAATTTAAGAGGAAGCCCCCCCACCCCCAGATGGGTTGATTCAAAGATCTAAAGGGTCTGGGAGTCAACAGATGGCTATCTATTTTCCGGCTAAAGTCAGATGAAGAGGCTGTATTAATAACGAATAATAGCATCCTTGGAAAAGAGTTACGATTCCATCTGCTAACGTTGACTGTTGCAAATAATGTTTTCAGAAAAGAGGAGTCTTGATGGTGATTGTGACAATGTGTATGTAAAACGCCTTTCCTCTGAAGTTAGACTACATAGGTACAAGTATTTTGAATTTTTTTCCCTTATAACAAAAACAAGTAATATAAAAAATGAAAGCCAATTCCTACTTTTTTTTCACTATATTGCAGAAAAGTCCTTTATAAATAATTTTCATTCATTTTTTTAAGTTTGTACGCTCGCCATCTATTGGTAGATATATGCAACTTAAAGTTAAAAAAAACTAAAATTAATTAATTAAATTTAATTACTGAATTAACATTTGAATAAACTGTATTAACATCCAGTGTCATCCACTACAAGTTAAAAAAAAATGTATTTGAACTTGAATGGTTGAATGAAAAGTATTTTATGAACGATTGAAAATTTGAACAAGATATATATATATATATAGGAGAATGTGAGCTAATAGAAGGAATTGAAAAATGTTGTATAAATTCCCTTATCATTTCCCCATTCCTGCTAATGTCATATATTAATGAAATCCAATTATTTCTATATTGAAAGAAAGACTAGTATGAAGAAAAGACTGAATATATTGAAGAAAAGATTAGTGAAACAATGTGTGGAGATGTCTTTACATTCTCAAAATCAGATAATTATTTATAAAATAGACAACTTATTCAACATTATTTAATATGCAATATTATTCAATTATATAAAACAAAATGTAATAGTGCTTATTGTAAATCAAACCAATAAATAAGATTATTCAGAAACATTTCACAATATACGTTTCGTGATACAGATACATGGTTATGTTTTTTTACTTTACGCTGCATTTTATTTTTCAATAATACTTTTCATTTAGAAAATTTTGATAATGACAGTGGTAACATGAATTCAATTTGAATTCTGTAAGGTCAAATATGTTCTTATATCATTTTCGTTCAAGATAATTATTATCGAGAATAAAAGCGCGTGAAGAAAATAAAATATTAACCTAAATATATCTACAGTTAAAAAAAGCAGAAAATTTATAAGGTTGTATGGTTTGTATGCTTTTGAAAAAAAATGTATATATATTTTTTTTTACTCAAAGATTTTATTGTTTTTAAGTTAAATTTGAATATGTCTTTAAAGTGAAATGCTATTTTACATACATACTAATTCAATTATTAAAGAATTAAAATACGGTTATTGTATACAAAAAAATTAAAAACAGTCATTAGGTAAGTTGAAATTTTTTTACATAAGCCAGTCGGTACATAGACTGTTAATACTGATTCTATTATCAATTCTTAATATAATTGTATTCATCATTTATATCGTTGTACTTTAAATTTGTGTCTAAGTATTCTTAATTTCTTCTGATAATAAATGGCAATAAAGAGGTAAAAAATAAATATTTTATATTTAAAGTTTTTTTTTTTTAAATTCAAACATTATGTATGTGGTAATATTACGAGGTAAACAAATCAAAATATTTTTGACATTCTTGAAAAAACAGTATATTAGTTATACATTCTGAGTAAAAAATAAATTAATAGTTTAAAAAAACTACAAAAATACGCTTTTAGAGTTAATCTATCTAAAAAGTAAAAAATAATTGTTAACATAAGAATAAAATGACTGACGAGAAAATGAATGTCACTGTTCTAAAAGCGTGGGGTGCTTGTATGACATTTTAAAATTAACTCTGCATTTCTGAGTGAAACTAGTGAAAAATTATAACCATTGATATTGAGCACCCCACGCTTTTAGAACAGTGACATTCATTTTCTCGTCAGTCATTTTATTCTTATGTTAACAATTATTTTTTACTTTTAGATAGATTAACTCTAAAAGCGTATTTTTAGTTTTTAAACTATTAATTTATTTTTACTTTTAGTCTGATTAACTCTAAAAGCGTGTTTTTTTTTAAATTTGCATGAAAATTATATATTTACAAGAATAAAATAAGAAAAAGTAAAACTAAGGAATAAAAAATTTAAAAGTTTATGAGAAATACAAAAAAAGATAAATACAATGCAAATAAAAATTAATGAAAAAATACTAAAAAAGCTAAGTACAATACAATTAATATAAGCAAAAAAAAGAATAATATAAAAAAGTTGGAATATACTACAAAGTAGAGTAATTGCTGCTAGAAAGGATGACTAAAGTCTAGGTCTGGTGCAAATTATGCAGAGACGGTACCTTGGCCGATTATCCGCTAAGTTTATATACTTTTGCCCACCGAAATTTTCGGCCAATAGGAAGAGCGCAATTCGACATGATCGCACTCCTATGCCTTTGAGATCCGCCTCTTTTTAGCCACGGAAATTTTCGCCCAATAGGAAGAGCGCAATTCGATCGCGGATATTACTGAATTTCTACCCGGGGTGAAAGAAAGCTGGGCAACGGGCGTACCGGTTATGATGTTCCTTGGTGGTTTTAAGAATCACAAAACCTCCACATCTTAAATTAATTGAAACATTAGCATAAATTGTAGTTTCTTAAATTAATGAATAGAAGTAATTAAAAATAAATAAATGAATTTAAAATTTAGGAAAAACATCTGCTTGAGAACAATTAAAGCATGAGATCGAAAAAGCTAAAGCTATCGGTACAATTAAGAGTTCGTTGACGATGCCCAAAAATAAAAAGGTTAAAGTTAAAAAAAATGAGAATTTTAAGATAAAAGTAAAATAAAATAAAAGGAATTAAGATTAAACAAAATAATTATACAAAATAAGTAGGGTTTGATCAGTTGACTGACTCGCCAGTAGATGGCGCCATCAGTCCCAACATCGAGCCCAAAAAGTGAGTTACATACAAACATACATACATACATACAAGCATACAGGTGAAGCTAATAAAAGCGTATTAATATCTAGAATTGTTAAATGAAACACTCAAAAATTAATTTATTCATCCAAATTTGTTTTATGGCCTTCAAAGAGCAAATCAACTATGACAACGCTTGATCTAATCCTCCGTACATTTATCGTAGATTAATTGAAGTATGGCCTTCAGCGAATTTTCTTTTATGGTCTCAATCCAGTCAAAACACTTTCTTCGAAGTACTTTTAACATTTTTAACGATTCGGCGTTTTTCGACAAAATTTAAGACAAACTTTTTGTTTAACAAATTTTTCCTTTATAGAATGATCAGAGCTCTAAATATTTTGGTACAAAAATATTTGCTGTCACTGAGTGACAGATGGTATTTAAGTCCGCGTATTAACTCAATACAATGATTTAATAATAGTGATAGATAATAATAATTATAGCGTTATCTTTTAAGCGCGTGTTTTAAATTATAAATTCCGTATACTTTTTCAATTCCTTCTATTAGCTCACACTCTCCCTATATATATCTTGTTCAAACTTTCAATCGTTCATAAAATACTTTTTATTCATCCACTCATGCTCAAGTACATTTTTTTTTTTTTTTTTTTTTTTTTGAACTTGTAGTGGATAACACTGGATGTTAACACAGTTTTTTCAAATATTAATTCAGTAATTAAATCAAATTAATTAATTTTAGTTTTTTTTAGATTAAAGTTGCATGTATCTACCAATAGTTGGTGCCAGATAAACTTGAAAAAAAAATGAATGAAAATTATTTATAAAGGACTTTCTGCAATATAGTGGGGAAAAAAAGTAGGAATTGACTTAAATTTTTTTTTTATATATTACTTGTTACAAAGAATGTATATTTTAAATTGACTTTAAGATTGTATTAATTGCGTTTATGTATCACGCACAAACTTCTCATAAGTTGAACAGTTAAACCTAAACAAATTGCAATTTATTTACATTTTTAAAATTAAGATAATTCGTTTATTTTTTATGAATATTCACGGAATTCGATTCCATTTTTCTGATTGGTAACTAAAATATTCAACATCTCAATATGAATCAGACTTAAACTAGATTCATTCTAAAAATACAAATACTTAAAAGAAAAAAATTTTTTTTAATATTATTCTACATTACTAGAAGGTATCAACGCTTAAAAACTTATCAAATTTGTTAAAAGTGTAAAAATTGCATCTTGTAGAATTGTGCAACAATAATCTAGAAAATTTCAACAAAACGGCGATTTTGAAGGAATATTTTTAACAGTTAATTTAACAATTTTCTTTTGTAGTTTTTTTTTCTTTTTTTTTATAATTCTAGTGGATTCTTTCGAATAACTGAAATTTCGACGTAATTGTTATTGCATCTTTCTTTTTTTATAATGCTTCAAAAAAAATTCCCATTTATATGATTCTCGTTATAATTCCAAGACAAAAATTAACAAAATTAAAAATTTCAACATGAAACACTTATTGATATACGTAACAAATTCATAATAAGCTATAGAAATACCTTCTCAGTCACCAAATTTTTGAATACAGATTTGAAAAACATATTTCACCAGAATTTAAAAATAAAATTCGAAAACAATAATACTTCCACAAACATAAACTAAAATATGTAATGCATGAAAAATGGAACAAAATATGCCTAGAATTTATGAAAACCTACTTCAGATCTAAAAAAGATTTTTTGATTGTGGATATTCAATAAAGCACTAAATTTAAAAATTGTTTAACAAGCAGCCAAATGATTCACTATGTTGAAAACTAGGTTATCATGAATCAAAAATTTAATTAAATTCGGTATGATTACACTTGTTCAATTCCTTCTATTAGCTCACACTCTCCCTATATATATATCTTGTTCAAATTTTCAATCGTTCATAAAATACTTTTTATTCATCCACTCAAGTTCAAATACATTTTTTTTAAACTTCCAGTGGATGACACTGGATGTTAACACAGTTTTTTCAAATATTAGGGAGTTTTTGCATACCGTAAATTAGTTACCGTAGGACGTCCGTTAGCATTTTTCTCCCTAGCGCGCATGCTCATAGGAAACTGAGCATGCTCGCTAGGGAGAAAAATGCTAACGGACGTCCTACGGTAACTAACTTACGGTATGCAAAAACTCCCTATTAATTCAGTAATTAAATTTAATTAGTTAATTTTAGTTTTTTTTTTAGATTTAAGTTGCATATATCTACCAATAGATGGCGCCAGATAAATTTAAAAAAATGAATGAAAATTATTTATAAAGGACTTTCTGCAATAGAGTGAAAAAAAACCAGAAATAGACTTTAAAAAAAAAAAAAAAAAAAATTTTATTACTTGTTTTTTATCTAATCCTAAAATATATGTTTCATACAGATATATTCAGATGTTCAATCGATAACTAGAAGACGTATTTATATAATTTTTACATAATTGCTACTTAAAAATTATTGTTCAATCAATTTTTACATAGTCAATACCGCAATCTAGCCTGTCATTTATTCTGTATCTCAAGTTATGGCTATATTCGATTCCTAATAAGATTCTGTATTACTAATTAAATTGGTAATTAATTTATTCTTACGGGAAACTAGGAGATTAAGTAGGGGCTCAACAGAGAAATAGAGATAATTGTGTCACATACATTTTGTATAAATCATGCATTGAAAAATACGGTAAAGTGGTTACATAACAGCTTTTCAGTAGGTTCTGCTAGTTGTTTTCTTCAATTACAGCTGGCCATGCAGTTGCCAATAGTTTTTATAATAATATAGCATTGGCAATCAAACAACCGATATTATTCTGTATTTTAAAGACATAACGTGTTTATATTATCAGAACGTTATTTTTCTCATCTATCAATGTTGCATTTTGTTAACTATGTTGTATGAGCCATTTGGTCAGCAGCAACATCTAGACCAAGTTCATGAACCCGCGTGTTTTCATGGGATGTGGGAAGGGGGCTTCTGTTGTGGCGAAGCACCCGTAGGTAGAAGTCTGACTTGGTTCCGTCTCGCTGAAAAGGGTAGTGCCTTCTGAGAGGACTGCCCGCATTTGCGTATCGTATGAGAGAAATTCTGGAAAACTCCCACCAGGTACTCCGATTAACGAAACAAGATGCTGGACATCACAAACGCCATCGTGTCCTCATTTTTGAAACAACGTCCACAACAAAGCCGCCAACGGATTGAAACTCAGCCCCAATGCTCGCCAGGGCGCACGTTGCCATTGAGCCACGGATTGGGTTTTGTTAAATATAGAAGCCATATATATCATTAGGTAATATGCATACATATTTTAAAAAGTTTAAGATAATATCTTACGCACTGACTGAACTAATCAATATGCTATTTATTTTTTTGTAGTAAGTTTCAGATAATATTTTTTCTTTAAATTTTAATTTTTATAAACATCATTAAGTAATAAAGACTAAGAATATATTAATTAAATAACTAAGAAAATATAACAACATCCATCTGGATAACTAGTTGGTTGCAACAACATTTAACATATTACAATTTGGAATTAATAATAATTTACACGAAGGCAATTATTTATTTTATTTAAAAAGCTTCGACATCGCTGGAATGGTTAAACAGCAGTTTTTTTTTTCTTTTTACATTTTCCTCTGAAGAAAACTCCTATTTTTTTTTTCTTTCATAGAAAGTGACATGGATTCATACTAAAAGAATATATATATATATATATATATATATATATATATATATAAAATGGACGATTATTATATATTCATAGTATGCTATTGGTAATATTTGATTTAATCTGAATTGTAATTTATTTCAGTTTTTAAACTAGAGACATTATTCGTCGAATCGGATGATGTTATTGTATGCATCTTTTGTCAGTGGTTGAATGATAAAATTATTTTTCTTATCTCACTTGGTAGACAGCAAACATCTAGATCAAGTCCAAGAATCCAGGTGCTTATGGAAGGAGGAAAAGGAGCGGGGTTGTTGTGATAGATCACAAGTAGGTAGAAATCTGACTTGTCCGTGACGCTGACTTTTTACGGGGTAGGGTAGTCTATGTCCAATAGTGATATTAGACCGGAACCTACAGTTTAAAGTGGATTCCGAATCAGTACGAATATCTATGGCACCGCCGGGGCTCGAACCCGAAATCTGTGGCAGCGAGCGTCAGATCGCAAGTCACTCGGCCTTTAGGCTCTGGCAAAATTCTAAATGATTCTGGAAACAATTATTCGTCCCTTTAAAAAAAATCATCAGCGCCTTTAAAAATTTCGTCGAATTAATTATTTAAGACCAATTAAATGTATTATTGCATTAAACTATAATTATATATACTCTTTAATCATAGTATGCTAATGGTGATATTTGATTTAATCTGAATTGTAATCTATTTCAGTTTTGAAACTAGAGACATTATTCGCCGAATCGGATGATATTATTGTATGCATCTTTCAAATTGAATCTCATATTGAAGTATGCATCTATTTTTATTACTTCTTGCCAATAACTCATTTTTAATGCAATAAAGTTCACAAAAATCTGTAATAGTCTTCTTTTGTAGCAACATTTTTTTTTCGGCAGCATTCTTCAAACAGCCTTATGGTATGCATTCTCTACATTCCTCAGTAGGCAAAGGCGGAATATTGAACAATTGAAAGAAGAATTGTCTATTTCCCTGCCATTCATAAAACATCCCTGAATGCAGGCAAACATCTTCATTGAATTGGCGCTCGAGATCACCCGCTGTCCTCACACCTTTGTGGTAGCATACTGCACGTGAAACAGAAGGGAAGGGGGCAGTATGCGTCAGGCTAGGAACATTGCCACCTGACACTAAATAATCGTAGTTATTGTATATCCGAGATGCTTGTATGTGAGAGTAGAAGATTTGGTTCGGTTTGTCGATCTAAGTTTTCTTTTTTGCACACTTTAGGCTAATTAGACCTGCACCTACTGTTTAACGTGGATTCGGAACCCCTCACAAACATCCGTGGCCAGGATTCGAATCTGAAGCCAATGGCACCAAAGTCCAAAGCGCTAGCCAATTAACCATCAGATTGCAGGAGAGTAGGAGAATTTTTGGGAAAATATATTTTGTTTATTGTTTGTTAGCTGTTCGCTTAGACTTTAATTTTTTTTTCATATAGGGCCGCCTTAACATATAAGGTCCTCATGCAATTCAATATGAAAGGGGCCCTTTTGAGATTAACAATTACAAATAATCATCTCTTCAAACGAAGCACCTTGCACTAAAAACAGATAACAGAGTTATCTTTATATTATTAATTCTGGTAATTCATACATGAAAAGGATTTTTTCATAATAAAAGATTCCTTTCTTCCGTTATGTCTCTCTGGCCTTTGGTACCGGAGGCTTCAGGTTCGAATCCTGGCATGGATGTTTGTGAGTGGTTCAGAATCCACGTTAAACTGTAAGTCCTGGTCTAATTAGCCTAAAGTGTGCTGAAAATGACCGTAGAGCGACAAACCAAACCTCCATTATATCATAAATTTCAGCAAATAAAGAAAAAGCGCGATTTGTTTGCCGCATTTGTCCAGGTTGTACTACTTTTTTTTTTTTTTTTTTTTTTCTAAAATGAACACACGAAATATACAAATGCCAGGTATAATGAACAATATAACAAGTCGTTACTGCATTAAGTTTAAATTAATTATTATTGAAACTCATCACTTCTACCAAACCCCATTTGTATCAAAAACAAATAAACATATTTAACGTAGTAATAGTGAGAAACTTATATGCACGTATCTGTAACTCCAATGAAAAGTGAAATTCTAGGTGTGTGTATAGAAAGTGACCAATGATAAAAACAACCACGTTTCTGACATACAGCGAAATAAATTTTTAAAAAACTATTAAAAACATATTTAATTTTAAATTTAATTAGTCCCTTTTTAACTGCATTTGAAGCAGCAACAATTTTAATTAAATATTTTGTTTTTATTACACTTTTTGAAGAACTGTATTCGTCACAGGCATGAACTATTTCCTGCTATTTATCCGGATCCGGCTCATTTCATTATTCTTTTAAAAGATTCATTTATTTTTTTCAGATAATTATATTTCATTGAAATAAAAAAATAAATATGCATATTTATTACTTTTCATGAAAATATGCAAGTTCATGTAGTTATTAATAAGATGCAGGCACTTTTATTTTGCTAGTCAATTAGAAAATAAATTAAAAATAGAAGAAAAAAATATCCACATGAGATCAACAATCATTGCAAGTCTATGAATAAAAAAAAAACTTTTTAGCTATTTTTATACTACAATTATTTTAACTATTTTAAGAAGTTTTAAAACTTTTTGTGTCAAAAAGAATTGTATTACTAATCCGTTTACAATCAAATGATTGTTAGATAGAATTTGTATTTTTGTTGTTACATTTCAAAATGAACGCATTGTCGACTACGTAGTTGTGCATTTTAAGGACATTCGAATTTTTAAGAGTATTAAGTTTTCGTAAATAGATTTTCATATTTTGAAAATGCACATCTATTAAAATTTTTGAATCGGATTAAACATTTCTTCACACAAAATAGAGCTTAATAAATACTTCTTAAAATATTGAATTTAAATGTCCAAATTAAATTTAAATTAATTTAAACCTTTTAACAACAAAAACATTTATTGAGACATATGTTTCAGTTTCATTCAGCAAAACAACTTTTGTCAAGAAAGATCACTCTTTAACTTAATATTGATTTCTAGCTAACAAAATTTCAATATCACATCCATATAAATGAACCGCTTTTACATTTCAATTATAAACTATTTTAAACCTTAAAATTTCGCATTAGTTATAATGAATTTTCGTATACCAATTACTAAATTTTTTTACAAAAAAATAGGTATTAAAATTTATACTTATATTAATTTAAAATATGAATATTGACATACCTCACTATCAAGAAAATTTATTATTTAGAAATGATTAATCTTCAAAATATAATCAATAATATATATATATATATATATATATATTATGTATTGAATATGTGGAATAAAATTTTGTGTTTCTTTAATTATTATTATTATTACTTATATAATACTATAAAAATAAATCTTTGAAGATTCTATTAAATACTTTTATTTCTAAGCGATTTAACTGTTATATTTCAAAAAAATACAAAAGCTAAAAATAAATAATTTTACAAATAACCTATCTCATAATAATTATAAATCTGTATCGAGTAGATGTGTTTTCAATCATATTTATATGATTACTGAAACAGATACTCACGTTTACAATTAGATAAAATTTTATAAAATAAAATTTCATGTATGTTTATTTAATTATTATTATTATTACTACTACTAATATAATACTATAAAACTAAATCTTTGAACATTCTATTAAATACTTTTATTTCTAACCGATTTAATTGTTATATTTCCAAAAATTCCAAAAGCTGAAAATAAATAATTTCAAAAATTACCTATCCTATAATAATTATAAATCTGTATCAAGCAAATGTGTTTCTCAATCATATTTATAGGATTGCTGAAACAGATGCTCACGTTTACAATCAGATAAAATTTATCAAATTAACTGGGAAAGAAGTAAACAAAACATGACTCACTTTATCAATAACCATCTGTTTTTCATGATCGAGCGCTAGGTGAAAGCCCCAATCCATCGCACTGTCGTTCCTTTGCAATAAAATGTTTATTAAATTATCCATCGTTCAGCTGTCACTCGAACGTTTCACATTGACCCATGAATCGTTTTTGAATGATTCGCGGCTTCATTCTCGAAAGTAAGGCTCAGAGTTTTGTTGTTGGGGAAGGGTTGCCAAGGTTTTACCTTCTTTCTACCACATTGGCGAATGTTTCGCTGTTGCTTTGATTAAAAATACTTGTTTGCCACTGATTGGCGTTAATTTTATTTATCAATATTTTAAAAAGAAAGAAAATATATTCTGAAGCTAAATTTAAACTTGGATATTTTAAATTCATTTTTATATTTTATATTCATATAATAAATTTTTTTAATTAAATTTAAAAAAGGAATAAATTATTTGCTTATAGTTAAATATGTATGATCAATTATTTTTGTTTTATAATATAGTTACTTAAAAAATTGAAGGTAGACTTTCTAATGTGTAATTGTAATTTGATAAATTTTAATTAAAATTATCACAAGATTTTTGTCCAGCCTCGTATCTTGCAGTTTTCTTTAAAAATTTCATGCATCGCCGAAAGTGTTTTTAACCACAATTATGTACATAAAAATAAGAAAAAAGTTTATAATGCTATTTCAATTTATTAGAATTTTGCATTTTTATAAAATTTTAAACAGTTACATTTCTTTGTTATCATTTCCCTTCTTTTAATTATATTATTTTCATACTTATATAATTGTGTTCTTATTCATATTTTGTATAATTGTAACTCGTGAATATATCTTTTTTTTTTTTTTTTTTTTACTGTTCAAACATCTTTAAAAATTTATTAAAAGATCTTCTAAAAAATTCTTTATTTCTTAAAAGATCTTCTAAAATTCTTTATTCGACTAATAATCTTTATATATATATATATATATATGGCAAATTTATACCATTGTATGATTTATAAATATATATAGATAGATAGATTTATAAATCATCCAATGGTATAAATTTTTAACATTATAATATATATACTAATTTAGTGATAACGCAGGCAGTTTAAGTGTAGGAAAGTACAGAACAGAGATGTATAGGATAAAATAGTGGACTTTGTGACAGCGGTTGTTATCAACTGTCAAGCTAGCTAGGAGAGATTTTTCCCGATTTTCTCCCGTAATACACTCTAATGGGAAGCAGTTACCCTGAAAATCCTTTCAAAAGGTAATGTCCTCTTTAAATAGCCAGTGGACAATTCGGGCGTACATCAGTGCAACATGAAGTACACCAATGTGGCTAATATTATTCAATGGAGCTAATGATTTTAAATGTAAAAATAAAAGGAACTTAATTTAACATTTAAATGAATTTTCTCTGTATTTTAACATTTTCTAACATTTCACATAAATTTAAAATAAAAAATACAATTATTTATATATATTAATATTTCATACTATCTTTTAAAAAATAATTCATTTATTGCATAGTTTAAAAAAAATTTCTATTTTTATTCAGTTGTTTCATCTGTATTTGTGGCTTATTTTAAACTAACAAGATTATACGGGAAGTAATTATTAGTAATTCTTTGTTATTATTATATAATTTCTGGGGTATTTTGTGTGTGGGGGGGAGGGGATCAATTATAATACATTCTTTGTACAATCATAGTAAAATCTAAAATTGAACTGTAATTATACCCTCATACTTAAGACAGCAAATTTACAAAGACGTAAGCCAACATTAGAAATTTCCTTTTAAGATTCAGATAAAGATATTTATTTTACAGATTAATGTCAAAGCCCACATAACATCTGACCTGAAGTTACTGCATTCTGCTCTTTTCTCCCAATATAGCCAAGATGCTGCACGAATCTTTCTAAATATAGGAAAAATCCCCAGAGTGCAGTAATACAAAAGCACCGCAGGAATCCAAATGCAATGTTTACGTAAACTTTGAAGGGCATTGAGCTTTTCTTTAAACACTTTCACGGCAATACAAAAATAAACTTTCTTTTTTTATTCAATTTCCCTAAGAAATGAGGCGCAACATCATCTTTATATTCAGGTACATGAGCGTCCATCTACAATTACTTCCTTCTTCTTCTACTACCTTTCTTTTTTTTTTTTTTTTTTTCAATTTCCAATGGCTATGAGTGATGTTTGTGGTCATTCGACCATAAACATTGCTGGCCAGAATTTGAAGAGCAATTTGCGAATGGTCAGATACTTTTTGAAAAAGAATTGAAAAATCACTGGCATTTATTTTTGATTCCAAAATTTGATGCAGATTTTGGGTCGTTGAATTGTGGATGAAACCAATTTTCTGCATAAATTAATAAAATTGCATCGTTTTCTTTTGATTAAGAAATAAATATGAATATGGTTTGGTTTAAAAACAAATTTTATTGACTATCTTCAAAATGTGTGGTGAAATGATAAAGTGGCCTAATTTCATTTGGTTCTTCTGAAGGATCTAAAGAGCAAATCATATGAAATTATTCCTTACTTTAGAAAAAAATTATTTAATGGTTGATCTGCAGCATGATAGCTGGCTAGAGCTCAGGCCTTTGGTACCATAGGCTTCAGGTTCGAATCCTAGAGATGACATGTATGTTTGTGAATGGTTCGGAATTCACATTAAACTGTAGGTCCTGGTCTAATTAACCCAAAGTGTGCACAAGATGACCTACAAAACCAAAATAAATCACTGTTTTAGTGCAATTAGGATTCGATATTTTATACACTTTAGAGAAGAAATACTTCCAGTTTCTTGTTGTATATCAATATACCTTGTGTTCCACTTGTGTATACGCAAAAACGAATGGTGAAAGTCTTTCCGAATGGGTTTTTAGGGGTAACTATCCCATTTTTTTCTTTTGGTATTGTAGAAAAACCTGAAACTCCCATCAGACAGCCTGATAATCGATGTGAGATGCGTCCTCTCAATTGACATCTAGTCTACTATATTTTGAAAGTGACTGAAACGGTGAATTTTAATGTATAAAATGATAAAATATATTAATTTTATTTTGCTATTCAGAAGAATCTAAAAAAATATCATATGAAATTATTTCTTACTGTGGAAAGAATTATTTAAGCACTGTTTTAGTAGAATTATGATTCGAGATTTTTATACATTTTACAGAAATAATACTTCTATTTTATTTGTGGTACATCAGTAGGCCTTGTGTTCCATCAGCGGATTTGAAACCCAGTCCTCCTGCATGCTAACAGTTCATATTACCACTGGACCACGAGTTGGGCTACTTCGTATTTCACAGCTCTTTTTAACAAAGCAAACTAATAAAAAAAAAGAATTCTTTCTTACATTATAAAAAATAAATCTGTCCAAAACTGATATTTAAATGTAGAAACATTAGCAATTTAGGATGTGTATTTTTTGCAGAAATTCTTACTAAAATATAATTTTCAAAAACTATAATTTTCTTATAATTTTTTAATGAACTCTTTTTTATTAAGATACATTAAAAAATTCGCAATTGTAATTTACAACCTGAAAATGATTCTGCTCAGAAATAAATGAAACTCTAAATAATTAAATATCTAAACTAATATAAATACCTAAAGAAATGTTAATATTAAATTAAATTATATGAAAAATCCCTGATCTACCACAATATTAAACCAGGCAATCCTTTCAAAATTTGCAAATCTATTATGCTAAAAAAATACGTGCAATGAAAAGATATGGTGCGATTTAAACTTTAAAAAAAATAAGACGAGAGTTTCATTGATCTAAAATACCAGCTCTAACTCATTTAACGACAAGAAGGGTTAAAGGGCAGTACAAATCCAGTTTCTCTTTTTTTTTTCTATCAAAAAAAAATATGTATACTGAGAGGGGAAATCAGCTTTATGTAAACTCAAAAACCTTTTCTGTTGGTAAAAGAGTAAGTGAAAGAGTATACTGCAGCAAGCAGTTAAATTTAACACTTGCGGTAAAGAGAAGATGAATTACAAAGTGCACATTCGTGGGTCTAAATATGGTGAAGGAATACCAACTAGACAAAAATAATAATAATAAATAAATGAAATATTATCATTATTGTTTTTTTATTTGTAAAATTTCAGCAATAAAACCTTATTTACCCAACATGGCCAAGTGGTAATTTGCGCAAATTAGGGTGTATGACATATACCAATTCGTATGTGGCATCCATTGCAGCCCACTGCTTTTAGAAAGAAAGAGACACGACTCGACTCTGCCTGGTGGAAGTTTTCCAGATTTTCTGCCATACTTCACACGAATGAGGCGCATTTAAACACGTCCTTACGGAAGGCAATGCTCTACCTTCAACCCCATCGGGGGGGGGGGGGGAGTTCTTATTGAAATACATAACATGAGATCACCGCTACCCCTCTCCCGATGTACAACGACAAAAATCATTTGAAACATGAAACTGCACTATATAATTCAACATAGCATATATTAATTAATATTATTGATTGCTGATTGGTCGAATGACTAGCTCTTGGTACCACAGGTTTTGGATTTGTGTCCGGGCGGTGCCATGGATGTTTGTAGTGTTTCGAAATCCACTTTAAACCGTAGGTTTCTGTCTAACATGATTGTTGAGTGTAGAACGTAGGAGTGACAACCCTATCCCATGGAAAAAGAAAACATCTCATGTTTTGGAATCTTCCAGTATACAGACGGCCATCATGGGGCCGTTGCGCTAATGAAGAAGACGAATTGCTTATTATTACAAATGAAAAAGAAACTTCTTTTCAACAATTTTATATAAAAAGAAAATTGTAATGTTTATTTCTGAACTTGGAAATACGTTTTTCTTATTAAATACTCGATAACAATACTTCGTTATAGATAAGTTTAAAACGTGTTATTCAAAATAATTACTATTCATTTCAAAGTTACTAAGAAATATGACCATTATTGCACAGTTTCAATAAATATAATCTATTTAACTTAAGTCAGTTTTGTTGTAAAAAAAATAATTTAGAAAACTGGAACTGGTTATTCACAAAAATTTTGATCTCTTTGAATTCCATTTATTATACAATCTCATTTTGTCCATCGCTTATCAGTAAAATATATCGGTATTAAGAAAACAGATTATCATAAAACAATAAACTGTTATACAGCATTAATTTTGTTATAAAACATTAATGTATTTTTTAAAAAATTTTAATTTAATTAAAAAATACAATATATTTTTATTTTAGACTTTTAAGATGTAAATCTTTGTTATAAAACATCACACTTCGCCTCACTTTTAAAACTTTGTTATAAACCTACAATTATTAAATTACAAAAATATTTCAAAAGTATTAATAATATTTAAAAAATATATATATATATATTTTTGAAACAAATAAACAATGCACATCTGTTACATCCGTATACAAACAAACATTCAACTTTGCAAATGATGCAAATGACATTCAACACATTTCCATTTCTGGGATCTCATTTAAAACATTTTAAAAATGATAAATCATATTTAAAAGAATAATCTTAAAATAAATTGTATACTAGTAAAGTGGACCACATGTTTTCTTAATTCTTCGAACTTTATTTCGACATGCAACCATACCTATTTTTATTGACAAGAAAGTCAACAGACACAATTGAGATAATTAAATGGCCGACACAAAAAAACAATACAAATCTCGGAATAGGATTTCTGACAACAATCATAATTAATTCAAAACCATTTGCGTGTTGAAAATGATTGAGATAGCACTTTGTAACAAAGTGATGCATGCAGACTGGGACATGTAACGGATCGGCCTTATCATGTTAAATATCTCGGATCAAAGCATCATTTCTGTTACTAGTCGAATACAAAAGAAGAACTTTTGTGCATCATTTATCATTTCAGCCTTAATGATAAGTGGAACAACAACGACAACAACAACAACATAAAAAAAAGGAAGAAAATCATTCCGTTCTACATTTAATTGCAATCGCGATATGTGAGTGTTTAAAATAGTGACTAAATTTAGTCTTAGTGAACTTTTTTCATATTTATTAATTTCTCGTTGTATTTTTTACGTAAGAGAAATAATTAAATTAATTTAATACATAATCGGTTAAATAATCAAAAGGAATTGAGAACGTAATTAATTGAAGTAAAATGTTATGGATTTGATTCTCGATTTGGCTTAGTGTGTCGCTCTACTGTCATTTTTTGCACACTTTAGGTTAATTAGACCGATACATGCAGTTAAACGCGCATTCCAAATCACTAAGAAATATCCGTGCCAGCGCCAGGATTGGAACTTGAAGCCTGGTATCAACTGCCAGAAATCTAGCCAATTGACCATTAGGAAGCCAGATTGTAACTGGATTGGTTTGTCGCTCTATGGTCATTTTGTGCACACTTTGGGCTAACTAGACAAGGACGTACAATTTAACGTGGATTTCGAACCACTCATAAGCATCCATGCCACCACCAGGGTTCGAACTTGAAGCCTGTGGTACCAAAATGCCAGAACTTTAGCAAATTAGCTATCAGGTCACTTTCGCTATTTAATTAAGACCATTCAGACTGTTATAGTGTAGTTCTGTATGACAATGTTCCTGGTTTTCCTAACGAATAACACCAAAGCAATCTAGTTGCCTTTAGGAAAATATTCGGGAGGGCTCTGGGGATGGTATTTAAGAAATTTCCGTGTTGTACATGTCTACCAAAAGAGCAATTAATGACGTATTTAAGTACCCACTACTAAGAAACTTGCACATCAACATTTTAAAATAATAAATTCAAATCTGTATACCTTATCAATAACAATGTTTTATATACTGTAGTGTACAGGTTGGGCAACTAGATTGTAACTGGGTGTGGTTGGTTCAGATACTAGTTGGGTTCAGATACTGGTTTGAGAACTCATAGCTTTATTTACACACAAACAAACACCACACACATACAATCACAGACATATAATATTTAACACATTTAAAGATAGATAAGTATAGATTCGTGGAAGGACTCCACTTCTAAGCCAAAAACCCAAAACTCGGATAAGCGTACAGTATGCGAAATAAACTTCCTCTCCGGGTGAGAATCTGTAGGCCAACTAATGCGTTAAATGTATTTCTTGTCGGGGTGAGAGACTATAAACTAAACGTTTCTCAATAGAAACTCGTGGTTGTGCTGTACCTCCTTTCGGGGGAGAGTCTCGAGGCCGATTGACCATTTCCAGTGTGTAGATAGAAGCACGGTTAAAATACTTAATTAGGGTTTTGACTAATTAATATTATTTAATTAATAAATTTCCAAAGTTTATTTAATCAAATATTTTAGAGATATATATCAATTAGAGATTTATATAAGAATTAATTATAAAAGAACGGTTTATGCTGCATGAAATACAAACTTAAGCACCTAATTTTTTAACTAATTAAAATAAGAAGCAATTTTATTTATTTATTTGACATAGAAGGAAATGAACTAACCTGTTTCTGTTAATAGTTTGGAATTTTATAAATATTTATTAAAGCAAATTATATGTGAGTAATTCAAAATTACATTAAAAAAATTTTTTAAATTATTTTTCTAAATGCAAAATAGTCGCATAATCCAAAAAATAAAATACTTCAAATAATAAAGTTTAAACATTGATTTTTATGTGACATATATAAGACTATTTACCAAAATTGTTGTCAAATAAATAATTTTTAATTTTTAATTAAACATTCCATCGTCATGCAAATCAAAATTACTTTATTTATTACTTTTTCGTTTAAAAAAGACTTAAAGCGGACGTTTCTTTGTCGACCCAGGAAATAATAAATAAGTAGTTATCCAGATTTGAAAGAATAAACTGTTTAGAAAGGAGCAGTTTCTGCTCGAAACTCGATCTCAGAAAAATCTACAAGACTCCTTTATATTCACTGAATACTCATTTCATTTTTGCAATTTCTAACTATAACTACATTTGTTAACGTACGCCGGGAAATAGGAAAATGAATTAAAAAACATATCAAATTGAAAATTTGTTATTATACATATAAACTTGTTTATTGAGTTTTGTTGCGAAATTAATTTATTATTAGTAGTATCCAAATTCCAATGTTTCAATTTTTATTTTCCAAGAACCCAATTTTCCTGGGTCGTGGCTCAGCAGTAATAGGAGTAGCTATCGGGTAGAAGGACTGAGGTTCTAAACCTGCTGGAGGCGTCTGTTGTAATCACTGCTTTCAGAAATAAGGTTTGGTTTGGTTTGTCGCTCTACAGTCATTTTGTGCTCACTTTGGGCTAATTAGACCGAAACTTATTGTTTAACGTGGATTCCAAACCACTAACAAACACTCATGCCACCTCCAGGATTCAAACCTGAAGCCTGTGGTGGCCAGAGCCCTAGCCAATTGGCTATCAGCCCGCGTTAGAAATGAGGACATTCGATTGAAATCGAGCCAATGGATATAAAGTATCATCAAGTATCGTCGGTATTTGATATCATACGTAAATACTAGACACTTCCTTCTAAAAGTCTTCCCTAAAAGATAATGGTCTCCTTTCATCACCCGTTTGTGGACTGCTCGTTATATACATAAGTGGACTAAAGTCCACCGATGTAAACAAAGAAAGCATTCAATATTCTAGGTATCGGCTAATTATTTCAAAAAGTGTCTACGACACAAATCAGTTCTTTTCATTTGCAGCAACTGTCAGACAACGAATTTAAATCATTTCATTTTTCCATATTGAGAGTAAAATAAAAGTGTTCCTCTATGAATAAACATCCGTCCTAAAAATGCGTAAACTTTCGCTATCGATTTAATTGAACCCGCATCTAGCTATTTCATTTAAACCTGACAGAACTGAGTTGAAACGGAAACCCAATGTGACGCTGATGAAGTAGAAAGTATGGATTAAAACCCTAATTGACCTACATCTTAAACCGCAACCTCTTTAAGATACATATTTATAGGAAACAATGGACAATTATCATACTTTAGAAAACATCAACAATTCTGCGAATAGTTATACTTCCGACCTTTATTTTGAGAGATGAAGCAATGGTGTCTTTTTTTTAATGTCATCAATCTGGGAAAATTCTTCACACCATTAAAGCCAGTTCCTATAACGCAGAGATGTAAAGATCATTGCACGCGGATCACATGAGACTTATATCGATTTTACTTAAAAATAACTATAATTTATAATTTTTTTAAAAATATATTTTTAAATTTTGGTGAAATATTAAAACATCAAACCTCATCCAGTTTCAGTTTAATACTACAATAAATATTTAAATATTAGAAAAATGTTTAATTTATTCTTTTCTATTTTATTATAAAGAAGAATATCAGAACAGTTTATCAATAACATGCTCTTCTGGATATCTATTACTATTCCGTATTATTTATTTCCAAATCCCTATTGTTTTTCCCTATCCTATTATATTTTTAATGTTTCCCCAATGCCTATTATTATTCCATATTATATTTTTAATGTTCTCCCAATGCCTTTATTGTTCCCTATTATTTTTTTCCTATCCTGATATTATTAATGATACTTATTCCCCAATCCCTATTGTTTGTCCCTATACTATTATTAATCTTATTATTTATTTCCCTATTCTAATCCCTATTATTTTCCCCTATCCTATTTTAATTTTTATTTCTAAATCCCTATTATTTGTCCAAATGCCTATTACTATTCCCTATTAATTTCCAATTCTCATTATTATTATTAATACTTATTCCCCAACCTTATTTTGGCCCTACACTTATTATTATTCCCTATTATTTATTTTCAATGCCTATTCTTTTTCCCTGTCCTTATTATTATTCCCTACTATTACTTTCTTCGATAAATTACGATAATGTTAAAATATGTTTTTTATCTCCTTAATATTTATTACCAAAACCCAGGTTCCCTTTTAAAATTGCTTTTACCAAAGTAGACATGATTATTGCGAAACAATTTATTAAAATGCGTAAGCCTGTTTAGATCCGAACATATTTGTGGACAAATATTTTTAAATATGAATATTAAAAAAAATCGATAAATAAGTAACATTTAACTTCAAATCTTAATTATTACAAAAATAGAAACCCAATACCAAAAACACTTATTAAATTAATTTTACATATCGTAACAAAATTTTAAATTGCTTTTTTGTTATAATTTTTATTTTTGTCTATAACAAAATTAAATGTGTTATATATGATAATAATTGTTCATGTTTTTTTTCCTTGTGCACCCGCATTAAGCTGAAGTCTGTGTCGACTTATTATATTGAAATGTGTTTAATTTTGAAAAATAACATCAAATAAAGAATTTATCAATGAGTTTGATTTCTTAAAAATATATTTTTATTAATTAAATCGAAAAAAAAATCTTATAAAGCTGATCTTTTTTTTTTTTTTAATTTAATTTTAATTTTTTTGTATTATTAGAATAATTTAATTTTGATTAAATTAATCTTTATAAAATTAATATTAAATATTAAATTAGTCTTATTAAATTAATATTAATTATTAAATTGATTAAATTTATCTTATTAAATTACTACAACCACTGTGATTTCTTCTAGCAAAACAATAGATTTTTTAAAAAAATACAAATTTTATGTATTTTTCAATGATAAAAAAGTCTCAGAAATTTAAAAAGCTATTTGAGAATAAAGAAGAATCGCCATCGTTATGATGAGAGAAATTTAATTGCTCACAAACACACAAACATGTTTTTGTTTTTATTTCTTATGCTATTTTTTCGCACGTTCATTCAGGCGGCCTATTTATCGCTTTCGTATTCATTTTCGTATGAGTTCAATTTTCTTGCACGCATATTCAGCGATTTATTATTATTTTATCATAAAGCAAAGGAATGAACAGAGTGTCGTGTTAAATTTTCATGCACGATAGACAATCCGTTTTAAAAAGGAAAATCATAGTTATTTAGCCTAAATACATTTCTAATTTACGTTTACGTTCAGATATTGGCAAACTGTAAATTTACGCTAGATTATCAAGGGAGAAAAAACCTCGTATTTTTCATTTTCAAAATATGTTTGATCATATAAATAACAACAAAATATGAATACAAATATTAATAAATTTAATCTACATAAAACATTTAACAGGTTAATTTTTTGTATTATATAGGAACACTTTTTAACTCAATGTTGTCTTTCATTTACATGTGCTGCAAACAATCAACAGTTTGATGACATTAAAGATGGGTGAAGTTTTTAGGGTACCTGCCTCGCATTTGTGTGTTTTGTGAGAGGAAATCCGGAAGACTTCCAACATGCATTTTCAGTGTTGATGCGAGGTTGCTTACATGTTGTTTTCAATCTTGTTTCCTCACTTTTGAAAACAGTGACTGCAATGCACGCGCCAATGGATTAAAACCTGAACCCTGCCGGGTGCTAGTTGTATACAAAAGTCGTATTTGTAGTTATTTGTTACTTTGATAAAAATATAATGTTTTTTTTTAGTGGTAATTTATATCATCACTGAAATTAAAAATAAGAAATACATTAAATTTACTTATTTTTTAAAAGAAATGGCATTTAATTATTTTTTTCAAAATTTATTAATTTTCATTGTTATTGATAATAATTCATTCTTTAATTATTTAAAACTATTTATTTATTAACTTTTTAAATCAATTACATCTCTACTTGATGGCCGATTGACTGGCGCTGAATGCCACAGGTTTCAGGTTCGAGTCCCGGCGGTGCCAAGAAAGTTTGTGGTGGTTCTCAATTCACCTTGAACTATAGGTCCCGGCCTAACGTGACTGTGTAGCGTTGGTCGTAGGGCTGACATCCCTACCCCGTAAAAAGTAAACATCTTCTGTCTCGAAATCTGCCAGTAGGCAGATGGCTTTGGCTCACCATGGGCTGCTACGCCAATGAAGAATTACAATTATATGATTCTCTTAAAAAATTGATGTGTATTTTATTAATTAAATATTAAAAATGTAATATTTTTAATGAGGCGCAGAAATTAAAAACAACCTAATCTGTTTCAAAAAGTTAAAATGCTCTACTAGTTTAACATAAATATTTTAACAATAAAATATATTTCACCTCTTTTCCACTCAGCAAAATTATATTTTTAAACTTAGTTTCACAAGATCCCAGAGTGATGCAATTCTAGTTACTGATGTTATAACAACAGCAGGAGAAAAACATCGTTGTTTGGAGGAAAATATTTGTTTTGTAACTGGTTCAAAAACTAAATTGAAAAACACGCTACATGTAACAGGATGTTACGCACACAATACAAAGCACTGCCGCCTGAAAGTAGTTCTCAGTCAAAGATAGTATTAAAGCATTCAAGATAATAGATGTTTAACGATGTAACTTTAACTATCAAATTTTAATTAAATCAATTTCATTTAATCTTTCCATAAGGATAATAAAATAGATTCCTGTAAACAAGTTTTCAGTTATTGAGGTAAATTTGTATGCATGAAACGGAAACAACTTTGCATGCCTTTTTAACTTTATCTGTCTGTAAAACATATTTTACATTAAAAGGCATTAAATCTGAAATATGAAAAAGTTAATTAACTACACAAAAATCAAACATTGAATAAATAAATATTATATTTAAATTTTAAAACTGAAAATGTATGAAGATTAAATATTTATAAATAAAGATAATAAATATGAATTTGGGAACAACGACCTTAAGCATTGCGTTTTATTGCTGCTTCATTAACAAATATGCCTGTTTATGTACATTTACCCCAAAACAATATTATTTTGGGGAGAATGGGTTAGCCATGTCCTGGACCACTTCCAACATTTCTTACTGGTTAATTTTTTAAAAAAATAATCCGAGCTATTCTTATTGGTTTATTTAAATTTCTTTCACAGGTTCTTATTGGTTTATTTAAATTTCTCTCACAGGCTTTTTTATTAAGTTTCTATTAAGTATTTTTTTTATAAAATCGTTTGAAATGCAGTAGTATTTTTTTAATTTCTTTTAACGTTTTTTATTAAATTTCTTTCATATGCTTTTTTATTAAAACATTTGGAATTTATTTTTCACTTAAGATTTTTTTTTTTTTTTTTTTTTTTTACTAAATTTCTTTCACGGACTTTTTTATTTAATTTTTTTTCTATTGAGTTTTTATTAAATTTTTTTCATTGACTTTTTTGATTAAGTTTCTTTCATCTGCTTTATAAAATCGTTCGGAATTTCATAGTTTTTTTTTATTTAATTTTTTTTGCTTGCGTTTTTTATTACATTTTTTTTGCGGACTTTTTTTTATTAATTTTCTTTCATGTGCATTTTCATAAAATCGTTTGAAATTCTATAGTTTATTTTATTTTTTATTTTATTTGGGCTTTTTTCAGTTATGAACGAAACTGACAAACATAATTTATTACCTGATGATTGATTTATTCATACTTTTTATTTCTTTGTTTAAAGTTGATGTTGTGAGTTCGATTTTTACTTTATAATATCAAATTTTAAGAGTAACCTGTATATCAGCCTAGCCATTTAATTTTTCGTTCTTTTTTATATTAATTTATTATTATTCTATTTATTTAAAATAAAATTAATTAGAATTTTAATTTGAGCTTTCTGTTAAGTCTCAGACAAAAAATAATCGAGTCAACAGAAAAAAATTATAATTATATTATTTGTTATAATTTATAATTCTGTTGAGTTTTGGCAAAATGCTTTGAAATTTCAAATGTGCATACTTTTTATTAGAACAATGTGCATACTTTTTATTATTTTATTATTTTTTCATAGCAACAAGGTTAAGTTCATCGTGATTTCTATGGCTACATTTTCAACTACACTCATGTCCATAAATTAAGGATAATTCAGAATCACGCAGAAATTGAACTCTAAAATAAAAATTTCACCAGTAGAATTATCACACACATCTTAAAGAAGAATATGCAAATTACAGGAAACCACCAGATGGCGCGGATAGTACGTCACAATGACGAGAGTGTAAGAGAGGGGTATATAAGGAATGGTGGCAAAGAAGTAAAATTGTTCACAAGCGCTTTAAAAGCCTTTCAGTGCAATAACCGCATAGTTATGGCACAAAGGAAGCATTTGGATGATTTTTTATGTGGTATAATTATCGGACGACTGGAATGTGGACGTACCCAGCTGGAAGTATCCGAGGAACTTGGAATCGCCCAGAGTGTCATCTCCAGGCTTTGGCAACGATTCCAAGATGATGGTAATGTGAGTAGATGTTACAGCACAGGTCGCCCCCGAGTTACAACGCCGAATGAGGACCGGTATTTAGCAGTTACTGCCAAAAGAAATAGACGGAGCACAGCCACAGACCTGTCTCGCCAGCTCTCTTCAGCTACCGGTACAACAGTTTTAAGGCAGACCGTGTACAGACGCTTAGGGCACATTAGTCTATATGCTTGTAGGCCTGTCAGATGTGTTCCACTTACCGCAACTCACTGACGCCTGCGATTAACCTGGAGTAGAGAGCATGCATTGTGGACACCGCAACAGTGGTCTGGTATGATGTTTTCCGACGAGTCCAGGTTTAGTTTGCAGTCTGATTCTCGCCGGACTTTCACATGGAGAGCGCCAGGTACCCGTTACCACCAAGAGAACACCATTGAACGACACCGTTACAGTGGTGCTGGATGGCTCGTTTAGGGAGGAATTATTCTTGGTTCCAGAACTGACCTGCATGTTCAGAGTGTAACGGTGACAGGCCACAGCTATCGGGATGTCATTCTGGAACAACATGTACGTTTGTTTCGGGGCGCCATGGGTGCTGAATTCCTGTTTATGAATGACAACGCCCGTCCTCACCGTGCAAACATTGTAGACGAAAGCCTTCAATTAGAGGATATCACCCGTATGGATTGGCCAGCATACTCACCGGACTTGAATCCAATAGAGCATGTGTGGGATATGTTTGGCCGACGAATTGCAGCCCGTCAACCCCCTCCCACCTGTCAACCGGAACTTCGGAGGGCATTGCTTGATGAGTGGTGTAATATTCAACAAGATCAGATTGATAATTTGATACTCAGCATGCCTAGGCGTTGTAAGGCCTGTATTGCATCGTCCGGGAGACATACTCCATATTAACCATCATACTAACCATGTTATACTGTTTTTTGTAAATAGATTCTTTTTTGAAATTTGCTGCAGGGAGTAAAAATCGCAATTTTTATTAATTATGTCAAACATATAGCATCTTTTTTGCTCTTTACCTTTTGTTTAATAATAGACTTTTAATAAGTCAAATTTGTTTTGCTTCTGTCTCTTTCTTCGCCTGAACTTCATTATCCTTAATTTATGGACATGAGTGTAGATGAATTCTCTATAAAGCATAATATGTGTTAATACGCTTTGATTTTTAATTCATAGTTTTAAATTTTACAAAATTATTTTTATTTAGATAAACTATTTATACGGCTTATCTTATTTGTGATTTTAGAACAATAATTGTACCTTCTAACAAAGTAGTATTGTTGTGGGTGGAATACGGTTAAGAACAAAGTTAAAGACGTTTCGGTGTATCCGAACAGAACAGGAGATGGTTCTTGATTGTTGAGATTAATTCGATTAGATCATTGTCTCGTTGAAGGAGCTTGTACACTACCGGTTGTTTTTTCTGTTGATTATGGGTCAAGGACTGACAACTTCCTTGAGAGAGAGCGGTATCAAACTGTATCAAAATGTTCCTAATTAACGTGTTGTACAATTAGTCTTGGTGTTAATGTGTGTGTGTGTGTAGGTAGTCTAAGTCAACGCTTTTATTTACAAAGAAAAAAAAGAAAGAAAGATTATAAGAAGTAATGATGTTGGCCTTGTTGCTTATTTCTGAGTATGAAATAAATAAACTAAGGAATTTAAACAGTTTAGGTTTAATCTTTAAAATTCCATTTGACTCTTAGACTTAGTAAAAATTACTTAAAGTGGCTTTAAGTAAACCAAAAAAAGAAGCGATAAATATTAAAAACTGAAAAATATGCTTTGGTTTCTTTAGTCAAGTTTTGGACCAAATTTCCTTCATTATTACCTTCATTATCCCTTCATAAAAATTACCTTTCCTTTCTAGGCCTAATTCTGGGCATAATTTTAATTGATACGCATAACATTGTTTTGAATTAACTTTCATAACAATAATATATTTTAGTTTAATAAGATAGTCACGCTGCAGCTTTAGTAGCAGCAATATTATAGATTGATAGTAAACTGCATTCTTGAAAGAAATTGCTAGAAATTAAATGAATAAGAAAGATTTTTGATTATTAATATATATATATATACATTGTTACAGATGATGAGTTGAGTTATAGATGAAGAATTGTTGATTCTATGAACAAATTTAAATGTTTAATTCATTATCTGTCTCTTCAAGTACAATTTTGAAAGCCCTTTTTAACTGAGATTATATTATTGTCAAAATAATATAATTATAACATGCACATAATCATGCTATAGTTTTAAATAGCCCATCCCAAATTTTATTTTTAATCCTTTCACTACTAATTTTGAATCTTATATGGCATTTATCATATATATATTGGCTTAACAGCCCTATGTTGGGTTAAAGCCGTCTATCTACTGGCCGATTTCGAGACAGATTTGGTTTGTCGCTCTACGGTCATCTTCTGTACACGAGGGATAAACAGACCGGGAACTACAGTTTAAAGTGGATTCCGAACCACTCACAAACATCCATGCCACAGCCAGGATTCGAACTTGAAGCCTGTGATACCAAAGGTCAATTCGAGCCGGAAGATGTTATTCTTTTTATGGAATAGGGTTGTCAGCTCTACAGTCATATTAGACCAGGACCTACGGCTTAAGGTGGATTCCGAACCACTAAAACATCGATGGTACCGCCGGGACTCGAACTCGAAACCTGTTGTACCAAGCACCAGACATTCGGTTCTCAGGCCCCTATGTATATATTGAAGATGAGAAAAACAATTACTTTTGGTTGATGTACTAGGATTGAGGAGGCGAGGTGAAAAGTGTGAAACCAACAAATGCTCTCTTTAAAGCGTATATTCCAAATTTTGGTAGAAATAATTGTGGGTGCAGTGTGGTAGGCATGCCCTACTTCTTCCATTTAACGCTGAATCTGTTACATATCTACATTTGTAATAGCGTATGACTTCAAATCTAAACGATCGAGATTAGAAAAACAACATATTACTAAATAAATAAGTTAACCATTTTCAGTTCTTTTGTTTTGTTCTTCTATATTACGGTTAAGTTTAAAACAAGCAATAAAAGAAAAAATTTAAGTCAATTCCTACTTTTTTTTCACTATATTGCAGAAAGTCCTTTAATAAATAAAGTTGAAATTTCCCTCTTACATCTGCGCCATCTATTGGTAGATATATGCAACTTAAATCTAAAAAAACTTTTAACATCAAGTATAATCAAGTTGCTTAACATCAAGTATAATCCACTACAAGTTCAAAAAAATGTATTTGAACTTGAGTGGAAGAATAAAAAGTATTTTATTAAAGATTGAAAATTTTAACAAGATGTATATAGGAAGAGTGTGAACTAATAATAGGAATTGAAAAATACTTATTGTTATGTTATTAAGTTAAAAAAATATTCTATAAAGAGATATGTTCCTATAGATTAACATTTTATAAGCAGTAAATATAACTTCGAATAATAATTCAATATCCCCAAACTTGTATTAAACTTGAAATCTCATACAGTGCCTTACATCGAGCAAAAAAATATACATTATTTAGATTTTAATGAATTATGCTGCAATATCAATCAATAGATAGTCTTATTTTTTTAAAGCAATTGATATGTGGAGAAAATAGGCTTTTCTTGACATCGCTAAAAGAGAAACCGAAACCTCGTAAAGTAATCAAAGAAGGCATTGAGAAAGCATCAAGAGGTTCATGCAAACTGATACTCTTTATAAGGAAGCTGTAAATAAATACAGTCAGTGGAAAAAACACCCGCGTAAAATCGAGCTACCGTTCAGCATCCTATTAGGACTTATGTATTAAGAGCCAGTTAAATGAAAATACAGGAGTTATTTTCTTCCCTGAGTTCAATTGAAAGTTCATTTTCAAAAATTATTTAAGAATATTGTTTATACTATATTATATATTTATATATATATATATATATTAAAGTTGGGAAAAAAAGTTAATTTTAATAATAAGTTAATTTTAACGTATTGTTATTGTTTAAATAGTTTATGTATATAAATGCTATTCAATTGACCGTAATTTTGAATTGGAACATATAACATGTTTATTGGAAGCCCAACCCTACCAAAAGAAGTTCGTTAAATTTTTGGGTTATATTTTCTATCGTACATATTTCTTCTTCTTCTTCAATGTCTCAGCATCCCGATGGTGGGCCAAAGCCGCCTGCGTACTGGCAGATTCCGAGATAGGATATGTTTTTTTTTTCGGGTTATGGTTGTCAGTCCTAAGCCCAACAGTCATATTAGACCGGGACCTGAGGTTTAAAGTATATTCCAAATCACTACAAGAATCCATGGTTGCGCCCGAACTCGAACGCGAAGCTTGTGATACCGAGCGCCAGACACTCGGCCATAGGGCCCCATCGTACATATTTATCGTACATATTTATCGTACATATCGAACACAGTTAATTAAAACTTCTTATTAGGTACATGTGAATTTTCTAATGTCATTAATTCGAAAGTCTTTATTAATAAATATTAAAAGATAAAAATGTTAAATTTCAACAAAGTTGAAAAAGTATACTTTAAATAACATGTAAGCTAATTTTTCAATTCCTTGTATTAGCTCACACTCTCCCTATATATATCTTGTTCAAATTTTCAATCGTTCATAAAACAATTTTATTCATCCACTCAAGTTCAAATATATTTTTTTTTGAACTTGTAGTGGATGACACTTGATGTTAATACAGTGTTTTTCAAATATTAATTCATTAATTAAATTAAATGAATTAATTTTAGTTTTTTTTAGATTTAAGTTGCATATATATATCAATAGATGGCACCAGATAAACTTAAAAAAATGAATGAAAATTATGTATAAAGGACTTTCTGCAATATAGTAAAAAAAAAGTAGGAATTGACTTAAAAAAAAAATTTTATGTTACTTGTTTTAACATAAAATTTAATTTTAAAATAAAGTGGAATGGTAAATTTCTTAAAAATAAACATGATATATATTTTTTATCTTTCCATTAAACATCGATCAAATTCAACGCAATTCATAAACATATGATTCTGATGCTTGTAATAAATTTGAGTAAACTTTTTTTTTTTTTTTTTTTTTTTCAATTAATTTAGACTGAAACTATTTTTATACACATTATTAAGTTACTATTGCATGAAAAATATTAACGAACAAAGATTTTAAGTGTTTGGTTAAAAAACAATGTATCACTTACTTAACTTTAACAACTGCCTCTTTGTTTACAGATAACGAATAACGAAATCTAAATTCTGCTTTCCTGTGAATTTCTAGATAAGTTGTTGGTGTTGAAAAAAGAAAACATGATGACTGTTCGCGAGTTCCGATGAAGTTTCTTTAATTAGCTAAGTTTACTCTGAAATCAAATACAGATCGTGAGAAAAATTGTGGTTTAGTAAAAAATATCTAATTGGTAAAATAAAGCAATTGTGAAACTTTTTTGAGAATAGTCCATTTTTTTGTTTCTTTCAGATAGTTGAAGAAGTTCTAAGAAAATGAGACATTTTCTAATAAAATAAACAATTTCAATATTTTTTGATTAAAGTATCAAAGAAGTATTCGTAGAATAATTATATGCAATTATTAAAATAAATAATAGTCAGTTCTTAGGAAAAATCCTTTCTGGAACAAAAGCAACGGACACATTTTTGCATAAAATATGTCTGGATTTTATTATTAGTTTGGTTGACATTTAATAAACTGTATATATATGTATATATATATATATATATATAGAAATCAAATTTTAATTCATAGTATCTTGAGAAATTTGAATTGAACTGAACTTATTTTATTAAATTATTTATATATTATATTAAATTAATCATTTATTTATTATTTAAACTCATTATAGTCACAATATCACATCTTAAAATAACTAAGTGTTAATTTAAAAAATTAAATTATATGATTTGCCTTTCTCGATAGAGGGCAGCACGGGGAAATTTTGTAACAAAATCTTTTTAAATAAATTTAAAAAGTTTTTATTACATAAAATATTCCAAAAATATTTAAAGCAATTATTTGATGTTTTCTTTTCAATAAATTTTGATTTTATTATGCTTAATAGGGCTAATTTTACTATTTATATATTTAAATTAAATTTTGCCATTGCAACTTTACATAATCAATTGCCATATTTATATTAATCAATAACATAAAAAATCAACATTATTTTTAAATAATAATTAAATAAATTACATAAATTTTACTGTGAAGTAAATATCTTTGCAAATTAGCATGTGAGTTCTTTATATAAAAAAAGGAAGACCTTTTTTGTATTTCTATCTGATCGATAAAAGCCACATCAAAAAATTGACAACAGATTTATTTCACACAAATATTTAATTTACAGTGGATTCTGGAAATGTTCGTATACATTAAAAAAAAATTGTAATAACGTGTTGTAGTCTGAACTTGAATTCGAATATGAAGTTCAATATTTTTTATATCATATTCCTGTGATTTTCAACAAACCCGAAAAATCTTTCATTAAAATATAGACTCAATTTTTTTTTTTATAAAAGTGAAAATCCAAGGAGGTATAGGAAGAATAAGTCACAAAAATGTTCGTACACCTGAAACATTTTTGAATAAATTCATAAATAAAAATATGGTTTGTTACTTATTTTATTTCTTGCTTTTTGGTGACATTTAAAAAATCGTCTGGCTTTAATCTTTGTTTGCATACATGACTGTATTCTAATTTTTATTTAAAAATGACTCGTAGTTAAAATAAGAAATAATAAACAACATTCCAAAATTAATTATTTTTGCAACATAGCAGTGGTAAATTATTTCTGAATATGCTTACATTATTACATTTATCTCATTTTATGGCGCAGTATGTGAAAAATGCTTTAAAGAAGAAAATCGGTTCGATTAAAAAAAATAAGAAAAGGTTGTTTAACAAAGAGAACTCAACATGATTAATAATCGAAGATGATTAATGATCCTAATGATCGAAGATTAAAGGAATTGCAATAAAAAAAAACCTGGTGAATTCTATGCCCAGATGTTTAAAAGCTGTTGTATACTGAAGGATATCCTACTAAGTGCTTACTAATATGAAGAGATTTTTTGAGTGTACTAAGAGACAAAGTGTACTAAAGTATACAAAGAAATTTTTATGAGGTAACATTTTTGTTATTATTTTATTATTATTGATGTTTTTTAAGTTTAGCTATGTTCTCAAAATATTTAATGTAGTTTTGTTGAGGAAAAAGTTAAAAATATTTTTTTAAAAATCCTCGTTTGAAATATTAATTTTTGTTAATGGATAGAGCAGTATTTTATTAAATTCGTAAGTGTACGAACACTTTTGATTACTAAAAGGAAAAGGTGAAACTGCAAACTAAAAGATGAAAATAAATAAAAAGAAATCCAAAATGAAAAATTAATTTTAAGTTATATAATAAGAACATTAGAAACCAATAAAAAAGATATTTAAAAACACGAGATTTTTTTTTCTGCAGCTGGGCAACTCTAGGGTATATCTGAAAGGTAGCAATATGATAATTTTTTAACTGTGTGCTGCCATCTGTTGGTAAATTCTTCGTTTATTGAAAATAATTATAGTAAGGATATTATTATTGTTAGATTCCAATATTTATTTATTACATAAAAGCCTTCTTAAAATTTTGATTGCTTATAAAGGAATTATTGAAAGCATATTACATTAATAATATGAGATAAACTAATAAGTCTTTTTATTATCCCACGAACAGTCGGTTGAAGGGTAATCAGAAGAGAACCATGCCTCTGGAAGGACTTTTAAGAGTAAATCATTTGCATGTTGTAGGATAGAAAATTCGGAAAATTCCCACCAGACAGCCTGATTATCTATGCGAAATACGTCACATACATCCTCATAGACACCATCGAGTCTCCTCGTTTTTGACAGCAATGGCAATAAATTATGTCTGCTCAGTTATAACTGATTTTGTCAATCAAATCTATTGATTTTTTATACCTGGTAGTATTTTAATTGTGTTCGATTATTTTTTTTATTATTTTTAATATAAACATTTATTTAATTAATAAAATATTTTTTGGTTAATTAAAGACTCATTACATCTCAAAATCTATAATCATTTTAAGTAAATTGTCAAGACTTTTAGAAATGCATACCTCCATTTTCTTGATATTTCGACACATTTTCAAATAATTACTTTTTTTTTTCCAATTATGTTTTGAATAAAAAGCGAAAGATTAAATAAATTAAAGAGAAAAAGAGAAGAAAAGATGAAAAAAGAAAAAAAAAATGAAGAAAAGATTAAAAGATTAAATATTTTATATGAATTTCTTTTCGTTCAGTTATTGGCAAATTCATGGAAATTAAGATTAAAAATATTAAGATTAAATTTTAGAAAATGATTCGTAATAAATTCTAAAGTTCCAAAAACCCAATAAAATGTATAGCAACTGTAATATATTTCTCAATGTCTTAAAATTTTAAGCAGATCTAATATTTTATATAAAATAAAATTTAAATTCAATTTCATAATTAGTCTACAATGTGTATTATAAATAATTTTTAATATGACAAAATACTATTCATTAATCCGCACAAGATAATAGAAAAATTCTATAATGAAATTGAACAATAATTAAGATATATAGTATTACCATAGTTTTGAATAGAATACATCTTTTTTTTTAATTTAATATATTCCACTGTAAATTTCTACTGCTCAAAGAATCATCTACCAAACATTATAAAAGTCATTTTAATCATTAATAAAATCATTCAATCAGTCAATAAATCATTAATAAAATCATTCAATCAGTCAATAAATCATTAATAAAATCATTCTTGTATTTTTCCCCCACATAATTATAACTACTTTGTGTAAAAAAAATTAAATGTTATTTTAAAATACATCAAGCATATGCAATATACAAATATATCAAGCATATACAGTATGCAAGCATATTAAAAATACATTAAGCATTCATTTCAATACTTTAATTAAAACAAGTAATATAAAACAAAAATTTTAAAGTCAATTCCTACTTTTTTTTTACTACATTGTAGATAAGTCCTTTATAAATAATTTTCATTCATTTTTTTAAATTTATCTTACGCCATCTATTGGTAGATATATGCAACTTAAATCTAAAAAAAAACTAAAATTAATTAATTAAATTAAATTAATTAATTAATATTTGAGAAAACTGTATTAACATCAGGTGTCATCCAATACAAGTTCAAAAAAATGTATTTGAACTTGAGTGGATGAATAAAAAGTATTTCATTAAAGATTGAAAATTTGAACAAGATATATATAGGGAGAGTGTGAGCTAATAGAAGGATTGAAAAAAAACTAGACTTCATTTAAAAAAACAGACTTCGGTAAACATTAGACTTCATTCAGATTTCATTTAGACTTCTTTTAAAGAAAAAACTTTGGTTTAGAAGCTGAACATTTTTTTTTTTTTTTTTTCTTTAAAGAAAGGAAAGTATCAGTTTTATTTAGGCTAAAGGAGCAATTATTTTAGGAAAAATGTCCCAACTGCAACTTGAAATTGTGAAACCTAACTTCGCTGTCTGTCAGTCTACAAGTTTTTTTTTTCTCCCCTTACAAGACGCACAATTGAGTTCTGTGGAACAGCTGTCAGCTCAGTGCGTTGTTCGATAGTACTGATTCAAAGTCTTGCATTATTTTGAATACCAGATTATTTTTCACTTCGTTAAAATTCGTTAGTAAGCCGATTTCGTAGTTTTGATTATTATGAGGATGAGTTTTCACTTTTTTATATATATATATTTTTTTTTAGATGGCGCTAGTAACTGTCTGGTAGGTTTTATTTAGATAAGTTGAAATATGTAAATTTAAATAAATTATTAACCACAAATTATGGTAATTTTTTTATTGTTATAGTAAGTTATTTAATCTGATTCAGATTAAAATAATGCTAAGATTTAGCAAAAATGTAAACATACTGTATAAATATTATTTTTTTAATTTTCATTAATCTTCAATTACGAAACCTTTGAATTGATACATGAAATTATTGTGATTTAATATGTCATAATATTTGGTAAAGATAAAAGATTTCATCATTTTTTAATTAATTTCATTACATTTTATTCATAATTGTCTATTTATAAAAAAAACTTTTTGGAATGAAAATAAACAAATATTACTTTGGAGGGGTTTTAGGGTAGGAGAGTTTTTCGTTTCCCCATCCATTTTTTTTTCTTCTGTTTTCCTATATTGGTTTATTTATTTATTTTTGGTTAAATTTCTTTCACAAGCTATTCTTATTGGTTTATTTGAATTTTTTTCACGAGTTTTTTTTCATGATATTTATGTAAATTTCTTTCACCTGCTGATATTTATATAATTAAATAATGTAAAATTAATTTAAAATATCGTCTGGGGAAAGCGAAGACAATTTAATTTCAAAATGAATATGAGATTTTTCAAGAAAAGAAAATCATTTCGAATTCTGTAGTTTCTTATTTTTTAAGATTGTTGTTATTTGTTTTGTTCTTACATTAAATTCTGAATTGTATGAGTAACCTGTTATATCGACCCAGCCAATTACTTACTTTTTATGATTTTTTTTTTTCTTTGTAGAGCTGTAGAAACTATTAATAAATAGTAAGATTTCCATTAAACAAAAAGAATAACGATTTATAGTAGAATCATTTTTTAAAATAAATTTGGTGAGATGTTCACTTCTATTAATTATACAACATTTATTAGGAAAACACTTCTAATTCCTCATTATATCCCTTTACTTTGTTTTAAGTTACATTTATATATATATATATATTTAGGATTTATATAAGTTCCTAAATTAGGGTTTATATAACCAGTTAAAAAAAGTGAAAATATTAAATAAAATAAAAGAATTTAAAAAACAATTTATCAATTATAAAATTACATAAATTAAATGCGAGTAGAATAAATATAGAACATAGTATAATAAATGGGCAAGATACTACCTAACCTAATAGATTAAATAACTATTAGGCACAATAACATTGTTGCACACTGTTAACACACTTGGAGAGGAACACTATGAAAAAATTTAATCCATGGAATTGGAGTACAAAATCATTATTGCTTAAAATGAAAAAAAATGGTAACAATAAATTCTGTTAAAATTTTCATCATCATTTCTTCATTATGTGTTCATTTTACTTAATAAATAAAATTGATATGTTTTTTGGAAGATTTTATTATGACATATTCAAACAGGAAGAGTTAAATAAAAAATTTTAATAAAAATATTTCTTCAACATTTTGTATTTTGTTGCAGACTAGAAATTCAGTTCCTTTACCAACAACACCATAACTTGAATGCAAGATATTATAGTAATTTGTACAGTAATTGTATATCTCTTATCGTGATTTGTTATATCTCTACAAATACGATATTTACTTCCAAAAAGATTTTATATTTAGAAATAGCACTCAACAAATTAAATTGCTTAAAAAACAAAGTTTTGTTAAAAAGATTATTACTAAATAAAATTCAGAAGTCTGTTTGGAATAAAATATTTTTGTGAGCAAAAGTTTTTAGCATGAATAAAAAGTAATCATTTCACCCATCATTTTTGCACTTGGTTATGATAAAACGAAACACTTTTTAAATTTAATTAATATAACGCAACAAATTCTTCGTTTATTTTATTATTATGTCGTTAATTTTTCAAATAAATAAATAAATGAAATATATATGTGTTAAATAATTTTCAGTGAATTCAATTTTCACTGTAGTGAAATTTCATGTGGAATCCTTCACAAGTCTACTCATCTTTGTTTTTAAGAAATACTTTTTAGGAGGATAAGTGATACATTTTTTCCCTAGAAAGTTAACTAAATAAGAGATTTTCATTTTGACAATGAATTTTTTTATCATTCTGTAAGTGAGATAGAAATATAATTTACATCTGGAGACAAAATAGATCATTATGACACAAAAATAATTTCCCCTCTCCCTATAGAAATATAATTTACATCCCGTAGACAAAATGAATCATTATGACACAAATATGATTTCCCCTCTCCTTTTACCCATTGCGTTTCTTCAGAAATCTCACCCTATAAATCGAACCTTTCACCGACACTTACTAGTATTGCACAGCCACTGGGCAATAATCGACACTTTGTATTCCATCCCAAACCCACGTCTCTGATCCATTAACAACAAAACCGAATCCGAAACGCTGGGGCGACAACAACAGCAACATCACAACTACAAAGAAACAAACCCCAAAAATAAAGAAGAAGAGAAAGAGAAAAGAAAAAGTGCACAGCAAATATTTCGAAAACGAAAACTCGAGTCGCTCGCCTACTATTTATACACATCTTCTTCCGTTTCCCCTTGTATATTGTTCACGGAAAGGAGCAAGCGAAGAAAATCTTCGGCTTGTCGCGTCTGACCTTCCTTTTTTCTTCTTCCCCAGAGAAGAGAATTCGTTGTTCTTGTAGTAGAAAGATTCATCTCGAATCGGGAGAAAGATCTCTCACTGTTTGGTCTCACAAGGAAGGATATCGATCGCCGGTGGTTCGGCGCTATGGCCTATCAGCAGGTGTCTTTGGAACTCATCCGGGATGGTCAGTGCACCCCGTGGGGGTTTAGGATGACAGGAGGCGCGGACATAGGAGCACCCCTCGTCGTTCAGAAAGTAGGTGGATTTTGAGTAAAGTTTTTATTTTATCAAATTCACTGTTTTATCTTCAGAATATTTAACGTATGTGTAAATTCTTTCTATATATCTACAAATCTCCAAATTTGAAAAAATAAAAATTATATTTAAAGAAAAATTATAATTTTAAAAAGTCATAAGAAATATATATATATATATATTACTGTAATACTTATATTTATATATTCACTGTAGTCGCACAATAGTTTTATCTCAAAATTCAGATGTTTGGTCCAGTTAATAACTGTGTTATGTTGGATTTTTGGAGTAATTAATTCATGAAAAGATTATTTTCGAAATATTCATTTATAATTATTATCTACATTTAAAAAAGCAAGAGTTATTTCTAATTAAATGCACTATGAAACAATCTAAGGTATAGGAATTTTAATGTTATCCTAAAAATAATTAATTTTATCTAAATGATCATATTATCCATATTTAAAAAAAAATGTTTCTAACTGAAACCTGTATGAAATAATCAAAATGATAAAAATCTCTATAATTAAAAACAAATAATATCCATAATTATAAATTAATAAATATAAATAACCTCGATAATTATAAATTAATAAATATAAATAATCTCTATAATTAAAATAATTTTGTTTTCCTAAGAATAATTAATTTTATCTAATTGATCATATTATCCATATTTTAAAAAAATGTTTCTAACTGAAAGCAGTATGAAATATTCTAAGAGATAGGAATTTTAATGTTATCCTAAAAATAATTAGTTTTATCTCATTGATCATATTATCCCCATTTCTTAAAAAAAATAATTCTAACTGCAAGCTTGTTGTTGTAAAAATATTTTATCTAATGAAAAATAAAATAAAAAATTTCTAAGTTCATTTAATTGCTGTTTTAAAATTTATTAGCTGTTGTTGTTTGAATTGTTTAAATATAATTGTAAGGAATCTGCTTCTGTATATTATAAATCCGAATTATAAGTTATGCTATTTTCTTGATCGTATTATCCATATTTTAAAAAAAAATTGTTTTTAATTGAAAGCAGTATGAAATAATCTAAGGGATAGAAAATTTAATATTAGCAATTGTTGTCCTAAAAATAATTAATTTTATCTAACGAATAATAAAAAACATTTACTAAATTTATTTAATTGCTGTTTAAGAACTTATTAGCTATCGCCGCTTAAATTGTTTAAGCAAAATTATGAGGAATCTATTTCTATCTATTTGAAATCCGAATTATGAAACTGTTGCTGTTTTTTTCTTGAACATATTATCCATATTAAAAAAGAAGTCGTTTTGAATTAAAAGTAATATGAACATGCAAACATATGAAATAATGTGGGGAATGAATAGGATTTTGAAGGTTATCAAAATAATGTTGTTATTGTTGTTGTTGTAACAATAAACAATTCAATTTAATGAATGATAAAAAAAATGTACTTAATTTATTTAATTGTTTAGAAATTGTTATTTAGAATATTAAAATCCATTTTTATTGTAAGTTAGAATCCATTTCAATATATTTCAAATGCGACATATGAGTATAATGAATTAATAAAAATATTATTATTTTGTAAGTTATTCATTAATTATTATAAATAAATATTAATTTTAAATTTTTTTATTTTTAATATGTATGATCTACTAATAATAATATTTTAAGGATTATCTAAGACGATTGATAGAAAAATGCCTAAATATAGGAGGAGTTTTATTTATATAAGCTAGGCGTTTGTATATATTTAACACGTTTTAAAATTTAGCAATTATTTTTTTTTTCATATTATGTATTATTTTTATTAATAAATACCAACAACTTATTTTATTTTTAAATTTAATTTCTTATTCTTATCTCATGAGATAATAAACAAAGTTCATATTGTAAAATTTGGCATCTGTAGCTTTCTATCCAGAAAAGAACATTTTTTAATAATAGAGTACATTTTCTCTCTCTCTCTCTTTATATATATATAATTTTTAATAAATTTGGTAAATTTCTTTTATTTAATTCAGATCTAATATATATATATCTAATATAAAAAATAAATAATATATATATATATATATATATATTATTTATTTTTTTATATCTAAAAATATAACTAAATTTTAAACAGAAAATTATAAACAATTGTACAAAAAATATTATTAGAAAGTCCTTTTTATTCTAATATTAATTAATTTTTTAGCTCATTTCCTCATAATAAAATCCTGTTTTTATTCTATTGAGCAATTGAATAATACTTCAAAAATACCTAATTTTATCTTTCGGAATAGTTTCCTTTTTTGTGTGTTTGGTAATTTTGCCACCTTAGATATTTATTCAGTTTCTAATATTGCATTTTAAAAAGTTGATATTGCTGTACCAATGTTTAAGCCTATTTATTATAGTTATTATTATAGTCAAAGTTATTCATTTAAGCCTATTTTAATTTTATTTTACCTTTCATTAATTAATCGATGAACCTTATAAGTTTATTTGAATTATTATAAATAAATTACTTTTATAAAAAAAATTAGTAATAAATAAATTCTTTCCTCTACTGATAATTGTAAATTATTCCCCTTATTTTCATGAAAAGATATATTAATAATTTTGTTTTGTACATATTTATATATTTTGAATCAATGACTTTCCACCATATAATAAACTTATCTAAAATTTAATAAAATATTTAATTAAAAGGGTTTATTAAGAAGCTATATTTAATTAGTATCATTTAATTTATTTTAATTAATATTAAATATTTCTACTTATTTTTATTTCCGTCCAATTATTTTATATCATTTTTCTTTGTGATTTATTGTGATATTAATTAAAATAAATAAAATGATACTAATTAAGTATAGCTACTTAAAAAAACCTTTGTTTTAATTAAATAATTTTAAGTTTATTAGATAGTGGAAAGTCATTGAATCAAAATATATAAATATGTACAAAATATGAATTACGATTTTTTTTTCATTTCAGAAAATAAAATAATATAGGGAATAATTTGCAATTATCGGTAGAAGTAAGAAAAACCATTTATTACTATTTTTTTTTATAAAAGTAATTTATTTATAATAATTCAAATAAACTTATAAGACTCATCGATTAATTAATGAAAGGTAAAAAACAATAAAATTGGCTTAAATGAATAAATTTGACTTTTAGTTTTAGAACTGTAAATTTAATTTTTCCTCAAAAATAATAAACGTTAAAATGTAGAAATGATTATTTTTCGAACAAAGTTTAAACGAAATTAATTGCACAAAATATTTTCCTGATTTGTCATAAAACTAATTGAGAAAGGCTGAGATATCAACTTTCATTAATAAATAAATCTTGTCCAATTTAGCGATGAAATATATATCTTAACCCACGAGTTTAAACTATTCCAATTATGAATGATTCAGTTAGATTTTTTTTTTTTTTTTTTTTAAATGGGAATCTAATATTACATTTCTGAATAAAAAAAAAATACAAATAAATCAGATAAATTTCCACTAAACAAAGAGTGTAAAAGACGAAAAATGTGAACACAAGCAATATAATTTACAATTGCAGATGTGAATGAAACAGAGCGATGACATGAAGTCATATTTAATGTGCATTTGAATAATTGAAAAGGCTTCCCGTTTCCGTGGAAGATGGAAATAAATAACGCGCTTTCTTCGGAATTTCTTTTTGGTTTTGTGTGCAAATTCAGATTGCACGTGTTCTCTGGGATCAGAGATTTATATCACTTATTTGCTTTTGAAATATCTGGATGCTTTAATTTTCAAGAAAACATAAATTATAATACGAAAATGTATTTCACAAATATTTTTTTTTGTTCATCCAGTTATATATGGCACGAACGATCTATTGACAGCTCAGAGGAAAGTGATCTTTTCTGAAGAACTTTCAAGCATAATTGCATTTCCACGTTTATGTGCAAGATAAGAGAAAAACTGGAAAACTCCCACCAGGAATTCTGACTACGGATTCAAAAGACACTCACACACACATTGCAGCAATTTTCATAGAATTTCTTCTCTTTTGAAAGCAATTTAACTGTCAATAATTTTGAGCCTGTGCTCCTCACATGCTAAAACTGTGAATGTTATCATGGGACTAAGAGTAAAATTTTATAAATTATATAACGTAACCGTTCTTCCTCCTACACACTGTCAAGAGCCTGTTGCATTCAGAAGAATTGGTCAGTAGGCCTCGAGACTCTCACCCAAGAGGAAGTAGGGCGCAATCTGCGCTTTCGCTGAGAAATGTTTAGTTTATAGTCTCTCCTCCCGAGAGAAAATATATTTAGCCGTCTACAGACGCGCACACTGCGCATAACCGAGTACAGGATTTTCGGCTTAGAAGTGAATTCTTTCATATAATTGCACATAGTTACACACTGAGAAACATGTTTTGGTGTTAATGGTGAACACCGTTTATTTTTGTTTGGATTAAATTTAAATCAGATTTTTATAATTTCTTTTAAAGTTCCTACAGAAAAGTTTTAAAAATTGCCGATAGTTCTTTGGGCGTTTTATTTTAAATTTGTTAAATTTTTTTAAAAAACATGAGATGTTAATTTAGATATAAGAAGATTTGTACTTACATGAATTGAATATACATTTTATACCTTTTTCCCAATCGAATGTAAACTTTTGCTAATATTTCCTTTTTCTTCGTTTTTAATTATGTCATTTAGTTCATGTGTAGAAATGTTAAAATCACTGCTTTTCTCATCTTTTTTAATAATCGAATAAGAATATTCTTTATAAAAGGCCAAAATATAGTCTTCGATTCTTTATTAATTTTGCAGTGACATTTTAAAGCAAAGAATAATTTCGCTGATGCAAACGATAATTAAAGCGTATTCCGAACTGATGCCATTCAGGATTTTTTATTTTTATACATTTAAATTTAATTTATAAAGAAAGTTAAAATCGTTACAAAAAATGTCTGTACATACATAAAAATTTATCGAATTTAATTTTCTCTTTTCTGATAATTTTTTCTCTACTTTGATCTGATTGATTAACATATTCTGATTGGTTGAAGATTAACATATTCGAAGCTCTTATTCTTAAAAAAAAAATTTTTTTTAATTAATTTTTCGAATTTTTAATAACAGATTTTCATTTCTGCCTTCTTCTCAAGATGTTTTGCAAATTGGATTTTTGTCTGGTCTTTTTTGCCAAAGGTGCTTATTTTGGTGCACTCGATTCCAATTTCAAACAAAGGTCGTATAGCAAACACATTTTTTTCACGTCTAAATAGGAAGTATGTCAGGTTGAACTTATTCAAAGGCTAATGTATGCCGAGATATCTAACTTATGTACTACTATTACGACCATATTATTACGATTTGTTTGTTAATTAAACGTTTTCTATTCAGTAAATAATATTTAAATTTAGAATTAAAATTATATATGTGTACGAAAGATTTCAACAAATAATGTATCATGATATTTCAAATATTTACAAATACAGAAAAAGTAATTTTCTATTCTCTTTTGACTTTTCAATTTAAATATAAATTATTTAAATATTTTTTTTTCAAATGTTTATACGACAATATGCTTTCTATTTTTCGCAATATATTTAATTGGATAATTTATCTTCTCAATTTTATAGCTGTTTTGTCTGCGCTACAGAGCTTTCAGAAAACATGGATAATTTTTTATGTAATGTGTATAAATAGCCAGGACAATTATTTTATTGACTGATTTACAAAATTCATCAATTATTTTAATCAAGTATTAATTACTATTGTATCTAATTCTTAATTATCTCATATAATTATTATCTTATCTAATTCTTGATTGTTATACTATATTATATTATTGCATATTATTATTGTATAGATTATTGTATCTATTGGACAATTATTTTATCTACTGATTTACAAAATCAATCAACTAGTTTAATCAATATTAATTCTTAACGTAAATTCTTATGTTGAAACACTTCTCATTTGCTATTTTAATAAAAAAATTATGTAAGAAAGAAAAAAATTTATTCGTATATTATAAGAATTAACGGTTTTTAATAATTATATCAAAACATTTTTCTCCTTGTTTTTAAGCATGTAATTATTTTAAATTTAAATTTTTACATTTTAAATTTGATTTTTTAACCCTTATTATCGCTACTCTTAATAAGGTTCTCATAACATAATTAGCATAAAAGCACTTTTTAATTAAGTCATCTATGCTAATAATATCCGATATGTGCTAATATTTAATTAAATAAAATTAATTTTTAATTAAACGTTTAATTATTTATTAATTATAAATAATAAAAAGTATTATAAGTGGAAATTATAATTATTAATAATTATATAAAGAATAATTAATATTATTATAAAGTTGCACATTATTTATTAATAAAAATAATTTAATTTTTTTATTTAAAGCAGATTAGGATTTAAATAATTTTCAGAGGTAATAAATCGAATTTTATTGTTGCATTCGAAAGAGCAATGTTCTCTTTCTAATAATGTACCACACTAATTGATCGAATAAGCGGAAGTTGACAAAAGTGGAATGTATCTTGAACCACTTCACAACTGACGCGACATTTGACAATCATGAACTCTGTCCACTTGGAATGGATAGTTGGTGTAAATTCCAACGTGCAAAGGCCGACGGAGATGACGCAATCCTTGACTATTTTGGCAATTTCTTGAAATCATGAAGTCCATTTCTAGAGAATTGCTGTCTGATAAATTGTTGAAAACGCGTGTGCATGGGAAAACCCAGAGTCCTTATGAGTCTGTAAATAGCATCTACACCCCGTGTCCCAAAAACTGTGTTTGTGTCCCTAAAACATTTAGACTAAGTGTGCATGATGTTGTTTGGTTTGGTTTGGTTTTGTTGCTCTACGGTCATCTTGTGCACACGAGGGCTTAACAGAACGGGACCTACAGTTTAAAGTGGATTACGAACCACTACAAACATCAATGGCACCACCGGGACTCGAACCCGAAACCTGTGGTACCGTGTGCCAGAGCGCAAGCCACTTGGCCATTCAGACCCCCCATAAAGGAAAAATTTTGGTCAAATTAGGGACTAAAGCAATAGCCAAAAGATCAAAACATTGAAATAACTGAACAAGTAGCGTAAAACAGATTGAGAGAGGAAACTCTCAGAATATGGTAAAAAAGTTTGCCAAACGCAAATTAGAGGATTCATTTCATAAGTTCTGAAATAGATAATGCATGCATATAAATCAGGATTTCATTAAATCGGTATAGTATCTTTTAAGGATCTGATGGCTGAGTGACTAGCGCTCTGTGACACAGGTTTCAGGTTCGAGTAGAAACGGGGTCATGGATGTTTGGTAGTGGTTCGAAATCCACTTTAAACCGTAGGTCCCGTTCTAATAGGACTGTTGGGTAGATCTGACAACCCTACTACATAAAAAAGAAAAGATTTCCTGTCTAGAAATCTGCCTGTAAGCAGACTACATTTGCTCACCATGGGGCTATTGAGCCAATGAATAGGTATGTTTAAAAAAAAATATAGTTTTAAACTTTAAATGTGTTTTTCTGAAAACATGAGTTTTTCATGTTTATGTTGTGTTTTCTCGGTATGTGCTTAATATAATGACTTTTATCATGAATTTGCCTCATACTACCTATCATTTTAACACAAAATAATTTTTAATACATATTATTTAAAAACAAAAAAATATGCCATGAAAATAGGACTTGGTTTGGATTGTCTATGGGCATTTTTTTTTCTCACTTTGCAGTTAATTAGACCGGGACCTACAGTTTAACGTGGATTCCGAACCATTTATGCCCCCTCCAGGATTCCAACTTTATGCCCGTTGTACCAAAGACCAGAGTTCTAGCCAATTGGCCATCAGGCCTCTAATAGGACTTGAAGAGTGAAACACAGTTAAAAATTAAATAAAATTTTAAATGCTAAATAGAAATAAAATGAGCCATTAACGTATACAAAATATATTCTTCTATCAACCATAAAAATCCCCATAGTCTTATCTCAAATAGTTTCTGAGAAAAAAGATACATGAAAATAGTAAATTTAACATGGCTAATGTAGGGGTTTTCCTGTTTCTTAAAGTTTTCATTAATTATGAAAAATATACTTCATCAATCTATTTATGTGCGCGTGCTTTGTTCAGAAAATCTTTATATAATAATAATTAATATCTATTTAAACAGTATACATCATTCAGAAAAAAAAATTAATAAAATTATTGCCTAGGAAACCTGTGTTGATAAACAGCATTTGAATTTTTAATAATAATAATAATAATGAAAATAAATTACAAATTTAAATATAATGTTTATATATTACAACACACTTTAAAAAAAAAATTTAGTCATATTCTATGTACTAAAATAAAGATATGCAGAAATATTTATTATGTTATTATTTAGCTGCTATATAAATTTTCAGCTGCTATTAAGTCATGGTAATTTTAAGCAAATTCAACAAAAGCCAATTTATATAAATATGTTTTAAAAGAAAAGAATCTTTTTCTTGCCCACTCTATGTTTAGCGATTAGATACTGTATATTCTTATAGCTACTTTCATTTGATATTAACATTTTCAAACAATTGCATTCCTGCATCAAATCCTTGTGCTCGTTTTTATTCCTCCACACTAATAGAAACATGGTTTATAAATCGCTGTATATGATGGCGGATGCTTTCTTCTAAACAACAACAAATTGACTCTTCCAAGTTGTGACTGCAACCGTCGCTGTTAGGAAACACGCGACCTTGAAAGTCTTAACCTAGAAGGGAGAGATTGGGACATTTGCATTGCATCTGACGTCTCACCCTTTCGCAAGAATCAACATGGTGGAGACAATGACATATATTTAACTAAGGTGCGTTACCTGTCACAAATAGAAGAATGGACTGGAAAAGTGCCACCGTCGAAATTCCAAAAGGAAAAACCACCTCTCTGTTCTTCCGTGATGCTTATCATACTTGTCAAATTTTTATTCACAAGATATGAATGAAAGTGCCAGAGTGTTGTTTTTTTTATGAACTGAGAAAGGTACGCCTTAATTCCCATGCTAATTTTACCTGATCTGTGAAAAAGAATCGTATGCATAGTTGCAGTGAATATGAATAGTTGCAGTAATATCTTCTTCAATCCTGGATCATATTAATTGAATGTATTTAGCCTATAAAAAAGGGAGCCTCTGTTTTACATCTAAATAACCAGAATTTGGCCTATCATTCCGTTAAGGCGATGATTAAAAAAAAACCTTAGGTGCTCCTTCTTTGAGGATGCTACCGCTAAAAACAGTCACAAACCCTGCTATGATCACATTCATGATATCCCTGAATGGCCTAGAGAAAAATCGGTGGCATTGCCACAGTTTTTCTCTGGTCACGATTGTCTTCAAGCACCTTCACAGAATTAACTCCTGACTCTCTCTCTGTCTGTCTCCTGTATGATAACCAGGAAGAAATGGATATGTCTCATGTTCTGTCTTTCTTCCTGTTCTGCACTGCCTCCTGTTTCCTTATGGTAGCGTTATTGGATTGCCAGACTTAAGCGGATGGATTAACTGATATCATTTGTTTCTATCTTGTTCTTTATATTTATTTTATTCTTTTTTATGAAATCTGTTATTCTGTAAACTTTCCATTGGAAACAAAAAAATATATTTAGCCTATAAAGACAACCGTAGATATCATAGACCGACCGCATTAGATCTATCAAATCTTATATGAAATATAAATGCACTTTTGGATAACATATTTTCATAGAAATACAGAACAAAAAAGGGAAATTGATTATGGTATCTAAAGTATGGATTTTTAACCAGGAATTAATGAAACCCTTGCGGGTCCATTGGCTGATTCAGGTGGTTTTGTGAGCTTGGGTAAATCTTTATTTTCTCTTATCTTAAATTAAATCTAGCATTTTTCATGTGAATATAGGCAATTATATTATTATTAATTACATCTATTATATTATTATACTATTATCTATAATATTATTATTAATTACATCTTCTCCATAAGAGCAACAGCCCCATGATGGACCAAGGCCGTCTGCCTACTGACAGATATCGAAACAGGAGATGTTTTCTTTTTTATGGGGTAGGGTTGCCAATCCTACGCCAAAACGCTCTATAGTCATATTAGACCGGGACCTATGGTTTAGAGTGGATTTTGAACCACTACAAACATGTATGGCAACCCCAGGATTTGAACCCGAAAACTTGGCATCGAATGCCAAAGCGTTATCTATTACTACTACCAATAGAAATTAAAGATTGTTTCGTCAAGTAACAATTTCATTCAAGGTTAACAACAGCAGTATTAGTATTCTGTAGAAAAATATCCTGAAAATTTTTTATACTTAAAAAAACAGTATTTCAAATAATAAGAGTAAAAGCAAAAATCAATTTCACTCATCACCAGAAATTTTACTTCAAACAAATGAACCATTTATCCCAGTCAAATTCCATTTTAATGGCCATGGTATAAAACTAACAAAACAGATATTTTTTTCGGTTTTAAAGAGCGTTTTCTGATGCCACAGTTTTAAGGAAATTATACTGTAAATTTATAAAAGTAGAAAACAGTAAAAAACATGAATGAAGAACTATGGTGAAAATAAATGTGAAAACAGTTTCCTGAAGATTTGTAGTCGTTCTACTTGCTAGAAAGATGAAAATTCTTGATTAATATCTTAGTTAATTATTAACATGGATTTTTGCTAAAACATTTTCATCTATAACTTCATTCCATACTGTCACTTAATTAAATCATACTCTAATTACATGAAATAAATTAAATCAATTTTAAAGCATTTTTTACAACAATATAAATTAAAGAAAAATATGTACTCATCAGTGATACATCACAAATGTATGTGTACTCATCACAACTCTTTCCTTTATTTTTTTATAGTTTTTTAAAAATAAATCTGCAATACGTTTAGAAGTGAACTCGGCAGTACATTTAGAATTATGCAATTAATTTTGCAAAATCATTTTACTCAAAGAAATATTAACAATCAAGAATGTTGACAATGTTCCTGTATAAATTCTATTGGAGACATCACGGAATAGGATGTGACGGGCCAAATTATTAAAAAAATGCGGATATTTCCAACTTTGGTAAAACTATTTTGCAAAATCGGTTGTATAATTTTAAACTTAGTGTTTTTTTTTTTTTTTTTTTGTTGCTACTAATTGAAAATCTACAAATTAATAGCATGGTAGTATTTTGTTAAGCATTAAAAATCATATGAAATGCATTATTTTGATCTGAAAGTTTGTCGGATTATAAAATTCGATCTATTTTGAACAGGTAGTTTATTTTGCTCAGCATTCGTATGTTTTGTTCTGTAAATATATTAAATTTCACTCTATTACATCCAATTCGTGTACTAGCACACCTATAGAAGATATATATAACATTTTGTCCACATTTATAAAAGTCCAGCTCCCTTCTACTGTCCACAACAGTTATTTTTTTGTGTGTGTTTACAAGATATTCATCTTTTTCTCACACCAAAATTTTGTCAATTGTTGTTGCCAAAAAGCATTTTAAGGTGATTGGAATTAAAATTATTAGAAAATTGATTTTTATAAAATTTTGAAAGAAAAGTATCCACAGATCGTCTACAGATGTGTCTTTCATTTTCCCAAGATTGCTCACAATGGTCTATTTAATGTTATTTTTTTAGCATATAATCCACGTATTATACGCAAGAAATTACGGTAATTAAAACACACATATGAGTAGCATATTTGTAGTAGTACAAATTTGTGATTTATTTCTCACTTTGAAATATACGTTTATTGGGGATTTTTTAATTATTTTCTATTTAGTTTATATATTAAGTTATATATACCATTAGTACACATTCTAAACAAACACGTGTGGCTCGCACTTACATTAACTTTTCTAACTACGCAGCGATTTTCTTTTTTTGGCTGATGTACACTAATCCAAGCCAAACTAACAATGTGAACAGCTTATACCATGCCAAAAACTGGTGTCATGACTGTCTTGGGAAAAAAAGAACTATACAAATCTATTGTTTACCTAAAATCCTTTAAAAAATCGTATCAACCATCGTAACAGCAATCTTTAGTTTCCCTACTGTAGCAGACAGTACTAACAAATTGTCTGCTACAGTAGGGAAACCTTTGTCAACAAGTTAATTTATTCTAAGTTAGATGCAATCATCCCATCACTATAAGGGAAAATAAACAATTACTATGTTGTTTCTCATATCCTAATAAACTTTTTTTTTCTTTAAATTACATTTCTGTAAAAAAAAAAAAAATACTTTAAAATTGATTTAATTTCTTTCACGTAATTAGTTTATGATTTAATTAAGTGATGGAAAATTTAAATGTATTTTCATATTAATAAGGAAAACCACAGTGCGATTTAAGCGGTTTATACGTTGCCAAAAGCTGGTGTTATGACTGTCTTAGGAAAAAAGAACTATACAAATCTATAGTAATATATAAATCTGTTGTGTATTTTCTTTTTAAAAATAATAGCGTATTTTAATTTACATGTGATTTTCTGGTAATAGAATAAATCTTCAAAGAATCATACTTTTCTTTCTTCGTTAAAAACAACTCTGACTGAATATAGCTAATAATTGAGAATGTTGTATCAAGAAAAGGGTGTTTGAAGTACGATACCGGCTGTTGTAGAAACGAGTAAATTTCCAAGTAGATCAATTGTTGGTTTTGGCTCGCTCTCCCTCTGTTTCTCATATTTATTTTTAACGCGAGGAGGAAGGTGAGAAAACGCATCAGATCTTAAGGATGCGCTTTCGGCTTGAGTGAAAAATACATTTGAAAGATCGTTTTCCTTTGGAAAAAAGCATCAAGCAATTAGATAGGGATCAGTTGAATCTCTGTTTCATTGTTGCGGTTTATTAAAAAGATGCAGTAATGATATCTTTAACAAGTGCTATTTAAAAAATAGTTTAAATATATCTTCGAGTTAGCTGAATTTGTTTCCTAAAAATAAAAATAAAAGTAATAACCTGTTTGTATTGAATTTATTTTTTAGTTTAAAATAAATAAAAATGATCCCCAACTTTTTCGTTTTTTCCCTCCTAACGTAATAATAAAATTTTGTATATATATGTATATATATATATATATATATATATATATATATATATATATAGTGAGAGAGAGAGAAATCGACTCGATCGTTGCAATCCCCACTTTCAGAAACGAGGAAACTCGATGACCATTGTGACAAAGTTTGTAAAAGGTCTCGTATCTATAGTTTGATGGAAGGAGTTTTTCGGATTTTCTACCACGATATACCTAAACTCACGGCAGTTACCCCTAAAAGTCCTCTCAGAACTTAATATTTCCTTCTCATCATCCATAAGGGAGATATTCATGTCATATATTAACCCTTTGCACTCGGGGGCTCCGGGGCGGAGCCATTTAAATTATTTCATTATTAAATTATTTATTATTTTCCTAAGATCCTATTCACATGTAAGTTTGATATACGCATTAAAAGAAACGCATTATTTATATTGTTATTTGCATTGTCTCCGTAGCGGAGCCCTCGAGCTTGAAGACAAATTTTAAATGGATCCGTTCCGGAGCCCTCGAGTGCAAGGGGTTAATATAACACAATATGTATACTAAGTAGATGTTCCACCTGAAACCCTCAAACTTCACGAGCTAAACCTCAACAGTCAGAAATTACTATGTTTATAAGAACACATTAATAACCCTAAAAATTAATACTCAATACAATAACAGAAATAAACAAAGATGCTATTTTTATTCTAGATAATGATTGGTTAATTCGAAAACAATAATGTGTTTGACCACAAGAAAATAGTAAAAACTGAGTAGATAGGCCCAGCAAATCTGGGAGTATCTTTTTGTAAAAATAAAATCTGAAATCAAAACCAAAATCATTTGTAAACAGTTAAATCATCAATCAATGATCTTGGAACTATTCTCAACCAGCAAATTATTGGATTAAAGCAATAGCATCCAACATTTTCAGGGTGTCGAATAGCAACAGAATTATTGTAAGACCTATCAGATAATCGTTACAGTATGATGCTTAAAACTCTCAGTTTTAATAAGTCAAACTATATATATCTTACAAAAAATTTCTGATGAGTTAAACTTCAAATGTTTTTCGTACCAGAAAGAATTTTTTTACTATGTAATATTTTTTTAAAAATATGATTTTTATTATTAATATCGTTTTGAACAAAACTGGCAAATTCCATATTCTTCCATCTAATACAATTTTTATCAATATTACAATTTCCGTCGTTTAAATTTCTCTATTTCAAATAGTACGAATATAACTTTTAAATCCTCTACTTTAAAAAAAAAAAGCATTTAATACTTGACAATGATGTTTTTCCTCTATAAAATATTAAATCAATAATCTGATTTAAAAATTTTTTTGTCCGCATACGTTTTGTATAATGGCGATCATATCTGCTTAGAAGTTGAATTTGAAGCACATTCCATATCGAATTTCATAGGAGCATATCAGCTTACCACTGAATTAATGCGAATGCCAAGATGTAAACACCGAGACTCAAGGTGGCTGTGGAGACACTGAAGAATTCGCTGACAGCCACAAAGTATGTCTCTCATTTCCTTAATTGATGAACTAACCTTGAATTAAGTATATTCGAGATGTCGTGGGAGATGTTAAAGTGCCTGTTCTTAAATGACGCAGAGACTAAATATGCTGAAATCGTTAGCTTTTAACGTTGGGGGTAAACGCATACATGAACAGAAGAACTAGTTTAGTAAAATTTAATTGCAACGGTTTTTTTTTTAATTTACCTATTTTTTAATTCATCATGCCAAATTTACTCATTAAATTTTATTGCTTGGGATAATAAAAAACGCGCATATTTTTTAAATGCAATTATAGTTAAATATGGAAGGCTTTTGAGGCTGAATTTTATACATTATTTTCAAATTCTTTCGCAGAAATAATTTTCTAAAAATTATAAAAGTTTCATTGATTTAAATAATTATGTTTATTTCTTTAATTGCGTTTAATTCTTCAATATATTTGATCAAAGTTGGGGTAAAACAGTTTCAAATTTTAAAATAAAGCAATGCAAATTTATTTATAATACTATTATTTAGAATATGCTTTAGTTTTTCTATTTATTTAGTATTGTTTGTAAGTAAATTTAACTTCTATTTTTCTTCATGTTGTTTCAATATATTCTTAGTCTTATCAAATAGCTCAAAAATATTTGCAAATAAACTTAATTGACTAACAATTTATTTGCAAATGCCTGTTTGAAGAGATAATACCCAAGACAATAATAGAGTTTATAGTATTACTTTTATGCTCAAAATATTCAAAATTACTAGTTTTTTTTCTATTTTTAGAATTATATCAACTGATTATTTTTAACTTAAATCAAGAATACATCCAAGATATTTCAATAAAATAAAAGTTAATTAAACAGTAATGTTTTTAGAGAAGAAGTTTATAGAAAAAAATATTTTATATCAATAAAAATGCCCTTGTGGTACGTAATAGACTATACCAACTCTTTATATATTGAAGAAATGCTCAAATAATGTCTTGCTCAGATTTATAAAACAAGACATAAAATTTTACAAAAAAAAGAAGGGAGGGGGGTTCTTAAACTAGGGTTGTTGAATTCTTTGGGTTTCATGTGTAAAAATGAAAAAAAAATTCATTTTCTTAATTGTCTCATTCAAAGTTTACTTTTTTAGAACACACTTAGGGTAGCATATCAGATGTAAGTCGTCAATTTCAATAAGAGTGTTATCATTGGAAAGATCGAGTTACGGGTAGATTGAACTACCTGTCCGAGTTGGGCCGTTTTCAAGATATTTATGTCACTCAATTTGTTTATTTATTTCCACAGCCACTGAATTTATTTATAAGGAAAAACATTAAGAAAATGTAGTGACCCTAAACGAGGAAACGATTCTTCTGAGTATGGTGTTTTTATTCGTTGAATCTAAAAAATGTACAGTTTTACTATTTACAGTTGTTTTCCATATTGAAGTATACTAAACAAGACAGCACATGTCTCCAGGAACATTTGAAAAATGGTTTCCCATTGCATTTTTTGTAGACCTTCTCTGTGTTTGTAAATATCGAATTTTACCAATCACCTGCTTTACTGACTCGAAGAAGGTAATGTCTGTTTGTATCAAAATCCTGTAAAAATCACGATACCGTACGGCCTAAATTGCAACTGCTGACATTTGATTGCTGACCAACTGAAATTTAAAAAAAGCGTCCCCTACGCTTTCAGTTCTCTTCACTAAATAAGAATCGGTGACATGAGGAATATTCTACCATGCACTTGATCACATATTACAGTTGTGGTAAACATGTTCATCCAGTGGTTGGTAATTCATAGCGTTAAAAGGACAGAGGTATAATCTGTACGTTTTTACCTAACTGCCAGTTATAAGTTTCTTTATCCTACTCACTGATTCAAGAAAAGGCGCAACAGCCACCCCCGCCCCCCCATGGTGGGCCAAGGCCTTCTACCTACTGAGATGTTTTCTTTTTTACGAGGTAGGGTTGTCAGCCCTATGCTCCACAGTCATATAAGACCGGGGCCTATGGTTTAAAGCGGATTCCGAACCACTACAAACATCCATGCATCACAGGGACTCGAACCCTGTGACACCGAGAGAGCCAGAGCGATAGACACTCTGCCATTTGACCCAGTATATATAACGATTGGATGACAAATCTAAAAATCAGCTTAATTCTAATAGATAGTTCTATCTGGTAGTTCTTACTTCACGTGGCAAAACTTTCGTAGCGATTGCCTACTTGTTAAGATCGACATGTTACATTAATTGGATTTTCTTATTTAGCGGAAAATAAAATCAACATTAATTAATTTCAGTGATTATCTAATTCTTCTAATATGAATGTAAGTAATAAATTACAGGTAATATCAATTTCATTTGGAATCAACAATGAAGATAACAAATAATCACATAATACCTATTTGCTTCTTTTTCACTTTTCAATATATAGTAGCATTCTGCTGTTCGGTAGGTTTTGTTTATCGCTCTATGGTCATTTCGTGCACAGTTTAGTCTGATTAGACTGGGACTTACAATTTAACGTGGATTCCGAACCGCTAACAAATATTCATTCCACCGCCAGGATTCGAACCTAAAGTCTGTGATATTAAAGACTATAGCACAAGCCAATTGGCCATCGGGCTACTGCTACGTTAGAGAAACCTCTTCACTCGTGAAGTGAATAATGAAATATTTAATTTTATTTGCTATAATTTAGCATAAAAAATATGGATTATCATCCAATTTTCCAAGAATCGAAAAATTAAAATCTACTAGACGTTTATCATGATATGTTTATCACATAGGCCATTATAGATAATTGCACTCATTCAAGTTAAACTAAAAAGTATCCTGACAAGCAAAAGAAGTTTCAATAAAAAAAATGATATTGCCTCAAAAGTATTCATACTAGAGATAACAGGAGAATTTTCCTTTTTATTCGGAAGTAAAATACGAAGATAATCTTGCTTATTCTATCTGAGACTTGTGAATTTTCTTCCCTTCCGCGTCTCAAATACAGACTGATGTAACAATTATGTTGATGTTGTTGTAAATTGGTAAGTCTTTTCAAAAGAAGATTAAGATTGGAGGGACCACAATATTGATGTTGTACTTTTATCAAGTGACGCCAACGCTAACTTCAAAAACTACAAGGTCCTAACACATGGGATGCAAACAGATGCTTGAAAAATTCTTTGGCGAGTATTCCTCTCATTTTATGCCAAAACTCTTAAAAACCAAATTCAAATTTTGATGCAAAAAATATTTTGTATCAAGTGAAATAACAGAATTTGTTATTGTTTAGTTTATTATTATGATTTTTTTTATTTAAAAACTTCAAAAATAATTCTTATCGGCAGTGAAATCATAAACTTCAGTGCTCATTCTTCTTTTCTTCCACTTTTGTCAATAACCCTGTAGCCTCGAGTAGGATTTTGATTTAAAGCTTTCATACTCCCACGCCATGGTCTGATTCTAGTAACCACGAAGCCTTTAGCGAACATGGTATTGCAAAATTTATTAATTTGAGGCTTTATTCTTTCTCAGGTTATGCTTTATGCCAGGAGTCTCCAAATTTTTTAGCCTAAGGGCTATATTGACCCCTCCACTGAGCCCCAAAGTCTAACACTAAAAATGTTAGCTAATCATGTCAACATACTGAAGTTTTCAATTACGCTCAAATTTTCGCTTATGAACTAGCCGGCAAGCAATGTATATAAGACACGAGGAGGATCGTGTCTATTTTTTCGCTTTCTGAATTACTTATCTGTGAGAACAAAACATTCTACAAAATGAAATATACAAAAAATATTTACAGATCTAAGTTATCTGATAAGCATAAGTTACTGCTGATAAATTTTACTAGTAAACTTAATTCCCAACTACAAATAATTGCCAGCGGAAATTTGCAGCTATTTAAATATCTTCTTCAATGACGATCAATTCTCGATCCCTGTGGTATTGAGCACCAGAGCGCTAGTCACTCGGCCATCAGACCCCACTTACATATCATATAATTATAATGCTTAATTTCATTATGCGAATTACCTATGTACGTCATTTATTGCAAGTTTTTTGGACAAATCGCGTATCTTTAATTACAGTTAAAATGTTCAGTTTCATTATATCAGTTATTGTTTCTCAATTGATGGTTAAAAACGTTTGATTATTATTTTGAATGATTTACTTACATTGCAAATTTTACAATATTATCAAAATACATTGTGGCGGACAGGATTGATGGTACTCGCTGGCCAGTGTTGGCCCGCAGGGCTGTAGTTTGGAGACTCTCTGCTCTATGTAAGAGAGCGGCTTGACTCAAAAGTAGCATTTACAAAAGCTATACAAAACAATTTAAGATTATACTAATAATTATTATATTAGTATTGTTGGTTAATAAATATTTGTTAATTTATAAGTTATGAGCAATGTATTATAGTAAAAATATTTAATATATTTGGCAAGTTTGTATGAGAATGGAGAAGAATTTGATTACCATCAATTGTTGTTACTGTTTTAAGAATATAGGAAACTCGATTGCAATTATGACTGCACAGTTGAAGTCGGGGGCTACCTGATGGTAATTTTGGGGATTTTATCCCATACAACAGATAATTTAAGACGATTGCCTTTTTAGATCTGTCAAATTCTTTCATGGTAACACTAGATCTTCTATGTAAATAATATTTAAAAAAATTAGAAGTCAATTCCTACTTTTTTTTCACTCTATTGCAGAAAGTCCTTTATAAATAATTTTCATTCATTTTTTTAAGTTTATCTGGTGCCATCTGTTGGTAGATACATGCGACTTAAATCTAAAAAAATTCAAATTAATGAATTAAATTTAATGAGAGAATTAATATTTGAAAAAACTGTATTAACATCCAGTGTCATCCACTACAAGTTCAAAAAAAATGTATTCGAGCTTGATTGGATGAATAAAAAGTATTTTATGAACAATTGAAAATTTGAACAAGATATATATAGGGAGAGTGTGAGCTAATAGAAGAAATTGAAAAAGAGTACCACAATGTGTAAAACATTTATCAATGTTATGAATTTATTTTTGTAACCAGTCAGTTTTTAAACAGCATTTTTCACTTGTATCCTAAAAATATGAAACGTGTATGACATTTTCTTTTCGGTGATCACGTTCTAGAAACTTCTCGAAATAAAAGTAACACCGTCGTGTCGTGCCATCGCGGAGCCAAGACTAACAAATATAAATGAGGTCTGTCAGAAAATATTGTTAGCAAGGGTTGGGGAAGTGAACTCAAATGACTTAGGTCGAAAGCAGGTTCATGTTAAATACGACACGGCTACTGCAAAAACATTTTTTTTTTCTCTTTTTTCTTCTGGTATCTCTGAACATGAACACACATAGAATGTTGGATTGTAGGTTCATCGTCTTCTTTATCACCTCAGAAGTTGAAAACAAGCCTTTTAATAGATTTCTAACTAAATAAATGATGTGAAATAAACGATCTGAAATAATATTAGGCAAGAGTTAGGCGTAAGAAGAGAAACTGCAGTTGCAGTGAATGTGACCTAAATATAAATAAAACGATTTTTCTCTTGCTGTTATTCTTTATCATAAACTTTTTTTTCTAGAAAGTCTTATTTGTGATCACGGATTTGTTAAAAATTTTCAAATAATCAATTATAAATTTCTTTTAAAAAAATATGCTTTTTTTGTATACAGTGATTGTATTTCATGAATATCGAAATTAATACATTTCCCCAATAATATTGTCTTTATATGTCATTATCAGAGTGCATATTTTTTATGAACTTTGTAGTATTGTTGGTTAGTATTTTAATTAGTATTGGTAATTCTAAAATTTCGGAAAATAAGTACAAGTATAATTTTTTTTATTTGTTGCAACAGCAAGCTTTGAAAGTTTAGATTTTAAATCCAAATTTATTTGTAAACTTTATCTATGATTATAATGATATACATACTGATCAGATGTTTTTCAGTGATCATATTTTATTGAAAGATTTACAACGAATATTCAAAATATAATCTCTTAATATTTTTTCTTTAAAAATATTAGCATTAAATTGAATTAGCATATTAACTGAAAAATGTGCACAATTCTAATTCCTATAAATTCTTTTTCAAATCTAAAGAGGCCTGATAGCCAATTGGCTATCGCTCTGGTCTTTGATACCATAGGTTCGAATCCAGGCGGTGGCATGGATGTTTGCGAGTGATTCAGAACCCACGTTAAACTGTAGGTCCCGGTCTAATTAGCCCAAAGTGTGAAAAAAATTATCGTAGAGCTACAAACCAAACTTGGAAACTGAATGAAATTATACAAATCTAGATAGAAAAATATCGTGTGATAAGAAAATTTCTATCTAATTTGACTTTTTATCATTTTAACTTACATTGTGCATTATTTATAAGACAAATTCTACACACGTGAATTTATCTTGAATGAATCTTTCCAACACTAATCGTAAATGCCAATACAAATGAATCTTCATGTACTTTGTATAGATCATAAATTCATTCATAAAACAGTTAAAACTGATCCAACATAAAAAATTTCTTTAATGTATTGCTTTCTAATGTAATAGTGGTTATGGTAAGAATAAATCTTTTTAAAATCCATTATATTGTTCATAACTTCGAAATTTTAAAATTGGATTTATTTTGTCGCTCTACTGTCCTTTTGTGCATACTTTGAGATAATTAGACCGGGACCTACAGTTTAATGTGGATTCCGAATCCCTCACAAACATTCACGCCATCACCAGGATTCGAACCTGGAGCCTGTCGTATCAAGGGCCGGAGCGAGGGACAATTGGCCATCAGGCCGATTTTAAAGCCCGTAACAATTGACGGCTAAATACCTTATAGATTTAAAGTTCCTTCAAATAATTAATTTATTCAAATCGCTTAGAATAAATAAAATGCATACTGCAAGTTTTTAAAAAATGTAAATTTTATTATAAAAATTATTTAATAAAATATTATAAAATGAATATTATAAATTAAATAGTGTAAAAATAAATTTATTTCTTCACATAATAACATTGTAAATTTTAAACTTTCAAACTTTTATGGACGTAATCTGTACTTATATATCTATATATTATACATAGAGAATGTATACACTTATTATACGTATACACTTATACATTTATACATACATACTCCTAGGCATAGTACATGTGTATATACTTTCTTATACGTATTAGTATGCTTGAGAATAAATTTTAAGGTAAAAAAGAACACCCTTTTGTCTTTTTTCTGACTTTCTTTATTATTACATTGAAGTATTGAAGTGATTGCAAGTTGAGAGTAGTTGTTCAGAGTAGTCGTTCTTATAAACGAACAGCATTCTACGGTCTGATCGATGAAGAATGACATTTAAAAAAGAGCCTCGGCAAGGCCTTTTCGCACGTTTCTAAATAGAATCCTTTCCATTGTCATTGGCAAACACCTCGGCTGCCTCAGCAAAGAGACTGCACGAGTCCGCACAACAAGCATGCCCGAGGCAGAGGGTCACCTAAGCCAAACTATTTTGGCACGCAGCCCGATTGGCTGCCACCCCTTTCTTCTGGTGCTCAACAAAAAAGATTTTGCGTTGTTTGTGTTTCCTGTGCTGTTGGTTGAAGGGGGAATTTTTTTTTTTTCTTTCTGTAATCGAAGATTAATGTATGGAAAAAATAAATAACGAGTTGGAAAATTTTTTAGGAATTTTTTTAAGCTTTCTGTATTTTTTAAATAATTTTATATAGTTTAAATAAAAAACAACATAAAAAAATGTGTTATAATTTGAAGCTCAAAATAATCATCTCGTGTTTCACAGATATTCCAAGACTGTTCCATAGATATTCCAGACATTCCAGCGTGTGTTTAAAACAAAAATTTACAAAAAAAAAAAAAAAAAAAGTGATTACATCAAGTAATTACATAAAAGGACGTATTCACAAAATGAAATGCTAGTACAAAAAACGTTGCAAAACAAAATATAATAATAGTAATAATAATCAGTAGCGCGAAACCCTCATGGTGGGTCAAGGCTGTCTAACTACTGGTAGATTTCAGGACAGGAGATGTCTTCTTTTTATGGGGTAGGGTTGTCAATCCTATGCAATCATATTAGACAGGACCTACGGTTTAAAGTGGAATCCGTACCATTGCAAACATCCATGGCACCGAGCGCCTGAGCGCTAGCCACTCGGCCATCAGGCCCAGAATATTATAATGTTTGAATAAATAGAGATAAAATAAAATTGGGGAAGATGTAGCATTTAAAGTTTTCATGACCAGTTACTTACCCGTTACTCTTTGGTGCACAGTTAACTTTTCTCTACAAATTTGTGTTAGGAATAAATTTGTAGAGAAAATTTTGTATTTAATCCCTTGCGAAACAGTTAAGAAAAATCTTCTAGTCCAAAAACCTTTAGACGATGAGAGATATTCAAAATTCTAGAATTCCAGACATTGAATTAGAGCATGTCTACATTTCGCTTTCCATTGTGAAAGTAGGAATAGTCATTGTAGTAGCGTTGATATTCATTTTAGCTCCTCTCTTAGCTAAAACATCACCTTTTTCATTATTCCAATAAGACCAGAAGAATCTTTGAAAGAATTCCGTTTAAAGAACTTCCTATTGATTATTTATACCAAAATATTAAGTTTCCCAAAAAAAAAATTTATAGTTTATCAAATATTTCGCATTAATTACAAAGCTTTTTTCTAAAGTTATCTACACAGGGTAATAAGTTTAAGCCATTACCATGTTATTTATCAATAACTTTTTAATAATCACATTAAAAATATGCAGTAAGTTTACAATTATGCGATTATTTTGGATACAGTTTCAAGTAGTATAATGGTATTTTTCCACAATTCTTCTAATGTTTGGGACGATGTTTTCGTTGTACACGCTTTTTAACCAGTAATGGAGTTTGTAGTTGTCCAACACATACTCTGCCTGCATCTCAATAAGAAATCGTAAAACATTAACATTTTTAAGCACTTATTTTATGAAATTTTTATTACATAAAAGAAGAATAACAAATTTTTAATTTTTTTTAAGTATCAACCTACATTTACAACTTTTATTTAATCATTTTTTAAAAAAAATAGTTCTCATTCAGTGATTGAAACTTGGTACTGATCGTCTCAATATTGATCTATGAAAATTTTGCTTATTTATAATAGTGGATATCTTAAATTATAAACCACCATCGTTTAATGGTATATTTTATATGCTTTACAACAAGCTTATGAATAAGCTTTTATTTTCAAATGCGGCCCAAGATTGTTCTTTTTTCTTCAGATGCAACATAAGGCATTTTTTTTCAAATTCGACTCGAAGTATTTCTTATTTGAAATATGGTCCAAGTTAATTCTTTTTACGTCAAATGCGGCTTGTGCTTGTATTTTTATTTCTTCAAATGGGGTCTAATAAACTAAAATATTGGACTGATCTATTGGTGTTTTATATGCGGCCAGAAACGAGTTTTTATTTTCAATTGCGGCTCAAAATAGTTCTTTTTTCTTCAAATACAACATGAGCCATTCTTTTTAAATACGGCCCAAAATAGTTCTTGTATCTTGAAATGTAGTTCAATACAAATCTTTTTACTTTAAAAGTGACTCTTTTTCTTCAAATTCAGGCTGAGCCTATATTTTTATTTCTTCAAATGGTATCTAATGAACTTAGATGTTGGACTATAAAAAAAAACGTAGAATGTAGAATGACAGTTTTCAATTGTGTTTATAAGAAAATAGAAAATTAAATATGTATCTATAATTGCCTCGATAAAATGTTTCTGCAAAATTAACTACATAACTCAAAATTTATTTGACATTATACAAATTAACTACTGCATTATTAAACCTTACATTTAAATAATCCTTCCAAAGAAAAATTTTATTCATTCAAATAATTTAGCAGATTTAAAATTTTACAATTTTATTCTAAATTGAACTTAAACTTATATATATATATATATATATATATATATATAAAGTTACAAGTTTAAGTTCAATTTAGAATAAAATTGTAATATAAATATATATATATATATATCCATAAAATACTTTCCTTCGTCTTGAAATAAATTCAAATAAAATCTTTTTAAGAAATCCCAAGGATTTATATTAAGATAAGAATAAACTCTTTTTGCAAGAAAAATAATGAAAAAAAAAAAAAAAAAAAAAAAAAAAAGAATTACATCCACCATAGCAGAACAGGCCAGTAGCATTACTGCATTAAGCGATTCCTACAGTGAGAAGAGATCTGATACTGCCATATCCCATAAATGCTGAGTTTTCTAGTTGTTTATTCCAAGAAATCTCGATTAAAAGCAGCAAGAAATCTGCTGTTGACCCTGAATCCTATTAAATTTAATACGGTCGGTCGAGAAAGAGGTAGACGTTGGTATCAATGGGACCCTTTGTTTTTGGTTGCCTTCGCCTTATCGCATGGCGTGGTGATAAGGTTTTTAATGAGGGAAAACGTGTCGATTATGATCCATTCTCATCACATTTCGATCGATAAAGTGATAAACAAGATGAAAAGCTATTTCGAGATGCGATTCTTGTGTGTAAGTGTAGCGTGTTGAAGGAAGTATGGCATGAAATTTTCTGTTTCAAATAAAATTCATTTTTAAAATTCAAACTGCATCTAAGATAAAAATTGGAAAAAACGATACTTCTCTTTAAGGACAAATTTTTAAAATGAGAAAAAATATTATTTATTTTTAAATTTGGGCTATAATTTTATTCATTTTACATTAATAGCAATTTAACGCGAGAATAAATTTTATTATTTTTTTTATAAATTATTATTTTAAGAAAAAAAAATTTTCCCTTCCATTAATGGCAGATTATAAATGACAGATTTTATATATTCAAAAAATTACTATTTTTTTTAAGAATCGCATTATGTAGAATGACAATATGTACAAAATAAAATATTTTTTGCAAAGTTGAATGGCATTATGTATAAAGTAGAGTACTTTGTGCAAATTAGAATTTCATTATGTGCAAAGTAGAATTTCATTATGAAAATAGATGTCTTTTATTGAAAACTAACAATAAAAATTTTTAAAAACTCTTCGTAAGTTATGAACAATTTATCATTTTTTTTTTACTATTTTAATAACTTAAACTTTAAAGGGTGTGTGATTAAATTTTTATGTCTTCTGCTTTTAAATTCTTAGTTACATACACCATTACATTCTAAACAGTACACATTTTAACCGGTTTTACAAGGCAATAGGAAATGAAAAAAAAAAAGTTTTTTGGAAAACCTGGAAATAATGAATGATGGCCTTGAATAAGAGTAACACCAGCTTTATTACTGGCATATTTGAATTTCGCTGCTATTTTATTCTTTGAATATGATTTCTTATCAACTGTACTTTATATTAAAAGTTATTTTAGAATTATACCAATCTGTCAACAATCAGACTAATAATTAATATTCTGAGAAATAATCATTTAAAATTAAGATCGTAAATAAGATATTGCTTTTTTCTTTTGGAACTCCCAAAACTCGGAGTTTTATTCAACAACTGTAAACCATTGAAAATATAAGATTCCTAGCCTCCCCATGCTGATTGTGTTTTTGTTTTGTGGTTATACGTCTGATATAATTTATGCAAATGTTAAAGTTAAATATTTATTAACAAAATATATTATTAACATATTAATTGTTACTATTTACTATTATGCATCATTAGTTTTTACAAATATAATATTTATTTTATTTGTTCTGTCTCATGCTCAGTAACAGCACGCGTCAGCTAATGCGCATGGATTAGGGTCCGATTCCGTTACGGTTATTGCTATGAAAAAATGAGCACCCAATGGAGCAGAAAAGCTTAGTGGTAACGCGCTCAGCTGGCATGCAGAAAGACCCAGGTTAGAATCCGTTGCAGACTTCTAGTACAGGTCACAATTTTAAAAAACGAGAGTAATCATTGCAAATTTAGTCCACCTGCGCATCGGTAAGGAAGATGTCTGGTAGGAGTTTTCTGGGTTTTCTCATATGCGACATGTAAGTGTGACAGAAAACAACGAAAACTTTCTGTCGGTGGGCTGTTCGTGGTATACATAAGTGGGATATGAAATCTACCGATGTACATCGAAACTATATATATATTATATATATGGGTGAGAATTTGACAACTATATCTGGACTATGATGATCGTTTTATACAGCATAATACCCAAATGTAAGACCTGAAATCTTTGCTGAAAGGTCAATATTTCTCATTTCCGTTTAGTGGTTCCATCGGCCAGACTTATGGCAACGTGCAGGACGGCTGAGGTTCGAATCCGTTGGCAGCATTGTTGCTTTCAGGAACGAGGTCACTTGATGGCAATGACAATATGTGTAAAACTGTCTTGCATCATTATTCAAGCTGTCTGATGGAAGCTTTCTCTAATACGGCACATAAATGCGTAGCAGTTAACCCCCCTCATCCCCCATCAGCAATACCATCGATGGGGTTTGTGATATTTACGAGGTTACAACCACCGATGTTCCCTCACCTTTCTAACTGTAACTAGTAGTGGGATACATAGCCCTGGATACGGGAGGGTGAAATGTAGATTTTAAAAAAATGTGGGTCTTCAGTGATGTATACTGGGTAAGGCTTAATTTGCTGCAATTCTGAATTATTTCAAGCATTTAGCACTAAAATTAAAAAATTATTTGTTGCAGGTCTTCTTTATACTAAATTCGTAATTTTTAATCTTTCAGATCACTTTTGGTAGTCCTTCAGAAGGAGAACTCAGCAAGGGAGACATTATTTTGAAAATTCGAGAATCAAATGCTACGCAGCTGTCTCACCAAGCTGCTACTGACCTCATATCTAAAGCTGGCAGCACTCTGAAATTAGTTGTAGCCAGGTGAGTTTCATTTTCGTTTTCTGCAGCAAAATCACAAAGAAAATTAACCATGGGCTATTTATAAAATCAAATCCAAAATTTAACAATTTCTATGCATCTTCTCGTTTCTAACAAATTTTTAAATTAAAATATTTTATTAGACTATTTTCGCTAAATTTTTTTGTTTGAAATTGTATTGTAGATATATTTACATAGATTACACAGATTCATTAAAACTTTTAATATCTTTTTTTATAATTTATAATACGAAAATATACAAATATTTGAAAGACTCCTGTTACATTCTGAGGAAATAAAAAAAAATATTTCAAATAGTATGGGTATATATAATTTAGGGTTTAAAAAAGTGTTTTTCATTTTATGCGAGCTTTATGGCCTAAATATAGACTTTTTAATATGCAGGGAAAAAAAGTTCTTTTTTGAATTTAAAAAAAAAAATGTTTTTTTTTTCTTTCTTTACATGGAAGATTTTCGAAATGTTTTAAAAATGTCTCCTTTTAAAATAATATCTCGTTATTTTGCAAAAACCTTCAAATAAGATGATGAAAATTTGAAAGAAAAAAAAATTGAAAAATAATTATAAATTATTAAATTACCATATTATAATAATAATATGATAATCTTCTTCAGTTTAAATGTTTGAAATCAAAGAACAAACTACAATGGAGAATTCGGATTTCCTTTCAATTTACGGATTATAAATTTTCATATTCAATACATATTTTATTTTTACTAATATGTATATTTTTTATAATAATACTTTTATAGTTAAATTATATAAATTTCAGTAAAAACTATTATGTTAATCAACTGTGAATTTATTACATCAGTGACAATGTTGTTTGAATAAAATAACACTTTAAACATATAGATACAAGAACAAGCTATCTGAAAGGTGTTTAGAGTAAAAATGAATCTGTTTTTTTTTTTTTTTTTTTTAGTAGAAGTAAACATTTTTAATCAGCCTATTTCATTCATCAACTCTTACCATTGTTGATCTTAGATAATCGATAAAATACACATGAATGTTTATATCTTCCTGTTTTCTGACTCGAATACACATTTTTTGTTGTTGTAAGACCTTTATTCTTACACAGTATTTTTCGTAAAAACCATGTAGCCAACCATGGAAGTTACCACTCCTAATTTCTTGGGAACTTTCTTTGGCGCATTATCGCTGTTTGGCCTTTTTAACGTAAATAAAAGAAGGAAAAAAAAAGAAAGAAATTAAATTGTAATGGTTAATTTGTAATTAGTTAATTCTATAAAGGTTACTTTGCAATGAAAGCTGCCTTTGAACGGGAAAACTAACAAAGAAAAAAGTAACTATATTTATTTTTATGTCTGGACACATATTTCACTGAAATACCAGTGGAAATCTTCCAGAGCTCAACAATGTCCCCTAGCTAACCTTTTGAGAACCATTGATCTATGATAGAACATCTCATATAATATTGTTAAGCACAAAATACAATAGTTTATTCTTCATTCAATACCTATCCAACAATCTCGAAGGAGTTTGCATCCAAAAAATATTCTTTTTCAGTGTTTAGTAAGGTATGAAAAGAATTGTTTATTATAACAGGCGAAAATCCAACAATAACAACATGTACAAGTTTTCTGTCATCAGCTAAGATGCTTAAAAACCTTTTTGCTGGGGCAAAAAAGGACATTGTTGTCAAACAGAAATGGAGTCTTCTTGCAACATGACAAAAGTGACTAGGAGTTTTATAAGAGAATCCTTCTGGGATGCTTTTACCCCCCTCCCCCCCTTTTCTCACAATCTTTGTCAAACAGTTTACCATCCTCGTATCCCAAATGAATTATGTGCTATTAATGTTCAACCAAGCAAAAGATCATCTAAAAGATGGTGAGAAGATGTCATTGAAAAGAATAGTCAGTATATTGATGGTTAAGTGAATGAACTTTCCTTATAATCTGATAATACAAATCTTTCTTTCTTTTTCTCCCTTACTCTCTATCTATCTTAGAATCCATGTTCCTATTATCTCGTATAAAAGTAAAAGTAACAGATTTTTTAAATTCGCTAATCACATGAATTCATCACTCTATCATACGTTTCTTTGATTTTCAATCATGGCCATATGATTAGGTTGAGTTGCTATATTTTCATTAAAGTTCCATCTAAACAAACGTGAAAGAATTCAGGCTAAATCGAACCTATCCATTCTCGAATAGAAACCATAGTCAATTCAATTTAGATGTCTTTTTTTTTTTATTTGATTTGTCCCTTAACACCTCACAACGAACATAGTTAACATATGCTCACAACGAACATAGTTAGCATATTCTCCCAACGAACATAGTTAGCATATGCTCACAACGAACATAGTTAGTATATGCTCACAATGAACATAGTTAGCATATTCTCACAACGAACATAGTTAGCAGATGCTCACAATGAACATAGTTAGCAGATGCTCACAATGAACATAGTTAGCAGATGCTCACAATGAACATAGTTAGCATATATATATATATATATATAGCTCATATGTTTTTCATATCCTACCCTACATTCAAGAATGTTTGGTAAGCGTTAAATGACGGTTATGTCACTTGTGCTCTTAATAACATTATAAAAGATGTACCGATTTATAATACACAGTTAGGAAATGAATAAATGATATCATGTCATAATTATCCTTTTAAAAGGTTAAATTAAACTTTGTTAACATTCAGTTTCAAATTCCCTGTTATTTAAAAACATTCTAACCTTACCCAATACCCAAGTTGAAGAAGCTCGACTCCGTAACAATGGTTATGATGACGCTGGCAATCACTCCTATTATATTGTCTTAATGTCTGCCATTCCAGGAGCATCTCTCCATCTTCTATGATATCCTCACCTACCTCACCTGTGCCACAACAGAACATGCGACAACCCATGACGCACGCTGACGGCAATGCATTCCTCTTCAAACCCTTGCCCACCACAAACTTTGGAACGCAGCAGCAACGATACAGGCGGAGCTCTACTGAGTCCTATACCAGCACGACGAGCAGTGACACAGAGAAAGATGCCATCACGAACCAGGTATAATACAAAAATGTAAATTTGCATGCTAAAATCGAATCGTATGCAATTTCTGTAATATATATATATATATATACACAGTCCAGTCACATTAATGTGACCACCACATACTTTCGACGTCAACAGGAAATAACCAATCACAAAAGGCAGGTGGCAGCACATTGCAGTGGAGTGTATATAAAGAATTCCACTTAATACCACACTCCACTTAAAGCCAGAATATACAAGAGTGTATATTCTGGCTTTTGACAGGTGGTCACATTAATATGACTGGATTGTGCAATATGAATAATATGAACACGTATGCTGTTGTGAGGCGTGTATGGTTATCTGCTAGTGGTAAACGTTAGCTCAATCCTTACTTATGCCTCTTCGACGAAAGAGAGCGAGATTTGAACAACTTACAGAGTTTGAACGGGGAGAATCATCGGCCTTCGTGAAGCTGGCTTGTCTTATCGTGCAGTAGCCGCTCGTGTGCAACGTAACAGCAGCACAGTGATGCGTCTTTGGAAGCAGTGGACGGACGAGTGTCGGACAACTCGGAAATCCGGGAGTGGACCCCGAAATGTGACGCCAGCTCGCGATGATAGACACCTGGTCCGCATGGCGCTGACGGACCGTACAGCTTCCTCTAGACAATTGGCAGCACAGTGGTCAATAGCTACAGGTGTTTGTGTGCTTCGTCAATTCGTAGACGTCTGCTGCAGCGGGGACTGCGCGCAAGGACTCCTTTATACAGGATCCCACTCACGATAAACCATCGCCGCCTGCGGCTACAATGGGCCGCTCAGCATAGAGACTGGCGTGATGATTGGCAGCATGTCGTGTTTTCTGACGAATCCCGCTTTAATTTGTGGTACCATAACAGCCGCATTCGTGTCAGACGCTACGCCGGTGAACGCCACCTTGCGGAGTGCATTATCGAACGCCACCGTGGACGAAAACCCGGAGTTAGGGTCTGGGGTGCCATAGCATATCATGGACGATCTCAATTGCTAAGAATTGTGGGCAATCTGAACAGCAACAGGTACATCAGTGAAGTTCTACAGCCCCAAGCTGTTCCCTTCCTTCAAAGCTTGCCAAGCGCTGTATTTCAACAGGACAATGCCCGCCCTCATATCGCTAGGACTGTTCAAACCTTCTTTGCAACGCGGCAGGTACAGCTTCTTCCTTGGCCTGCGTATTCCCCGGATATGTCGCTGATTAAACATGTGTGGCATTTCGTTGGTCGGCGTCTCGCTCGTGATCCTCGTCCTGTTGCTCCTGCAGACGAACTTTGGGTGCGCATACAAACAATATGGAATGCTCTTCCTCAGGCAGACATTCAAAATTTGTTTGACTCCAGCACTTATTGCGGCGCGTGGTGGCTACACAAAATACTGATTCCGATCTCTTGTTATTGTTTGTTTGCTTTGAACATTTAATCATTTATTTGTACCACTACCACTCAACTGTGTATTAATTTCATTCAATTATGACGATTCCTTCATGGTGTTGCAATTTTCACAAACATGAGTATATAAAAATCTTACGGATTTAAGGAAATTTACAATTGTATGTCGTGCCGCATTCACAGCAGCGCTGGACCGCATGAGGCCTACAGGCTGCGAGTTTGACAAGCCTGTTTCTAGTCTATAGTAAAAAATTAAGTATTGAACAAAATATGTTTATAATGATTAAATGTTTATTATTTTTTATTTATCTGAAGCTGTATCATTTTCACTAATTTAATCCTTCATCAAATTCTTAAAAATATTTTTATCAGTACTATTTTTAAAATAAATTCGACATAGAATAAAGTAAACCGTAGTCCGTGAATCTTTAATTTATCTGAGTCACTGATTCATTCTAAATACTAAATAAACTTTTTTAAGTAAAAATACTTTCTAACAGACAAATCAGAAACGTGTAAAATCTATACACATCTATTAATATTCTAGTTTTAAAACAAGTAATATAAAAAAAAAAAATTTTAAGTCAATTCCTACATTTTTTTTCACTCTATTGCAGAAAGTACTTTATAAATAATTTTCCTTCATTTTTTTTAAAGTTTATCTGGCGCCATCAATTGGTAGATATGTGCAACTTAAATCTAAAAAAAAATGAAAATTATTTAATTAAATTTAATTACTGAATTAATATTTGAAAAACTGCATTAACATCAAGTGTCATCCACTACAAGTTAAAAAAAATGTATTTGAACTTGAGTGGATGAATAAAAAGTGTTTTATGAACGATTGAAAATTTGAACAAGATATATATAGGGAGAGTGTGAGCTAATAGAAGAAATTGAATAAAAAGGAAAAAGTTGTAATGAAAAAAGGAGCTTTTCGTTGACTTGCCGTGTTTTGAACAGGTTTCTCGCAGTTTCAGAACCATAGTCGAGCTGTTTCAGGCATTTGATAAAACCATGTCATTTACAAAGTATTTATTATAATTCACTTTCCTGTTTACAATATTTTCTTCTTTTTATTATCACCTGCATACTCTTGTTAAATTTGTCAAACAGACTGAATATGACAAAGAATGTTTTCGCAACTAAATATAATGTTTTATTTTCAACGTTTTAATATTTAAAAAAAAACTATCCTGGAATTGACTTTTAAGATAAAATCTTTGAAGTTTATTTCAGTGCATTTATAGTGTAGACAAATCTTCAAACAATTTGAATGATCCCAATGTCAAAGTATTTTAAAAGTGAGGATTCGTTCTTCTGATTTTGCATTAGAAATTGATCCTGGATCATCTCCAAAACAGCTCTGTGAAACATTAATTGAGATTAACCTAACTTAACCCAACCTAGCCACCAGTTAAAATTAGAAAACCTTATCAACAGATGAGTAATTTAAAGTATTTTAAGGACGTGCGATGAACTTAAACAACTTGCGCTGAAAAGAATGCCAATTAGTGTTGCAGATTCCAATTCCAAGGAAAGAAAATAATCCTCTATTTCAGTTTTCACTTTTAATATGAAATCCATTAAGTTTAAATAAAATAATTTAATATATAAAATTCAATGATAATCTGGAGGGATGGATTTTATAATTATACATTTGTTAATATTTCTTATGACCATTACCGAGCGGTACAATTTTCGTTATTATTTTTCGATTCCCTTATATTTTTATCTAAAGCATTGACAAAAAACAGGTAAATGTTTAACCATTTATTATTATTTTTTTTAACTTTTGCTGATCCCGCTCCGGCGCGTGATATGGTGTGATGTCTCTTTTGCCAGTTACACGTTCGAGCAGAAACTTGAGTCTCAAAACTTCATCTCCGCTTTATTCGGCAATATATGTGAGGTATCGCGCTACAATATATGAGTTTGCTCGCTTTGGCGTGGAGTAATGGTTTGAAGGTAGTTGTAAATGTATGTGGCTGCGTATTTATAATTTTATTAGTTATTAAAAGAATATCTTGTAATGCGAATTGTAGAGACGATAGTTCTGCAGGGTCTTCAACCCCCTCCCCCGAAAAAAGAAAACTGCAGTCTAATAAGCTTCTAATTGATGTAATCGGAAATTTATTAGCGGAGCTTTCGGACGAGTACACGAATGATGTTAGTTATGATAGCGATGAAGAAATTATTCCTCCCCAAGGTGCCCATGTTTATTTTCGGATTGCATATCATTCTAGCTAATTCATAAAAATTCAATAAGGTTGAATAATTTTGACAAAAATAATGGATTTTGTCATTTATTAACTTTTCCACATTAATTTTTCTTCCTCATGTTTAGTGGAACGTAGGTTTAGTGCTGTCACAAAAAGGAAGAAACCAACAGACAATAGTGAATCGCTAATTGAGGAATAATGGTGGTAAAAATAAATACATATAATATTACTTAGTAATCAATATGATATGGATAATGCATTGATTGTAGGATAAAATGGATACCCAGTGCCCAGAGATATAACTGAGTAGGGTAAAGTCAGACTTATCCATTTGGGTGCTCTATGTCTTTATGCTTCAAGGTCAAGGACAAAAGGATGTTGAATTTCTTACCCTTTATCATGACTCGTTGTTTTAAGATACGGGTTCATGGACATGGTCTAGATACTGCTGTTGACCAAGAGGGATAAAAAGCAACAACAACAGAAACATAAAAATTGAGGTTATATATTATATTGAACACCTTTCCCTTGAGAGTTTCCTGTACTTCAATTCTCATTAAAAATTTTTTTTCACAACGTAAAATATATTATGAGATTTACTAATGTATAATGAAATGCATTATGATGATGGACAAGCTAGATAATGCGCTGGGTTTCCGAACCAAAGGTGCTTGGTTTGGAATTCGCCATTTGATACCTATTGGTTTGGTTTGTCGCTCTACGGTCATCTTGTGCACACTTTAGGCTAATTAGACCGGGATCTACAATTTAACGTGAATTCCGAACCACCAACAAACATCCCTGCCACCGCCAGGATTCGAACCTGAAGTCTTCGGTACCAACGGCCAGAGTGCTAGCCAGTTAACCATCAGGCCGCTATTTGATACTGAAGTGATGTCTTCTGTATCTATGTCGGAAATGGATATCATAAATTTCTAGCCGGAATGTCCTTCCATTAGCTTCATTAACATTTCCGTACCTCAAATGCTACCCTTGAAGGGTTCGTTCAAAATTGCGATAATATGAGTGTAATGTAACAGCCCCTCCCCACCCCACACAATCCCCGGTCACCTGGAGAACCCTAATTATGCTACGCCACTCGTTCCAGGGGCGAATGACCACAGATCAAAATGTCTATCATTCGAAAACAAGAACAGAAGTCTGGCAAAATTGATTTATATCTGCTAGTTACTAATAATTACGCCATATTTAGATAATGCAACAGAAATTTACAAGTTTAATTAAAAAACTTAATTGGAATTTCTGTGTTTTTTTAATTAGCCGTACCGTTCTACACCTCTCATTTTACCTGGCGCCAAAACTTCCAAAGACATCCCAACCGGTTCATACCTGCGTTTCGACGCATTGAGTAGGAGGACGAATACGCCTCCCAATGTAGGATACCGACTGGGAGATCCTTTCATGCTGACGAAGGTAAGATTTACTCTTATTAAATAATCTATTCATCTTTCTAGATTAAAATGCAATTATAATTTTATTGTAAAATTCGTGCGCTTAAAAGTTAAGTAACTTTATTTAAAATATCGCCACTTAATTTGCTTAAAGTTTATATTACCCGAACCAGCTATAGCTTGGAAAATTGACAAGTGATCATGTTCAGTCAGATTGAAATACAAGGGTGTAATAGGTGTGAAATATAATATTGGAAAGGGTTTAACTACAATAAAAATAATTTTAATTTTTTAAGAATTAAAATTTTTAAAATTGCATAATAAAAAAAAAAAAGTATTACATGAAAAAAAATTCCGCAATAACTGCAAAAGATTTTTCTCACATTTTTTCAAAATTACATTACGACACGAGTGTCTGACTAACACTTATAGGTAATCGACTCGTCCGTTTCCGCCTTTAAACCGGATGTTTATCTTTCTATCGAATAACTGGTAGAACAATAGTGCATTATTATATTAAGCTACAAATGTATTTTAAACAAAGAAGTTTTACAATTTTTTTCAGTACATTGAATTTTCTGATAAATGAGCATAAAATTTCCAATTTTTATTTTTATTTAGCTTAATATAATTATTTAATGAATTAATGAAGAAATTACTCATGATATAAAGAGAAAAAGTAACTCTATACTGAGATGCACAATAAGTAAATTGAATGATGAGAATTCATCGAGACCGAAAGGATGCTTTTATGACATTTGTTATGATGAGATAAAATCGTGAATCAGCGTTTTAATAAGTAAAGACAAAATTTATATCAGATCTCTATTTTATCAAATATCATAGTAAAAGCTTCTCCCTCAAATTTGCACCAATATATCCTTAATATTAGTTTATCAGAAATGCCAACTGAGAAAAATACTCTTCAAACAGCTCTTGTTTAGCTGTTGAATCGATTTTATACAGTATGTTTCAGAAGACGATATACTTGTGAATCTAATAATAACTTTTTAATAAATACAAGCACATACAGGCACATATAGTCCAATTCATGCTATACAATTGGAACCACAGTAAATATTGAAAGTGTGAGCCTGTTTACATAAATTAATAGCCGTGACACAGTTTGGGACCTATTGCAATAGTGAAACTTCTTGCTGCTACAGTTTCTTTCAATTTCCTACACAACATCCACATTGTACGCATAACATTACAGCTTCTTCACAATGCATTAGTATATAAATATTTCGCATAAAACTCGAGCTTTTGTATAAACCGGGATTTTCTGAGAGATTCGAGCAAACAACCGTTAAATCATTCTACAATCCCTTCTTCCACTATAGCTGCTTGATGGCCAATAGGCTAGCGTTCTAACCTTTGGTGCTTCAGGTTCGAATCCATAGAGAAACAAACCAAATTCTCCCACTATAGGCCTTATTTCATACTTGTTCATTACAGCACAAATTTCTCCAAATTTTTTCATTAAATTTTGAATCTTGGTTAGCTTATTTCTTGTGTAGATCTTTTTCGAAACTGAATATAACTTCAACTAGGAGTTTTCTAATGATCGATGAAATTTTGCATGGTCGATAAAGTTTCATTTTTTTTTTAAAGCAAGAATTTTTGCTCCAGAATGCAAGAATTTTGCAATTCTTACCCAGTTCTCTCGACCTATCTCCAACAGATTTCCATCTTTAAGAAGAAAAAAAACCCACAACTTAATCATTTTGCAGGATTTAGATAATTACGTTGGATGAATTTCATTAAAAACATCGAAATCATGATGGGAATATTCCAATGGAAAGAACTGTGACTTAAGTGGTTAAAATGGCTAACATGAATATCCATTATATATTTTTATTATCCATGAGAAAAAGACGTATGCTATTACGAACTATAGCGCAGAAGTAGCTGTAACATTAAGTCACACCAGAATTGAGCGGTGAAACTTCAACCAATCGCAAAGCTCAGCGAGTGGCACCTAAGGCTTGTTATTAGTCCATGCTCTCCAATCAACGTCTCAACTTAAATGCAGCTTTAGAAGCTATAAAATTCATTTATAAATACATAGAAAGAAATCAAATAAATCATTAAATTTAGAATAAATTTTACTATAAAACCATAAACATTTAAACAAGTAATATAAAAAAAAAAAATTTAAGTCAATTCCTACTTTTTTTTTCACTATATTGCAGAAAGTCCTTTATAAATAATTTTTACTCATTTTTTTTAAGTTTATCTGGCGCCATCTATTGATAGATATATATGCAACTTAAATCTAAAAAAAACTCAAATTAATTAATGAAAATTAATTACTGAATTAATATTTGAAAAAACTGTATTAACACCGAGTGTCATCCACTACAAGTTCAAAAAAAAAAAAAATGTATTTGAACTTGAGTGGATGAATAAAAAGTATTTTATGAACGATGAATTGAAAAATACTTTCACATTTTACCTGAATTTTATGACGTTCATTTCTAATGCCATTTGATACTGTAGGTTCAAGAATCCATTATAGAAGCAGCCCATTCGTCTTCCAATATATCTAGTCCTCGAAGAACTCCGACGCCGGACCTTGGCATGTACAATGGAAATCAAATTTACGTGAAGCAGTATAACTCACCCATTCACATGTATTCTAACCAAGCAATCGTTGAAGCTTTGGCAGAGCAGACAAAATGCATGAAAGGAGCAGCGTAAGTACAAGATCTTAACACATTTCAGAATAAAATGTTGGTTATATTTGAAGGTTGTAGCGTGCAGGTTGGGCAACCAGATTGTAACTGGGTGTGGTTGGGTTGGGACACAGATTATTGAACTAGGGATATGAAAAAATAATTTCAATCAATGTAAATGCCATTAGTTCATGGGTTCTTAACCAGAGTTCAAGAACCACTTGGTAATCTGTCAGTTAGATGAGGAAACAAAAAAAAAAAAAAAAAAAAATATGTCCACTGATCTCAAATTAAATTCAATTGATTATATTTGAGATTAGTAATGGAATTAAAAGATTAGATTTAATTACCATAAATTAATTTGTGCTTTTTATATGAAATACTTGCAAATATTTCCCAATGTGTTGATCTTTCTTTAAAATTGAAATAAAATTTCTTAATCAGAATAAAAAAATTTCCAATACTATGAATGGTGATATATATCTCAATAATAAGCAATATGTTTTAAATTTTATTAAAATATTTATATAGCAATACAAGTTTAGGTAAAATTGAAATAAAATTTCTTAATCAGAATAAAAAAATTTCCAATACTATGAATGGTGATATATATCTCAATAATAAGCAATATGTTTTAAATTTTATTAAAATATTTATATAACAATACAAGTTTAGGTAAAACTGAAATAAAATTTCTTAATCAGAATAAAAAAAATTTCCAATACTATGAATGGTGATATATATCTTAATAATAAGCAATATGTTTTAAATTTTATTAAAATATTTATATAACAATAGAAGTATAGGTAATTTAAATTCCAATAAAAAAATTTCTTACATGTAGTGATTAAAATGTTTCAGAAACATAGATGCTAAATAAATTAAAGAAAATTTAGTAATTTACATTTTTTATTGACAAATGAAGAACTCATTTTTAATTATATTAATTAAATTTGTTTATAACATTCATGTTATATTTTAGAATTAATAATGCAGAATTATTGGAAAAGAAAAAATTTACCAACATCGAGCAATCTCCAACCTACCAATTGATACAAGAGGAAGAATTGAAGAAAGGAAAAATTCAAGAGTGTGGCCCACCAACAGAGCATGTGTATAACGTATTGCCAGGTGGAGTTAATTATAAGTCAGATATTCATCAGTCTGACAGCTTCAAAACAATCATGCATGATTTAAAAGGAGTATCAGACTTCTAATTAAAAAAAAACTACATCATTTGCAAATCCAATATGAACCATAAATCCAGAAATTAAAAAAAAAAAAAGATTATTAAAAGCAATGTTGCTGTAGCTGACATTAAAAATGCTTTTAAATACATTTTTAATGTATAATACATTTGTATGAATAAAATAGAACTAAAACTCTGAGCTTAAAACAACTGGAAAAAAAATAACAGATGTTTATTCTAAAATGGTGATTCATATTGATTTTTTTAACTTCTGATTTGACGGTTAATAGATTTTGCTCAAATAAATAATGTATAAATTATATTTCAAATCTTGTAATTGATTTATGAAAAAAAAACAATATTTAATTCAATTAACAGATTAAGAATCCATTAAAATTATTCAATGTATTCTCATATTTCAGAATGGTCCATAAAGAAATTTAATTCATTATTATAATCTAACTGGCCTAATTATTATTTTTATCCTTAGTTTTAAAATAATTAAGTGATTATTATGTCGATTAATCAAACAGGTTAAAATTTCATTCAAAAGCAGAGAGAATGGATTGAAATGTTGATTCAATATTAAATCTTTATAGAAGGCAATATATTGTTTGGGAAAAAAAAAGTTAAATTATTTCATGACCAAAATTAATTTAATTTAAACAAACATGGATAAAAAAAAAAAAAGAAAGAAAGCATTGTTGTGTTCTTTCAGAAATGTTTATTAGCTAATTTGATTTAAATCAAGGCCTTTTACTTAAGCATTAAAAAAAAAACTAAGGATAACACAAATATTGTTCAATGAATTGATGTAAACAAGTTTTATACATATGTTTTCCTTGTGTAATTTTTAATAATTAAGTTAAACTGTGATTATTGTTTCTAATTTCTAAAATCTCTCTTGGAAAAGTGTGGATACCACATCCATAAATTCCATTATGTATAGTATGTATGTATTGTGTTGAAGGGTTGTTATATTATCAATCAATTTTATGTAAAATAATTTATTTGAATAAATAATCAAATATCCCATTACTTTTAATTAACCCATAAACTATCACACAAAAATTATAGCATTTTCTATTTGGCTTAAATTCATAATAGAGCCTATAGTTCTCGCCATTGTAACTTATTTATTTTCTAAAACCAAAAATATTTTTAAATCGTCAACTTTCAATTGTTTGTTTATTTAATAACTATCTAAAATTTACATAAGTGAAAACTATCAAAAACATTTAAATGTGTTTTAGAATTTCAATCTAAACTGAAGTTTAAAATTTTTAAATCGTTTAAGCAAAAGTAAGATATACAATAAAAGAAAGCACAATTTAATCTTCAAGAACTATTTTTTTTATGTATCTTTAAAAACTTTTAATTAAATCAAATAATATTGCAGAAGTTACAAAAAGCTTAATATAATCATGAAAAAAAGTATGCAATTCATATACAATAGCTCGTACATAAGCTTGTTCATATGCAATGCAGTACTATAAGTACTATTACATATATGTAAAAATATACATTGCATTGTAAATAAATATAATTCAAACAATTTTAAATTTGATGTTTATTAATAAAATATCACAAAATATAAATCATATAATAAAACTTTATACAATCCTAATTGTATAATTTTGAACAAGAACATATAAAACAAAATATAAACACTTTATTCAACAAAATACAAAATTTGGCTAATGTCATAGATAGATACAAACTGCAGGAATAAAAACAGATCCAGTAATTATACATCAAAGTTTTAAAAACTTAAAATTGTTCATCACATGAATAGTTTTCTAGAAAGAAAATATATATATGAACTATATTTACATAAAAATATTCAATATTTTTATTTACATAAAAATATTCAATATTTTTATGAATAAAATATTAATCATTTTTATGAATAAAATATTAATCAAAGTATCTAGCAAATAAGAAAATTCATATAAATGTAAATTGCTAAACAATTGAACTTAATTTGGATGAAATATTTTTTAAATTATGTTGATGGTTTCGATTCTCAATCATTACCACAATAAATTTTGACGTTGAATGGCAGCTTTTTCAAAATATAATTCAAAAATTTTGTATTATATTTTAAGGTTAATTAAAAAAATTGTTTTTGAAGAAGCTACATTTTTTTTCGATTATTTTAAACGGCTAATTAATGTATATGGTTTCCAATTAAATATTTTTTTTTTCAAATAAAAAATTTTGCTGCACCTCTTTAAAAAAAAAATTATAAATAACTTGTTAAAGCTCTCAACATTTTTATCTAAATGAATTTTAAAATTTATAAAAGTATTATTTCACTAATGATTTTAATTTCCATTAAACATTAGGCATCAATATTATCATATAATAATATATTCAAATATTAGCTAATTTTAGTTGTATTGATTTGCATATACTCTTATATCTAAGCAAAGAATATTTTAAATAAAATATATATATATATCAATTTCTAGAATTGTACTGTATAAAATGTTTATATTTTTAAAAATTTTCTAAAAGATTTTGATTGTTGTGTTATTTGCTACAGAATCAGACAATCTTTGTAATTTAAATCTACAGTACATTGAAAAAATTGAACAAACACATTTAATTAATTTAGATATTTACTTTTAAAAAAATTAAAAAGTATACTTACTTATCACATTTTATTTATATTCACTATTTAAAGCTCGTCCAATAAGCATTCGGCGAATTTCACTGGTTCCAGCACCAATTTCATACAACTTGGCATCTCGAAGTAATCGACCAGTAGGATAATCATTTATATAACCATTTCCACCTATTCAACAATTAAAATTTACTTCTTTATAGAAACTTCAAAAATAAAAATATATATTAAACTTTTTCTAAACAGATTTAAATAAATCATACCTAAACATTGTAAAGCATCTAATGCCATTTGAGTAGCTTTTTCAGCACAATATAAAATAACACCTGCACAATCCTGGAAAGAAATTATAATTATTACACAAATATTTATTCATTTCAATTTTATGATTACAGATAGAAGAATGTATTTTTCCAACACTGAATCACAATTGGAAACCGAATTCCCACCTTTTAAAAGTCTCAGATTATTCTACAATATTTAGTCTAAAATATATAGCACTAACAGAAAAAAATTAATTTCTTTTAATTTAAAAAATATTATTCAAAATTTAAATTTCTGTTCCAAGTCATTTAGTTTCTCTAATTAACATAGAACAGATACAAATACTAATCAAGGTGAAAATTTCATTATTTATATGTGTTAAAAATTTTGAATTTTGTAGATTTTATTTAAAATCTTGTAAAAATTACTGTCAACTTAAAATCATTCCGAAAAAAAAAAAAAAAAAAACTCCTCATCGACAAATTAAGAACTATAGATTTTGTTCATCTGTCAATATAACTTCAATATTGTTTTTCAAAAATTTAACAAATATGACAAATTCTTGAAAATTTAAAAGGTAAACATTTTAAGTTTGTAATAATGACTTTCATATAATTAACTAACACAATTCTTTAATTATTAACAGTAACTATAAATTATTGTAATTCTCAAATTTCACAAAACCTCATTAAAGAGATGTTAAATTTAAGTATTTATTTGTCATAACAAAATGAAATAAACAAGCAATATTCATCAAAACAATACATTAGAAAAATTATACATGATAATACTCCAAGATTTTAATCTAAGGTTTCATAAAATCATACTTTAGAATTGACATGACCTCGATCCACCGCTCTGGCAACACTGTACAAGTATGATCTGCAAGCATTCAAATTCGTATACATGTCTGCCAATTTCCCTTGTATCAACTAATAGAGTAAAAAACAAGTAATATTAAAAAAAAAAAAAAAAAAAATGTGTAAGTCAATTCCTACTTTTTTTTCACTCTATTGCAGAAAGTCCTTTATAAATAATTTTCATTCCTTTTTTTGAGTTTATCTGGCACCCTCTATTATTAGATACATGCAACTTAAATCTAAAAAAAAACTAAAATTAATTAATTAAATTTAATTAATGAATTAATATTTGAAAAAAGTGTATTAACATCCAGTGCCATACAAAAAAAAAATGTATTTGAACTTGAGTGGATGAATAAAAAATATTTTATAAACGATTGAAAATTTGAACAAAATATATATATAGGGAGAGTATGAGCTTATAGAAGGAATTGAAAAAATTTTAAACGCACATCCAAAGAAAACATAGCTTACAATCGTTAAACATTACCGAAACATATTACATCTATTATATAAAAAAAATTAACACTACTAACATTATAATTAATATATCATCCAAATATTATTATACAACTGAATTTATGAATAACTTTTTAATACTGAGAGTGAATGCTGTATATTTCTGTGTATAAGAATTTTTACAATTTTTAAATTATGGGATTAACTTACAAATGCACCTACTAATTTTCCAAAAAATGTAACTTTCCCATTTGACAGGCACAAGTGAAAAATCACCAAATATAGCCAGTTTTTATTTTAGTTTATGTTTCTTAAGTTTATAAAAAAAATATTTTTAAATAAAATGAGTTATTCGTTTTACGAAAATGAATTACTTTATTTTCAAAATTGTTTACATTGCTAGTCTATTGCATAGTCAACAAACCAAAAAATTTAATGTTGAGGAAATTTGCACGACTAATGGAAAAGTAAATAGCAATAAAATACTGCACATAATTAGAATGTAAAAATAATAAAGGGCAATCTTTAAAAATAATATTAAAGAAACATATTAATATTTTAACTCATTTTTTTGGATGTTTTGAATACAACCTTAATGGGAAAAGAGAGAAAAAAAAAATCAGAAAATCTTAAAGTCTGTGTTACATGAGTTTCTGAATAGTTCATCAAATTCAAATTCACTCATTTGAATGTCTGTATACATATCATTATCACTTTCAATGTTTTTCACATTAGAATTTATGCCGTCTTCATACACAAAACCATTCATAAAGCTCTTCTCTCTGCAATTAATAACAGTTAATGATGCAGTACTGCTTTACAACATTTTTGTCCTCGGAACAACATGTTTGAGTATTACGGAAATTTCTCATTTAAGTAAATATATATACACTCAAAAGCCAAAACATTATGACCACCTGTCAATAATGAGTTGGCCCACCTTTGGCGCGCAACACAGCTTCAATCCCCCTTGGCATGGATGCCACAAGTCCTTGGTAGATGGCTGGAGACAGATTGTACCAGATGTTTAAGCAACGGTCACGCAAATCCGAGATATTGCGAATTGTTGGTCTTTGAACTGTGATCAGTGAGAACTGAACTTCCCAGGACATCCCAAATGTGTTCTATCGGATCCGGTGAGTTAGGCGGCCAGGACATTAACTGGAATTCAGCATCATGTTCCTGGAACCACTCCAACACAATTTTAGCCTTGTGACAAGGGACGTTGTCCTGTTGGAACATTCCATTTCCAGCTGGAAAAACAGAGGCCATGTAAGGGTGCAACTGGTCCGCAATGATGTTCAGATACCCTGTAGCATTTATGGTCAGCTCTACCACAATCACGGATCCCAGAGACGCCCAAGAGAACGTCCCCCAAAGCATAATACCACCACCACCGGCCTGTGCATTATACTTACTGTACATTGAGGGAGCAACTGTTCGCCTGGAAGACGGCGTATCCTGACACGGCCATCGGCGTGATGAATGACAAACCGCGATTCATCTGACCAGGCAACTTTCACCCACTGATCCATGGACCAGTCACGATGTTTCCGGGCCCAGCGCAGGCGCAGTTGGCGATGACGCTTGGTCAGCAAAGGCACACGAGTGGGACGTTTGCTGCGTAGCCCCATATTCAACAGTGTCCGCTGAACAGTGCGCTCCGATACTGTTCTACTAGGCCCTGCATTGTATTGGGCTGTCAGCTGTGCCACTGTCTGGCTCCGGTTTTGCTTCACCATGCGAGACATTCTCCGACGACCTTTTTCTTTGATAGCGTGTGGACGTCCAACACCATGTCGTCTACTGCTGGTTTCACTGTCATTCATCCACTTTGCATAAGTACTAATGACTGTAGATCGCGAACAACCCACGAGTCGTGCAGTTTCGGAAATACTTGTTCCGAGCCTTCGAGCCATTACAATCTGCCCTCTATCAAAGTCGCTTAGATCCGCAGCCTTTCCCATCACACACAGACGTAAATGAAAGAATGATTCTTCAGACTTTCCAGCAGCAGTTAAATACCACTTCCACCTGATCACGTGCCTTCCACGTCATCCAGGCGAGTTCATTGTAAAATGTAGGGGTGGTCATAATGTTTTGGCTCTTGAGTGTATATCATTTAAGTATCATATGCAAGTTTTGAACATTAAGTAAATTTTTTGATGAAAAAAAATGCACTCGCAGCCTATATTTGGAAATATACAACACTCATATTAATACAAGTACAGCAAATCCAAGTACTAAATGGAATTGCAATACTTTCCTTTTTCTCAATGATTTCATTTTTAAAGGGATCACAGAAAATATGAAGGAATGTTTTCTTGAATCTTTAAGAAAATATTCCTTAATATTTTCTATGATTCCCTTTTTAGTATAACTTCAACCTTTGTGTATTACAGAACCAATTTTCTCCAAATTTCAAATCACCTCGATTGGTTTAGTTCTTGTTGCAATTTCCCTTCTGAACTCAACTAGCACAGCAGTACAAGGCAGAGTTGAGAAGTAATTTAGATGATAAAACTTGATTTTTTTTTTTCAACGACAGTAAAAAGAAGGGAAAATAGCACATATTTTTTTACATGTTCATTAGAAGAATTAAAACTAATGTATGAAGTTGGGCATGTGGCATTATGCACAGAATATGAATTAAACTATATGTTCACAAGTAATGCAAGTATACTCTTTAATATGTTACAAAGTTTTTAGTAAATTTATGGATATATTAACATGCAACATATCTACATATTACATTATTTAGTGTATTTTATTTTGCGTATAGTACATTTTTAGTATATTTATACACGTAAAAAATATATTATAGGTAAATATTTGCAACAAAATACTTTATAGCATATAAACTAAGATAGAAAAGTTTTTTAAATAACAGACCTGAAATTCACCAATTCTTTGACCGAATTGCTTACGCTGGTGAACATAATCAAATGCAACATCACAACAAGCTTGCATTAACCTAAATATTTTTTTAATATTTTAATTTCACACTATTTTAATACACACTATATATTATGTATATAAATAATTATACACTTATTGGTAGTTTCTACACATTAAAATTTTTTACAAAGAAAATAAAATGTAATGTATTTATTTTTCTTTCGTAATTTGTTTTTATCAAGATCATATAATTCAATTACAAAAGCATTAAGTTTATAATTTTAAGCATTTATAAAATACTTTTGGTCGAGAAATATTTTATTAAATTTAAAAAGAAATATATTAATGCAAAAATTTAATTACTCTAATTTGAATTTAAAAAAAGAAGTTTTACAAGTATAAAATGCATTAAATGGACAAAGACAATAGTAATTACAAATTTGATTTTAAATTATAAATATGCATCTTTTTCCAATAATTTAAGAAAAATACAAAATAAAAAAAATAAATTCAGAAATTAAAACTTACCCAACAGGGCCAGCAGCTAGAACAAGTCTCTCCAGGTCCAAACCACTCATCAAAACATACACACCTTTGCCTTCAGAAGAAACTAAGTTTTCAGCTATAAATAAAGTGTTTTATTTCAACACTTTATAATCAAAAAATCTATCAAAATAATCAGTAACAATTGCGAAGGATGTACTATGAAAGGATATTAGGCGTTAAATAAAAAAATTTCATACTTTAATGAAGTACATGGTTTATACATTTACATTAGTTAAAGGAAATTATATATGGAGGACTATTATATTAAATTGAAGGAAAAAAAAAAATACTAAATGAAAGCTATAAAATGTTAATGCCTAGTAAATACAAAAAATGTATAGATGAATAAATTAGATTAACTAAAATTAATTAAATGCAATTAAAATGTTAATAAAAATGGAAATTTGATTACAATAAAAAAAATTCTGTTGGATGTACTAAACATAATATTACCAGGAACTTTGCAGTCTTCAAATATTAATTCGCCCGTAGGAGAACCACGCATTCCCAGCTTGTCTAATGGCTCTCCAACACTAAAACCATCCATACCCTAAAATTCAGATATTAACAAAACTCTTAGATAACTTATAGAAATAATTTAATTTAAAAAACAGAATCAGCAAAGTAATTTCAAATGTGCGTAATAAATTCCATTTTTATAAAATGGCAAATAATATTTGACAAATATTTTACTGTAATAGAATTACTTTACAACTTTATAAAACACTAGTTATTTTTAAAAACACTTTAATGGATTGTTTGCCAATTCTATTCCAGCTTCTATAAACTTAAGGGTTGTTTTATTTCGCTTTAGATAAGCTGCTCAAATAAAGCAAGTGTTTAAGTTATTTTTCACCTTCATAAATCGATGTAGTATGGATACATTAAAGAACTTGTTTGGAATTTTATTTTGTATTTTCTGTGTAATACATGAATTAAAACAAATAGAATTTAAGAACTTTTTTTATATTTAATTTCCTCAATTTTTTTTGTACAATTATTTATTATTTAACTTTATATTTTGCCATCCTATAAATTTCAAAAATTCTTGGCTCAACTCATTAATTGTTCTTGGTTCAGATAAAAAGTTTATATCTATTTATAGTTTAATATTTACTTTAAATTGGATTATAAAAAATTCCAACATATTGGAGATAAGAGAAAAATTCCAAAAGTATATTTTTATATGGTATTGTTAGATAATCTTTCACATAATAAAAAGCATTTACTTTTTCAATGATAAAAGCACTTATGCCATGCTGTGGTTTTGTATCAAAGCTTGTTTTAGCATACACCAAAAGAACATCAGCAACTGCAGCATTGGTAATCCAAAACTTCGTTCCATTTAAAACATAATAATCCCCTGAAAGAAAAGGTATTTATATTATAAAAACACACTTGACTATTTAATTATATTATAACAGGTAAAAAGTTGTAAATCTTTCGTAATTATTTATTACCTTAAATATATACTCATGTTTGTTTTATTAATATAGCATCTAATAATAGCTTGATATATAAAGTAAATATATTGAAAAAAGAAACAAATTCAACTGCTGAATGTATGCTAAAAATTCAACTGCTGAATGTTGTTTAAAATGTCCCATTTTTTTTATAATAGTTAAATATTGAGTATTTCCGTAAACATTTTTTATACATGAACAGTTAAAATAATAAAATTATTGAACTAAATATTTGTCAAAATTATATTTTTTAAATTAGTTCTTATCTAGTTCTTTCAAAATATAAACCAAAATAAGGCATAAAAATAATTTATAGTTTATTATGTTTTTAATTTTCTAAACAGCATTAGTGGAAAGTTTCCTGCAAGAACAATGATTTACCACTAAAAGAATTTGAATTAATTTTTACATTAAAAGAACATACCTTTCTTTTCTGCTTTTAATTTCATTGATACAACATCAGACCCAGATCCAGCTTCACTCATTGCCAAGGCTCCGATGAATTCTCCACTAATGAGCTAAAAATATATTTCATAACAGTTAAAATTGACACTGTAATAATATGGGGCATTAATATATTTAAGATATTAAATATTACCATAAATTAAATTCAACAAAAATGTTTTTAAAAAACACAGTGCATTTTAAATTTTTTTTAAATTATTCAAACTTTTTTTACTATTATGTTATTTTATTTTTTATTTATTAATGATTATTATGTGAATATATGCAGATGTATGTTTTGTTTAAATTATTCCACAATATTTTAAATGCAAAAAGTAAACATTTTTAGATTAAATTAAATGTATATAATCAATATAAATAGTAATCATTTAAAATTTTGTTTAGTGAAAATTAATATTTAAATAAAGATAAAGACATCTTTTAAAAATATTTTTTTAATTTTTACATTTAATCCATATAATGGAAACTATATAAATCAAATGATCACATAAAGGTACTTTGCAAGCAAAATACAAATATATTACATTACTTTGATGTATACAAAATATATAGATTTGTATAAAATAATTTTAAAATATATAAATTAATATACAAAAATTAAATAAAAGGCAATTTTGAATTTTAAACAAGTAACTATTGCATGCTTAAATAAAATTTAAATATTTAAAAAGATAATGTTAACATGTTTAATTTAAAAAAGATTACCTTATGTAAATATTTAGCCTTTTGTTTTTCATTACCATTTCTAGCAATTTGATTCACACATAAATTAGAATGAGCCCCATAGCTAAGAGCAATACCAGCAGAAGCACGGGATATTTCCTCTATTACAATGCAGTGTTCTAAAAACCCAAGTCCAGCTCCACCATCTTTAACTAAAAATAAAGATTAAGAAAATTTTATTCATGGAAAAATATATATTATAATAACTATACAATTAAAAGTTGAAATTTTTACACTTTAAATCAGTAAAAAGATTTCACAGTCAGTTTTTTTTTTTTTTTTTTTTTTTTTTTTTTTTAATATATATTTTAATCTACACAAATCCCCCATATAAAAAATGCTTTTTTAAAATTAGTCAGGTCTAAATAATTAAAGTTAGAATCTTTTCTAAAACTGATCAATAATTGTTATCATACAAAATAAGCATGGAGTTTAAATGATTAATGAGGACCACATGCATATCTAAATTATAATTAATTAATTATGACAATCTTTTTGTATTAAATTATCTTTTTTTTTATAAATATTGATAACAAATATTTTAGATAATTTCTATACAACTTTGTTTTCCTGGCGGATAATAAATTTATATTTCCTGCCACAATTAGACAATGCCGAAACTTAAAAAATTAATTTATATTCATACCAAATCTGCTTTAAATAAGAAACTCATTTAAATTTAGTGTCTTATAACACACCTATATTAAAAATAATATCCATGTCTTCAGACAGGTAATCTTTTTAAATAGCTTTTTTTGCTAGTAAACAAAGGAATAATTTCAATTTTATTTTAATTGAAGTATTTTACACATTTACAAATTTCGCATACATGACAGAATAGAAATTGAAACAGAAAAAAGAAACGCTTTTATTTGTTATTATAAGTTAACACATAATTTTTTATCTTTTTCACATTAAGCAATTTTATTGACTGATTCAACAATCAATAAAGCCTAGCACAAAATTAGTAAAATTGCAATTACGCAATGTACACAATTACGATTAATAAAATGTTTCAGCAAGAAATTCTGATTTTTAAAAAAAAATAGAGAATTTCAGCAAATCTGAAGTTAATTTCTTTATATTGTAAGTTTTTAAAGACATTCTTTGTTAACTAGCTTATGAACTAAATACGTTTTAATGATTAAAATATCAAAAAATAATTAATATGTATAAAATATTAAATCAAATTAAACATTATAATAGAGTAAAAAAAAAATAATCCGTACTTTAAACAACTAAAATTAAAGCATTCACAACAAAAACAGACTATAGTTGAATTTACCAGGAACTGTGAGACCATGTACTCCTAGATCACCAAGCTTTTTAAAGAATTCCTAAAAAAAAGAATACATCCGCACACATAAATAAATTATAACTTAAAAAAGTTTTCTGTTTTAACAACTATCGCTTCTTATTAACAAACACAGTCAAAAATTAGACTTCAGAAATTTTTTTTAATCAAATGTAAAATGTTTATAAATAATACTTTTATTAATTTAAAACTACAGATTATAAAAACCAAGGATTTAACAAAAACTTGCATATTACTTTTTTCCTAGTACTGCATTTCTTATAAATGAAAAAAATTTAATAAAAAATTTTATATACTTTTCTTCTAAAAATTTTCTAATGTGAAAAAAAATTATATCTGATATAGAATATTCATTTTTTTAGCACAATTAACATTACAAGAAAATAAGTATTTTATTTTTACAAGTATTTTCTATTATTATATAGTGTTAAGTCAATATTAATACTTAAAATAATTATTACTTAAAAGATTGAAATAAAAATTTTACATAAAAAATAGCCTTAAAAAAGACACTTTCTGAAATGCAGAGACTGGGGGAAAAAAAAAAAAAAAAAAAAAATGGTTACAGAAATGTACATTATCATCTTCAATTTGAAAAAAAAAAAAAAATGCTTTAACACATAATGAAACATTACTAAACTTACCCTGAACTGAGGAAATGAATTTTTTTTATCAATATCGTAAGCATGAGGTGCAAGTTCTTTTTGAGAAAATTGGAACATAGTTTCTCGCAACTAAAAAAAAAAAAAATTTTTTTTTTAATTGTGGCAATTTTTACATAAATGTGAAAAAACAAAAATTAAGCTATTGATATTCCCTGTAAACAAATTCAATGTCCTTAAAGAGTATGTTATTTCTGCACATTTCAATATGAAGGCTTCTGCAGTTTCATTCATTAAAAATAATCATTTGCATATGAATATCTGTATTTTACACATTTATTGTTTATAATCAAAAGTTTTCTTGATTTCCATAAATTATTAAAATAATAAATTTGCAACAAGACATGTCAATATAATTTTCAATGGTAAACATCTCAAGCCAATAGCATCTTCAGAATTTTAATGTTACAAAACTTTCAGTATTGAATCTATTTGCAATTTTTTTTCTTTTTAATAGTAATTTCAAACTTCCTTATTTCTGAATTGACACATGAAAGAAAATTAAAAAAGAAAAATGTTAGAAGTAAAATAAATTCATCAAAAAAACTAGAATGAATATATTACAGATTATAGAATATGAATACGAGTAAAATTAATAAAAATGACAATGCAAGTTAAAAATGAACAGAATGGGACAACTATAAAAAAAAGTTCATAGTAAATAAATAGGTAAATTTCTCTAATTTATGCTAGAAAGTTTCTTTAAAAAACTTCTTTTGTGTATATTTTTAGAAATTAATAATGAAATTCTAGTGAGAATGATTAATATAAAATTATCATCATACTACTAAGAATAATATTTGAATAAATATCATTTGTTGAAAATATATATTTCATTATCAGTATTTTACCTGACATTTATTATGAAGAATGTAAAAAAAAAAAACTTTCATAGTCACAATATATATATATATATATATATATATATATATATATGACTACTTCTTAGAGAAAAACAAAATCAAAACAGCATGCTGTTAAAAGATTATATAATTTGAATATTGGATATAACCCTCATTTAAGCTCAGCATGGAACCAACGTGCAATATGATGATGATGCATGTTTATCATAGCAGCAATTATATGTATGGATTAAATGGTATGATATCTGTGACAGAGACTATTTCCTCGTCACTGAGTTACAATACTTCATCCTGCGTTTGCTCCTATTGCATTTAAAGGGGGAAACAAAATTACAGACCATTAGTGGTATTAAAAGTAATTCTATATATGAAATAGCAAGAAATGTGAATTTCAATTAGATAAAAAGATACACAAAAGAATGAACAATCAATAGTTCAGTTTACAACATAAAAAAAAAATAATAATTTAAGGTACATTACAAGTAAGATAGAATTTGATTTGATTAGGTGGAAGATAATGCAGAAAGATGACAATACCATAATTTTATAAAATGAAAAATATGATAATGATTCAATATTCTATATATTTCCAGGAACTAATACAATTTATTATGAGATTTTAAATGACACTGGTACAAAAAGACTTCAGTACTTTTTAATTCATTAAAAAAAAATTTTTTTTTAATTCTGCAATTTTCTGCTATTAATTACTTCTGTCATAAAAAAACAACTGAATACACTATAAAATTATAACTAAATAACTTAATTTCCTTCAACCAATTTGAAACAAATGTTTATTTTTAACTTCTCTTTAAGCTGATCACAACTGAGAACTCACACTATTGAATACATAAAATAATTGATGAACATCTATAAAAGGTGAAAGTCCTACTAATAATCTAAATTCTGCATTATTTTTAACTTACTAATTAATAAAATGATGCAAAAATGTTGTTTTGATAACAATTTTGAGAATAATAACAAATTGAAAATTCTTTAAAAATATGATTATTCTGGAAGTTTAGCATGTATATTTTATTATCAAAATGTATTAAAAATATAAAGTATATTTAGTTACATGCTTATAATACAGAACATTTACAGTTTTACTTTAATATAATAAAAAATTTTAAGATTTGTCTTTTATGAGACAATTCCTTTCAATTTTTACAGAAAGACAGTAATAAAAGTATTTGTAGTCAGAAAGTTTAATTTATACTTAACAAAAGGAATCCAAGAGTACTTTTTGTCATAACACTAGTAATACTTATGAACAAAAAAAAAAAAAAAAAAAAAAAAAAAAAGGATATATACTTTCTTTTTAACAAATCACTTCTTAATGTAAAATGTAGTAAAATAGCTTCTTAATGTAAAAGTTTGTCATAACACTGATATTAGAGTATAAAGTTTGAAGGAAAAAATTAGCAAATATTATAAATTATGTTATTATACTTACGGCTGATAAATATTTATACGAGAGTCAAATTTATCTTTTAATAATAAATGTAATATTTATATATATATATATATCACTTAAATAATAAAAATATGTGTCACCAAAAAAGAAGTCATGTACCTGCTGTTGCTCTTGATTTAAACCACTAATATTATCATCCACAGGATAATGTGATAAATTTCTTTTGCCAATTGCAGGATATAAGCGCCTTAAACTTGAATTTTCTACAATCCGCGAGCAAAATTTAATAGTATTCATTTTTCCTCTTCTATTAATGAATATGTCAGCGAACGAAGATGAGTCAACAAGCTTAAATAAACTTGAATAGCTTTGAGATTTACGCTCGCGTAAGTTGCGTTTTATCAATTTATACAATTATGTAAATAAATGAGCCTATTGGCTTGACTTGACTTGACTTGGCGCTTTGAGATGTATGCTCGCTGACGCTGCTTTATCTCAAATTATCCGAATGTTTTTATTGTCAACCAAATTTGCTCCTATTGGCAAATGTGATTTAGACTTGATTTGTTTGGCAAGAAAATATACTATTGCCACAATAATCAAACTTTATTCGAAAATACCAACATTGCAAATATGACATTGCCAACGTACATAAAACTAGATTTTAATTAGTAATCTATCTAGTTTATCTTTGCCTGTATAATATGTGAAAATGTGCACACAGATTCAATTTGTTATTATTTATTGTCTTTCATTCAATCAGCTTCTTGTAAGAAGACTTATCCTAATAATAAATGGCTTGTGTTTAAGGGTTTTTGTTTTGTTTTGTTGTTGTTCTAATGCAGCTGGCAAACACTTACACAACTGTCTTAGATGCCGCAAGGCAAGCGCTGCACCGATGTTACTCACTTAGCACTTGTAGAGAAGCTACGGACGCAGAGTAACAATATCTCCGCAACGCTCTATGATCATGTTAGACCAGGACCTACGGATTAAAGTGGATTCCGACACACATCCATGGCATCGACGGGACTCGAACTCGAAACCTGTTATACCGAGCGCAAGAACGCTAGTTATTCTGCCATTCAGGCCCTCTGTTTAAGGTACATAATATGAAAATCAATTCTAGACAAGGGATATCTCTTCTTGGTGATCTTCTATAAATGATGTAAAATATGTGAGACAGTTTTCATGATCGATTTCTGGAAAAAAAATTGTGTTTTCGATTTTATCTTTCGTATTTCATATTATTTCACTATTAATGAAATCTTTTTAACATTTTACCTCAACTACACTTTATTTCCAAAAGTAAACGATGTTCTCGTAGTCAATATACGTAAATTGAAGAAACTGTGATGATTTATTCCCTTAACCTTTAAAAAAAATTATAACCTGTATGATAATCTACATGATGCTATCCATCTTTACAGCTTTTGCGTACAATGGAATAAATGAGACATCGGTTCACATGATTGGTGGAAAGAAACCTCATTTATCCATCAATTCAAAATGAAACAAATGAATCGTCGAACTTCCTCTTCTAGCTAAGTGCCAAACTCGGAAATTTAATTTCAGTTTGTGATCGTATTTGTTGAATAAAGATGTCGAGTGCCTGAACGCGAAGCGTTCATCTACTCAATGGTATGTGAAGACAGTAGGAAAGAAAAGTCATGATAAATAGATAATAGTAATCGTATGATTTGAGAGAAAAAAAAAGAAGAAAGTAAGGAAAATGTAAATCATCGGTGATGGAAACGTAACAAGAAATGTATGATCAGTAAATATGCGTTGAAGTAAAATATCTAAAAAGCCATAAGTGAGCAGGAAATTATGGTGGTTTGAGGTTTCGATTCCATTTAGAAGTAGAGAAAGGATACTTGTATTTTCCATTCAATTGCGTAAATATAGTTTGTGCCTTGATGAGAGGGTTTTCGTGAGTAGCAATGGTATTGAAGAAATTTCTAGAAAGTTTAGTAATATAGTTGTCAATAGAATCAATTTTTAAATCTTGATGAATTGTAGAGTTGCGGACAAACCAGGGTGCACCAGTGATAATACGAAGAAGTTTGTTTTGAATAATTTGTACAGATTTCTTGTTAGATTGTGCAGCTAGACCCCAGATTGGGGCAGCATAGGTAAGGATAGGCCTAAGAACTTGTTTGTAGAGAAGAAGTTTGTTTGACAAAGTTAATTTAGAAAATTTATTAATGAGTGGTAGAGTGAGATAAAATTTTTTCCAACATTTTTCTTTGATTTTTTGAATATGAGCTCGAAACGTAAGTTTATTGTCTATAATTAAGCCAAGATATTTAATATTAGTTGCCCATTCAATTTGTTGATCAAAAAGGGAGAGATTAATATATGGTTGTCTGGCGTGTCCTTTTCGGAAAATGATAGCTTGAGATTTAGAGACATTAATTGCGATGCGCCATTTAGTTAGCCAATCCTCTAGTATATTCAGAAAATTTTGAAGAGTATTGATGACATAAAGAATAGAAGCACCTTGGGCAAGAGCAGCAGAATCGTCAGCAAATAGGCAAGTGGAAATGTTAGTGCACTGAGGAAAGTCGTAGGTAAAGATATTGTAGAGAATAGGACTTAGCACGCTTCCTTGAGGTGTACCAGCACAAATACGACCGATTTTGGAGAATTCATTATGAAGTCGAACTTGAAAGGTTCTATTTTTAAGATAATTTGTAATGATAAGTGTGATCCAAGTTGGAAATTGAAGTTTGATCATTTTGTAGATCAGTCCATTGTGCCACAATCGATCGAAAGCTTTTTTTGACATCTAGAAAGACACCTCCTGTAAAAAATTTATAGTTATATCCTTCAGTGATGATATTGGTGACACGTAGAAGTTGATGACAAGTTGAGTGATGTTGACGGAATCCAAATTGTTCTGCTGGAATTATGGAATTTTTATCGCAAAAAGAAGTAATATGTTTCACTAAGAGTTTTTCGTAAAGTTTTCCTACACAGCTAAGGAGACTGATGGGCCGATAATTTTGAGGAAATTTCTTATCTTGGCCAGGTTTAGGGAACATGATGATATTTGCTTTTTTCCAGATAGGAGGGAAGTAGTGATATTTAGTACAGCTGTTGTAGATTTTTGCAAGATGAGTAATGGCATTAAGGGGGAGACACATTAAGGCTTTATTTGGAATGTTGTCAGGTCCAGAAGATTTCCGAATGTTGAGATTCTTGATTAAGTTAATTATGTCAGATGGAGAAAAAAAAAAAAATATTGTTATGATAATTTTGATGATCAGCTAGAAAGGAAGTTACTGTATCTTCAACATGCTCAATTTGTGAGTAATCGCAAGGTTCAGTGTTTTCTTGAAAGGAGAGTTCAAGGTTTTCAGCAAAAGAGTTCGCTTTATCAGAAGATGAGAATATAAGACCTGAGGATCCAACCAGTGGAGGAATTTTGGGATATTTTTTGGTAAAATGTTTGTTAATTTTGAAGAGAGAATTATCTTCTGGATTTAGGCCTAATAAAAATTCATTCCATCTGTCATTTTTTAATTTGTGAATCATTTGCTTTATTTCTTTTTGAAGCTTGTTGACGGATTGCTTGAACGGAGGAAACCTGGTATCTTGCCATAATTTTCGAATTCTATTTTTTTCCGCAATTTTAGAGGTGATTTCAGTCGGAAGTTTTTGGTGTGGTGTACTGAGTTCTTTAGATTTGCTAGCAAGGTTGATAGCAGAAGTAACAGCATAGTTAAATTTATCAATTATTTTGTCAATATCTTGAATATTGGAGATGACTGGATTACCAGGAATGCTTTGAGAGAGAATTTTAGTAAAAATATTCCAATTGGTAGTTGTGATTATGCTATTGAGGAAGGGCGTAAATGAATTATGAGAGACTTCAACTATCACAGGGTTATGATCACTGGAAAGATCGTTGATAGAAGAAGCAGGTCCGGCGTTTAAATTTTTAAGAAGTGCGATGTCAAGAGTACTATTGCAAGGATTGTGAAGGCAGAAATATGTGGGATCATTAGGAGCAATAACATTGAATGCATTAAGATTTGTCCAATCGAAGAGAATAGAACCATTTATGTTGCTGCGTCCATTATTCCATGCAGGATGCTTGGAATTGAAGTCACCAAGTAGAAGTACTTGTTGATTGGAGTTCGCTATTGTATCAAGTTCTTGTGTGAGGAATCTACCAATTGGAGGGCGATAAATGCTAGCAACAGTAATTTTTAGGTTATTCTTGAGATTAATAACGATAGCAGAGTTTTCAAAGCTGGTTGTAGTAAAATGAATTTGATGATGATTAATATTTTTATGAATGCAGATAGCCGTGCCTCCTCCTCTGTGGGTAAGACGATCGGAGCGATATATGATATAATTTGGAATTTTGAAGGAATCGCCTGGCCGAAGATGTGTTTCTTGGAGAGCAATTACATGAGGTTTATTTTCAGATATAAAATTTTGTAATTCATTAATTTTTCCTTTCAGACTATTGGAGTTCCAAGTCACGCATAAGATAGAATTATTGGTCGATCTATTGAATGTTATTGACTGGTTGATTTTGAAGAGCAGTTATTAAAACAGAAAGATTTGAAAGTACCCCAACTAATTGTTGCAGAATGAGTGGAATTGGAGGCGTTTCCGTGGAAGCCTGCAGAGTATTGGAAGAAGTAGTATGGTGAGAGGTCTGGGTAGGAAGAGTTGGAAAGTCATCTGAAGAAGGAGGAAGAGTTGGAGAAGCCTTCTGATGTGCGGGAAGAGACAATTGGTTGGAGTTCTCAGGCTTCATTTGTTGTGCTTGTTTTTTAAGTCTCTCCGTCCAAGCGTTGACCTTCGGGGGAGGAGCAGGAGTGAAATTAGCAGGGTTTTTAGGACAACCCGAGAAATTTGCAGTATGCTCTCCAGAGCAAAGGGCGCATTTGGGAGCTTCATCTGGCCTTTTGGTGCATTCTTTGGTGGCATGAGGTCCAGCACATTTGAGGCATCGAGGGTCTCTTGTACAGAATTTGCTATGATGATAGAATTCTTGACATTTATAGCATTGGCTGGGTCCTGATTTTCTTCTGAGTGGTTCAACTTTGACCCTAAAGTAATATAAGGTGGATAGGTCGAAAATTCTTTTGTTTTGTTCATTTTTTGGTAGAACTATTAGGTACAGAGGTAGATTGCCGGTACCAGCACGATTACGAAGTGGAGTTATGAATTCAGGATGAAAGTTGAGAATTTGGAGTTCCTGCATGATGACATCAATTGGGAGATCTGAAGGCAGTCCGCGAATTACAACTTTAAGTTGCTTTTCTTGGGGCAATTCAAATGTATGACTTTTAAGTTTCAGGTGATCAATTTGCTTCCGTATGGATCTGTAGTCATCAGGTGTGGTTGGAAAAACTTTTAATTTGCCTCCAGAAAGGCGTCCTTCAATCTTTGAATTTGTAATCTGGTTGAAGTTCTTAAGAATTTCAGTAGAATTTTGTATGTTGTCAATTATAATTGGAGGAACATATTTAGTAGTATGGGGTGCAGGACAAGAAGAAGCAATATTGTGGTCATTAGTGAGATCTGTGTCCATACTGTTTTCGTCCAGATGTAATTTATCAACATTTTTGAAATGTCTTCAATTTTAGCAGGAGGTATGTTGTCTGCATCACTAGGACCAAGACTTTCATCGGGGTTAAGGCAAGCAAATTTGGAAGATAACTTGATAACAGTGGGATCACTGGTATTAGGCCGTTTAGCTAAATTTTTTTCTTTGCTTTTGTGTGACCTTAAGTTTTTTCTTTTTAGTAGGAGTAGTTACCGAGTTGTTTGAATCATTGAGTTTCAGCAAGATGAGACTCATTTGCTTCCTTAAGTTTTTATTGGTAATATTAGAAAGCGTAAGCTGTATAAAAAGATCTAAATTAGGTATTTGAGGTTCAATTTTTAAGCAATTTTCAATGTTGTTCAGATGATCATTGAGGTTTTCGCACTCAATGAATGATGAAAAATTGTTAATGCTAATATTAAGTTGATCAATTTCTTGAATAAAGTTAAACGCTGTCGGGTTAGTATTAACGTCAATCAAATGAAGCATACTGGTTGATTGATCAGCAGGGGAGAGAGACATGGTTGTGCTGTTTGAGGAGAGCGAAACTCCTTCGACAACAGCCATAATAGAATAAAATAAACAAAACTAAATATTTAAAAAACTAGTGACTAAAACAGAAAATAAATATGCACCTATTGATGAAAAAAAATGGAATATTCTGCGCCAAATTGAACGAAAAACTTCTACTTTCATTTGCTAAAAGTTAAAAAAGGGAATACAACAAAATTTAGAACAAAGAAATCCGGTAATAAAGAGATTAAGACAAGGGGGAAAAAATCACATACCAAAAACAGAAAAAAACAGATTTGAAAAAACACGACCGCTCAGCTCGTCCAAACGATCGTGAAGTCGATATTGTGTATGTGAAGTTGTATTAATTTTATATGTTGCGCCGATAATTAAATAATGTTTATGTGAAAATGAGTTTCATACTGATTTATTAGAAAATTGATTATCTTTTTCTTTTATTTTGCCGTCATAATTAGTAGTTGAATTTAAATAACACTTTGAGTATGGATAAAAGAAATATTGAACTTGATAAAGAACATTTTGAACTTTCTTTATAAATACCTTAAGCCAGAAAGGTTGACAGTAATACCTTTTATAGCTCTACTAGCAAACGCGATGAACCAACGAAACTCAGGTAGACAATATTTTAATTGTTATTTTGTGTGTCTTTTTACTTGACGTTCAAATCACAATTTCTTCTTTTTGAACTTCTTGTGTAAAGAAACTCATTAAACTCTCCAGTGAACGATTTTCTCCATCTTACTGGAAAATTCAGTTTTAAAGAAAAGATTAGAATTCCTCCCCCCAGATGCGTTAATCGAGGTGAAAAGGGGCATGCTGTTTCTTGGTGCGGATGCAAATAATTTCCTAAAATAACTACTAAAAAACATCAGTACATGGGACAACAAAAGATCAAACTTCTTTCACCCTAACATTACTTTTACATCAACTTCATTCAACCTTCTGATCTATTTCAAACCACTTAAATACCGCAATCTTTACTACAAAATATTCTTAAAAAAATTCCACAGAATTTGGATTTCCTCACTCTACTTCAATTATTAAAAGAACCCCAGGCTTCCCTAAGCATCTTCACTGCATAAAAAAAATCGAAAAGCACCACGAATCCTATTAATAAAATGGGACAATTTTTTGAAGCAATTTCCTCTTCAACAATTGAAGTCCAATCATTCCAATAAAACATCAACAACTTTCTATTAGCATTCCAGGATATAATATTATCTACAAAAAAAACTTGCAAATGTTTAGTAGTTCATTAATTCTCATATTCCAGATGTTCTGCCTATCAAATAAGCACATCTTCATAACAATAAAAGAAATTAGTCTTGTAAATTATGACCGCTTCCTTAATGATAGAATTAATAATGCTCTGGACGTACGTTTGGTAGAACCACAATTTTTATTAAACTTTTTCTTTCATATCATCATATCCCAATTCTTGCTCTGCAATTTATTGAATCAGCTTTTTTTATTAGCGACTTATTTTTCTTTGATACATCATTGGAATCTGCAATTGATGCTAACTGTACCGAATTTTTAAACTTTATAAAAATTTAATTCCTTTTAAACTTTTCAAAAATTTCTTTTTATTTTATCTATGGTTTTTATTTTTCATGCTGCTTTATTTATATTATATACTAATATTAATTATGCATCTACAATAATTATATAATTTAGCATTAATTCTGATGAGGAAGCTAGGAGATTTTGTGTCCCAATGAAACTCCATAATAGGTACGCCAGTTGTCAACCTGATCTTCAGGAACTCCATACAACCAGCTTGTTTTGAATTGAGTAAAAAGAAAACTTACTAACTGGCACTACAGCCCGTGGTGGTTCAAGGCCATCAGCCTATTGGCAGATTTCGGGACAGGAGATGGTTCCTTTTTACGGGGTGGAGTTGGCAGCCATACGTCCAACGCTCTACTGTTATATTAGACCGAGACGTACGGCTTAAAGTGGATTCCGAACCACTGCAGACATCCACGGCACCGCAGGAACTCGAACCCTATGGCACCGAGCACCAGAGCGCTAATCACTCGGATATCAAGGCTTAAAAAACCTAATTATGTTTATTAAGGATATTAAAAACTTAAAAATAAAGACGTCATTTAATGATGCCATACTTAAAGATGTTATTTAGTGTTCCATTTGTGAGTTCTATCAAGATTTATTGCATTGTGAAGTATTGCCAATAATCTTAGTAATGGCGATGTAGAACATTGCGTGACTGCATTATCAAGCAGTCACACAATGTTCATGATCTAGAGATAATGCTGTAATAAATGAATATAATGCTCAGTTGACTTACCATTATCTTTCCGACTTTCAGGATAGTTCGGGATAACTTTTTTACTTTACAGCATCACTCATCAATGGCTCCTACCGTTCAGCATAATCCCTTGTATACTTATGTGTAATTTAAATGAGTTCATATTTTTTCAATAGTTCAATAGTTCGGCATCGACAACTGGTCCCTAATTGTACTGAATTTAAGTTTAACTTTAATTTCTTTTATTTTGCATTTTACTTTTTATTATTAGTATTTTTTTTATTTATTTATTTTTTTTTTTTGAGTACCATTTAACTTGAATTTTTTGAAACTTTATCTTGTATTTCTACTAACATTAATTAAGCAGCCAATTAAAATTTAAAGCATATTTATGAATTAAGATGAGGAGGTTTAAGGGGTATCTCCCCCTGTTGGTATTCCGTAATCGGTACGCCAGTTGCCAGTTAAAGGTGTATTTTTTTTCTTCTTTTCAATAAAAAAAAAAAAATAAATAAATAAAAAGATGTGACTTACCTGTAATCTATTTTTAACCGCACTTCCATACCATTAACTTTTATTAAGTGTTCCCCACAAATTTATGAGGAATTCTGTAAATAAAGATTAAATGTTCGCTTTTCAGAAAAGAAGACGAATTTCTCAAAACGGTTCATGTAACATTCTATATACAATGATTAAAAAGAATTTAAAATTACCATCGAAAGTTCGCGTATATCAGTCATATGTATTTTTCAAAATATGCTTGTAATTTTGAGCTAAAAAATTCCCTAAAATGAGATTTTTCATTAAACTTGCATCTCAAAAACGATTGCATATAAAAAAAATAAATATTGAAATAAAAATTTTCGTAATGTAAAAAAGCATAGAAAAAGTTAAGACCGAAGTGAGGTTTTAATTCAAAAAGAAATCTGTCTTTTTACATTTGCCATGTAGCAAGACAGATTTCTACTGTTTACTTTCTACATCTGTCTCCTTTTTCACTAAATTAAAATCTGGAGTGATAATTTCTTAATAGACTTTAAACTCGGCTGTGGTCTGAAACGTTTTTTCAGTCACTATATTATTTAGTAATAATAATAATAATAATAATAATATATAAATAGCAAATGAATAGTTTCAACTATGAATTTTAAATTAAAAATTATAGAGTGAAATCTACACAAATAAGAACTAAGTTTTTTGAACATCTTAAATTTTGTCATTTATAAAATTATTTATAGAACTCGATAATTACATAAACTTTTATCCGAATAAAAGGAGAAAAAACATAAAGACAACAAATTTAACATTATTATTGCTTTTAAAAGAAAAAGAAAAAAGATAAAACATGAGAAGTCGCATAAGAAAGGTTATATAATATAATGATTAAATAAAAAATATTTTTGAAATATCACACACATTGATTTCCTGTTTGTAGAGAAATATCATAATACTTAAAAAAAAAGAAAAGAAAAAAGATACCTTTACCGTGTTATAAAATAAGGAATAGTTGAGAAATACTGTGCAAAAATCATACTTTATTATTTGCAGAAATAAAATTCAAAACATACCATTGTTCTTGGAAAATGGTGCTGTTTAATCCAATATTGACGTTATCAAATGATAAGATTCCAAGGCAAGATGTGCTTAGTAATTGCATAACAAAACATAAAGTTAATTCGGAATTTTAAACAGTTTAGTTTTTCCAACTGATCTCATTCTCACAAAGGCAAAGGTTGTTTATTTCTGGAGTGCCAGGGGAATAGGATCTCCGTACCTCCTGCTACATAATTATTAATATATAAAATCTATTCCAAAGTTCATTTTACCATTAACTTTATTGCTTGTGATATCTCTTAATGAATAAAAAATGATGCTGTAATTTTAAATGACAAAGCATTTCTATTTAAATTACCATGACTCAGGATTTATGAATAAAAAAATTATCATAGCACATTTTACTGAGATGGAACACGTACATAACGAAATATTAAAATAAGTTTGGTGTATGACTGGCGGATCAATGCTTATTATTTTTCGTTAATTTGAAAATAATGTATTTTTATTTTGTTTACCAATTTCAAAAATTCGAATATGTTTTGGTTTTTAAAGGGTATTTTTTTTTTTTTTATATTCACTTATCTAGCGAACATTTCTTTTTATGTTAACATTACATACAATTGCTAAAGTTCATTTTACGGGATTTATTTTTTTCTTTAAAAAAATAATAATAATTTAAAGAAAGATTTTTTTTCTAAAAACCTGTATAAAAGTATAATAAGTCAGTGTATTAATACATTTTTTACAATTTATATTCTAGTTAAAGTGAAAAGTCAATGACTGTAAAAATTGATAATCCCTTTTCAATTTTACAAAGGAAAATTTTGGAAAGACAAGAAAGTATTTTCTTCCCAATAATACACATTATACGACAAAGAACAACCCCAAAAATTTCTGCTTAGGGAATATAGACCATTGCTTAAAATCTGTACCATATATATATATTTTTTTTTTTTCTTCAGAAATGTCATAAAAATCAATTCAATGAAACCACAACCTATTTTTTTTCAATAAATAAATAAATAATAACAGAACTCTGAGTAAGATAAAATAAACAATCTTCTAAAATAGTATAGTTATGCAACAGTTATGGAATTTGAAAAGTAAACGGATTTGTACAGAATCCTCAATCGGTGTGCGATTAAAAATCCATTGAATGAAGTTTTATATAAAAATTAAAAACACTTTACAGAAATCAAAGTAAATAATTAAATCTGTTAAATGATCAAGATATTCATATTAGGGTGAGGTTCAATCAGTTGACGGCTTTGTTGTAGACATTGTTTCAAAAAAAGAGAAGACTCGATGGCATTTAGGATGTTCAGCATCTTGCTTCGTAAGTTGGACTACCTGGTTTTCCTGGTCGAGGTTTCCGGTTTTCGATCGTTTCCCATACGATCCGCAAATGCAGAGTAGTTCTCCCTTAAAAGTCCCCCCGGAAGGCCCTGCCCTCCTTCTTCAAAAATGCGGAGCCAAATCAGACTTCTAATTACGGGTGCTCCATCACAACAGAAGCTGACGCCCTCCTTCCTTCCTTCTATGAGAACACACGGGTTATTGGACTTGGTCCTGATATTGCTGTCAACCAAGTGAGATAAAAAACAAAGACAATTTTAAGCCACTTTAGCCAACAATAACAAATGTTAATTCGTAATATTTTCCAAACAAGTACCAAACTGTAAACTTTTAATTGAAATTTCGCAAAATGAAATTACAGAGTAGTGAACTATGACGAAAATAAAAACAACAAAACATTGATATTTATTATATATATCTATATATATATTGTTCAATTCAGAAGATACCTAGGATTCAAATGAACAGATTATGCACAGACCACGGTCCGAATAAAAAATTAAAACAAAGGAAATTTTTTTTTCAAAAACCCCTTTTAAATTTGCTTGTAAAGAGAAGAAACTGTAAAGTGTTCTACATTAATAAAGTAAAACCTATTGTAAGGAAAATTTAATTCTTAAATTTTTCCGAGAAAGAAATTTTATTCTTAATTTTTTCCAAGAAAGTAATTTTATTAGAAAATTGTATTCTTAATTTTTTTTTCCAAGAAAGAAATTTTATTAGAAAATTGTATTCTTAATTTTTTCCAAGAAAGAAATTTTATTAGAAAATTGTTTTCAAGAAAGAACTTTTATTAGAAAATTGTATTCTTAATTCTTTCCAAGAAAGAAATTTTATTAGAAAATTGTTTCCAAGAAAGAAATTTTATTAGAAAATTGTATTCTTAATTCTTTCCAAGAAAGAAATTTTATTAGAAAATTGTTTCCAAGAAAGAAATTTTATTAGAAAATTGTATTCTTAATTCTTTCCAAGAAAGAAATTTTATTCTTAATTGTTTCCAAGAAAGAAATTTATTAGAAAATTGTATTCTTAATTCTTTCCAAGAAAGAAATTTTATTAGAACATTTTATACTTAATTTTTTCCAAGAAATTTTATTAGAAAATTGTATTCTTAATTCTTCCAAGAAAAAGAAAAATTCTTAATTGTTTCCAAGAAAGAAATTTTATTAGAAAAAATTCTTTCCAAGAGAAAAAATTTTATTCTTAATTGTTTCCAAGAAAGAAATTTATTAGAAAATTGTATTCTTAATTCTTTCCAAGAAAGAAATTTTATTAGAACATTTTATATTTAATTTTTCCAAGAAATTTTATTAGAAAATTGTTTCCAAGAGAGAAATTTTATTAGAAAATTGTATTCTTAATTCTTTCCAAGAAAGAAATTTTATTCTTAATTGTTTCCAAGAAAGAAATTTATTAGAAAATTGTATTCTTAATTCTTTCCAAGAAAGAAATTTTATTAGAACATTTTATACTTAATTTTTTCCAAGAAATTTTATTAGAAAATTTTTCCAAGAAATTTTATTAGAAAATTGTTTCCAAGAGAGAAATTTTATTAGAAAATTGTATTCTTAATTCTTTCCAAGAAAGAAATTTTATTAGAACATTTTATACTTAATTTTTTCCAAGAAATTTTATTAGAAAATTGTTTCCAAGAGAGAAATTTTATTAGAAAATTGTATTCTTAATTCTTTCCAAGAAAGAAATTTTATTAGAACATTTTATTCTTAATTTTTTTTCCAAGAAAGAAATTTTATTAGAACATTTTATTCTTAATTTTTTCCCCCCCAAGAAATTTTATTCTTAGTGTTTTCATTTTTTCCAAGGAGAAACATTGTACGGGCGCCTGCCTAGTAAGCAGGAGATCACGAGTTCGAATCTCGTCGGTGCCTATTGTGGTATTGTTCTTTTTTATTTAATGAAATTAATAAAAGCTAGTTAATTTACATTAATTTTCTGTAATTGTACCGAATTTTAACTTAAATTTTTATTTTTTATCTTACTTTTATTTGTTTTTAATATTTTTTAATTTTTCAGTACCATATATTAATTTTTTGAAACTTTATCTTGCATCTTTTACTAAACTAAAGCGGGTTAAAAAAATTAATTACTTATTGCATTATTTAAAAATTTATTGTTTATACAATATACAATTAATTATCTTTTAACCTTAAGCAGCCAATGAAAATCGTAAATATACATATGAATTAGGACAAGGAGGTTAAGGGATCTATCCCCATTGGTACTCCGTAATTGGTACGTCAGTTGGCAAGGAGATTCAAAGCTTTCGTCGATAATACGACAACCTGGGTGTAGTGTTTTTAATTATTAATTTCTTCTAACCAATAATAAGTTTAAAAAAACAGCATTAAAATAATTTTCAAATTAAATAAAGACGATAGTAAAACTTAACGATATTGATTTATTATACTTATAGCTACTTAAATTTTTTTTAATTAATTATTTTTGTACTTGATGTTTTAGTGCGGGTTTATGGCAGATAAAAATTACTCTCTTAAAAAAATCAATGAAGTTGTCAAAATGAAAAAAAAAATAATAATAATAATGTACTCAATATTATTTTTTTTATTAAGTAAAATTCAAATAATTAACTATTTGAATAAATAACTACATAATTTTCCTTACTTCCGAAAATTAAAATTCTCTTTGAAGTTAGAAAAATATAGTCACTTGGAATTTATTTAACTTTTCTACGACTTTAAAGTAAATGGATATTTTTTATAAGATTGCTAAAAAATATCTTCCATATTTTTGCATTACATAATGTTATATATTTAATATTGGCTCTATAAAATATATAATATGCATTTTCAAAGAGGTCGGCTATATTAGCTCTATACAATATACTTTGTATAGAGTTCTTGTGAATACAGAGAGGAATAATATGTGATCAACGCTGAAAAAGAGTTCATGTAGAAGAGATCTGTCATCTCATTTCATCGACATTTATTTACACTGCACATTTTAAATTCTCCCCAATGCATTTCTGTTGTGATACGAACCCAGACAAGTATAACTAGACTTACATCTCCTCTTAAAAATTTCCTAGAAAGCGATATTTATAGATAATCTTCCAAAATGAATAAAAGTACTTTTTTTTAATGAGTGGAAAAATTTCAGCTTCACAATAAAGTTATCTTTACTAGTTCTAATAGCAAATATTCATGAAGAAGGATAACAGATAGCGCCACATAACAAATAGATGCATGTCTTTCTATATTTGTCTATGGGTAAGAGTTCTAATAGGGCGTTGACTGGAAAAATGGCCGACAGATGGCGTCATTGTGAACAATGGTAAAATTATAAAAAAAGTAAGATGTTGCCTATTTGGGTTATTATGGATATTGTTAAAATATTTCAACCTCAAAATGCTTACTAAAAAAATAAAGTTAACTCAGAGTATCATGTTTTTAAAGATGAATAGACTTGGAAATATTTTTTAGAGTTTTAAAGGATAAACCAGTGTGACTCAACGGCAATGTAACTGCAGCATTCTTCAAAGAATAAAACATTTCCAGTCATTTCATATCAAAGCGTAAGAATTCCAATAAAGAAACAATGTCCGAATATGAAAAAAAAAATCTTATATTATATTAGATTATTTATATTATATCTTATTTATTATCTTATCTGGTTGGCAAAATTGTTGTAAGAAAGTAAACAGCATCTTGGAAGCATCTACACATGCAAGTTTATTGTAGAATGCAAGATTGCTAGAAGTAATAAAGCTGTCAGTGATGATGAATTCGTAAATCAATACATGCTCCAAGTATATGATGTTTTATGTCCAGACAAGAAAAAGAATTTTGAGACTATAAGCTTATCTCGAAAAACGTTGACTTTCAGAGTCGAAGATTGGGCAGTTTAAATTCTGTTCCATAGCTATGGATGAAAGCACTGATATAAATTATATTACTTAACTAATATTATTGATAAGAGGCATTGATAAAAACTTTGAAATTACAGAGGAACTGACTGCATGCGGTCGTTAAGAGGAACTACCACAAGATGTGACATTTTTAACTTTGACAATATAATAAATTCTGACAGTTCAAGAAACGACTGTTGAAAATAGACTGAGAGATGAGCGTTTAGCAACACCTTTCAGAATTAGTACATTGCAGTTCAAACCTGAATTTTTAAAAAATGCAGTTACAATTTCAGTCATTACATTAATATTCGTATTGTAAAGTTTGTATAATCTTTTTAAAGTTTAGGAACAAATTATATTGAGCCTCAAAATTTGGGCATCGCAAACTAAGTAACCTTATATATAGTATGTCACTGACAATTAAGAAAACAAAGAGAGAACTGAGCCAAACCTATTTGGCGATAATCTTTAAATGAGCAATAGTATCGGGTCACATTACATCGCATATTCTCGAGAGAATAAATGTTTTTTTTTTTATAAAACGTTTACCAACCTTTTTTTTTTTTTTTTTTTTGGCAAATTCTGCCATGCATAAATTTGCTAAAAGAAATTCTATCTACCTTCTTAACACTTTAATATTCAATTTCCTTTCTTTTAAGATTTAAAGAAATGAACATGTGCTTTATTTTTCTGTTTAGAAATATACTATTTTTATGAATTCTAGAACTTAACATGTGGAATGGGGTAATCAGTCCCAAAACTATCTACACAGTTAAGAAGAAAGACAATTATCTCAAATCAGGGTGGCAAGAAAGAAGATTTGATAACAACTAAATGGCTGAAAAAGTTTAAAAACATACAATACAAAAAATAAACAATCCATTTGATCTTTCCTTCACACAGAACTGAAAATATTGAGTACCCATAATGGCTAGAATGGTTCTTGATGCCCAAAATCAATAAATAATTAAGAATAAATTAAGTACATCACACTTAGAATGTACATTCTAGAGATTAAAAGACAGTATAAAAATTATGTCTAGAGATTAGTTTTGAAAATGTAAGACTCATAATTTTTTCTCATATTTTTGGAAGATGAACATCAAAAAAGTAAATGAAAATTAACATTATCATAATAAAAATACATTTGACACATAATAAGCCATTATTATGTGTCATCACTTTCCCACAATGAAATTTCACATCTTCTGATTATTCAAAATAATTGGAAAAAATATTATTTGGTTAAATGTCTATTTAAATTAGTGAGATTAAAATGATTAGATTTAAATAAACAGATATAAAAAAGACATTTAAATAAACATGTATTTACAAAATTATGAATTATTTTAGTTAGTAGAAAGTTATAAACAGCACTAAAAAAATGAAAAGTTTTATTTTCATCACAAATATAAAAAAATGTACATAATGAAAAGTATTCAAGGAAATAATATGTATAACCAATACACGTAAAAGCATTATTTTGGCATTCAAGTAATTTATTATTTTAAAAAAGCTTAAAATCATAAAAATACTTATTAATATTTTTGAATGAGATTAGTTTTTTTTTAGAAATATAAACTTAATATGTTGAATAAACATTTTTTTTTAATTCACAATGTTAAGAAGTAATTTTTACACAAAATAATTGATACAAAATAGTGTTTCCACTACCTTTCCCTCATTATTTTTCCTGTAATAGTCATTAAAAAACTGTAATTAATCTTTAATTAATAAATGATTCAATGTAATTATTATTGATGTTTTATATTTAAACATTGTCACAAAAATTTAAATAATAAATAGTTTCTGGTCATCAGAAGCCATTTATTATTTAAATAAAAATATAAAACATAGGAAGGGAATTTCACAAATATACTTTATTATGTATCATGAGAAATAAAGGGATTTGGAATAGATTCCATTCCATCAGTTGGACAAATAACTACAACAGCAGTTCCCCGACAGACAACAAGACCAAGATTTCGGCGATCTTCTGTTAATTTGTATGCATCATCAGGATCTATATAAAAGAAATTGTTGTAAAGAAAAGAAAAACATATAAATGAAGATTATGTTTAAAATAGGTTATAAGAGGATTAATTTTAAAATAATTTCAATTATTCTATTTTAAAACACTTTTTTAAATAAAAAGGTATTGAAAAAATTCTTAATTAGAATATTAATTTACAATATTTTATATAGTACAACTTTTATAAATAAATGTCAACTCCTCTAGATAAAAAAGAAATACGATTTTATAACCTGATGAAAGCGAAGGAATTCCTTTTTACAATATTACTTCTAGATGCATAAAATCAAATCAAAGCAATTACTTTATATTAAAAACATGATATAGCAATCATACATGTTCTTTTATTTAATTAATACTTTATTATTATTTAATTTGCTAAAGTAAAGGACATTTAAAAATTTGCCAATATGAAGTGTACTTGTTTATCTTGATGTTGAAAAACAATGTTATTTTTATTGGTAATCACCAATATAATTAAAAGTGTTATATTTTGTATGCATTCATATGTGAAATGCTGGTTTTAACAGATATTAGAAATGGATTATCAGAAAGATTTTTATTTTCTCACACAATTATTTTCACACTATAAAAATTATTTAAATTGTAAATATAAGTCAAACAGAGGTATAAAACTCCAAATAGCTTAAATGTATCAATTTAAAATTTTAATTTTTGAAAACAGACAAAGGAAGTAATTTTCAAACCTCAAAAATCTGTAATATAATGACTGAAAATCAACAGATATCCTTATTCGGGAATACTCAAAGGAAAGCAATAAATAAAAGGAGGAAATAAAAAGGAAAATACAAAAAAACTGAACATGTATAATTATTTTCTTTTTATTACACATATTATAAAGAAGCTGTTAAAATTATTAATGTTAAAAAAAAAAAAAAAAAAAAAAAGCTTTTATATTTAAAAATTTATGAACAATTAAATATAACTAAATATTAAAAAGAAACAGTCATTATACGGTTTTGAAATAAAGGAAAGCACCAAACAATTAAGATACTTCAGAGAAAATCTTATTGATTTTTTCTGATTTCATAAATTAAATTAATTTGTCTTTCAATCAAAAGGCAGGAAAAGTGCTAAAAAATCAGAACCATTTCAATTTCAATTTTTTTTAAGCTTCTTGACAAATATATTTACTGCATCCTTACTCTACAAATTTGTTATTTAAAAAAAAATATATACGAGTTCTAATCATTTGAGAATAACTATAAAAACTACTGACCTCTTAAGAATTCTGTAGTATTATCTAATACAAGATTTAACAAAGGATCATATCCTTTCAATACACCAGAAGCTAGAGAGAAATAAAACAATATATAATATTTACAATTAATTTACAAAAAATAAATATTCTTAAATATTTGATATGAAAGAGATGCAAGAAATGTTTTTAATCTACAAAGTACTTATTTTGATTTATTTTCAAATAATTGTAAAAGAAAAGACAAGTTGAAATACATAAAATAATAACAAATACACATATTTTTCTAGATAATATATATTTCTACATATTTTCTTATCCCTAAATAGTTATTTCAAAGGATAAAAGAACATAATTTTTTAAAAATAAATTTAGAATTATGCAAAAAGGATTACATATCACAACCAGGAAGTTAATTTTTTGGTACTTTCTTAATGCAACAATCTTGATGAAACAACTGTCATAACATTTTTAAGGCCAGCATTAAATACAAATATAAATATTTTTAATTAGTACTTAATTATTATTGTCTTTAAGAAAATAACTAGCCTTAATTCTTACCCTTCCGCAAGTAAATAAATAAGCAATATTTTTTTTATTCTAGTTTGTATAATTTTTTTTAACTGAAAAATTATAGATCATAAAAGGCTTCTGCTTTTTTTTTCTTAACAAAAATTAAAGTTTAAAATCCAATTTAAATTTAAAGTAATTTAATATAAGAATCAATTAACGGTATATACAACATATATATGTATATAAATTCTCTTAAAATTAGTTTATGAAATTTGTAATATCCAATGCATCCCTTAACAGTATATATATATATATACCATACATATTTATCAACTTTATTATGAAAATACTAACTTTGTCTAGGTAAAAAGTTAATCAGTTAAGTTACAATTCATTTTTTCTAAATGATAATAATTCTCAAATTTTAACTGGAAAGTCTTTCTACAGAATTTTTTACAAAATAAAGAAAAAAATAGCAATAAATATTTATATACATAATTGAATAAAAAAAAAAAAAAAAAAAATACCTTCTCTGCCACCTTGAAATTTTACCCGAATATTTTTCTCAAGATATTTTGACAGATCAACAATACTTTCCTTCTTTTTCTTTTCCTTATCAGCACCTCCCCGGTCTCCTCCACTTGCTTGCTGCAAGAAAATATAACTACATAAAAGATTTATAATGTTTTGGAGTGTTCAGTATACGTACTTATTTGTTATGCTTTAGCTATGATATTTTAAATACAGAATATTTTTAATAATATTGGTCACCAAATGTTAAATATCGAAATATATTCTAAAAAGTTTTTGAAGCATTTAACAAAAACTTTAAATAGTTTTTTAGAAAATATTATTACACGAACAATGTTACATTATTTTCAATTTCAAGCAGATGAATGAAATATTGAAAACTTAATTTAATAACTAAAGAAACGTTTTGAGTAATAAAAACTATCATAATCACTTTTTTTTTATTTCCAAGAACAACATGTTTCCTTAAATTAAAAATTAATTAATAAAAGTTTAAAATGTTTTTACCATGTTACATTAACTGGAATGCAATGAAACAGAAAATACTTACGTTATACATTTTGAAAATATTATAATATAATTTTATATTTAATACGAAATGAAATATCTCGCTCGAATACTACCGGCTAAAGAAACTTCAAATCATAACAATCAAAACGAAACATTACACGATTACAGTTAATATACACTAAAGGGAAGAAAAGGAGAATAAAAGGTTTTATATAAATATTTCGGAAAAAGTAAACTCCAATTATCTTTAATGACAGAAAAATTATTAAAAAACGATTTCCCGGACATTTTTTCTCTCATTATAGACAATCATCAACTTGCAAATTAACACCTATTTTAATTTAAAAAAAAAAAAAAATGGCAGTTCATTCTGATATCACTGTGATTGTAACTGCCGGAATTTGTTGTTCAATCCGTGAATAAGCATTTTATTTAGGTTTTTGTTTGAATCGAATCTAACTTTGTAAACATGGTAAGTATTTAATATTTTGATTATTAACATTCACGTATATTTTAAAATTTAATTTTGAATAAATATAAATTATTTGGAGTTCTTTTCTTTCAAATAGAAATGCCCTATGTGTAAAATTTCTTTTACTCTATAATAGAGTAAAATATTATAGATCCTTTTATTTCATTCATGTAATTAAATTTTAAGTTATTTCATCTTATTTGTTTTTTTACCATATATTAACTTTTTAAAAATATTAATTTCTTTTAAAGTTGATTTGTGGGATATTTGTAACTGACATGACAAGTCGCTTTCATTAGCAAGATATTTAAATTGTGAAATTTGTACAATTTTGTGTTGAAATAAGACTGATTATAAAACAAAAAAAAAAGTTAAGCACATAATTTCGTTTCATTAATCATTTACCAAATCTGAGAATTAATCAAAAGGTCATCTATTAAAGTTTTTAAAAATATTTGAACAATTTTTTTTTTCTATTTGAATATTTATTAATAAATATATACAGTTCCACACATAGGCACTTAAGAATTTTTATAAAATAATTATTACATTTAAAAATTAATTACTACGTTTCTCCGGTAAAAATTAACTTACCTGTTTAGATCACATTTGAATATCGTTACATATTTGTTATTTCTCTGGCATACATAATAAATCATCTTTGCTTCATTAAATTTTCATAAAAAAGTTATAAGTTTTCTTTAACTTTTTGCTAAAAGAAATGTTCTTAAAATAATTGCAGATAATTTTTAAATAATTCAGAAATAGATTTTATGTCATAGGCTAAACTTACAAATTAATTTATAACTTACTAAAAAAGGTCAATTTGTTTCTATGCTATTGTTTAGCTACTTTTGATGGTAATGTTTATATAAAATATAGAAATTTAAGCAATGTAATATTGTATCATTTAATAACAGTTAATATTTTCCCTCTAGGCTCGAAGATATGATTCAAGAACTACTATTTTTTCCCCAGAGGGTAAGTATTTTTAACAAAATGTTCTTAATTTCTTTCATTTTGTTTAGTTTAATGTTTTAAGTTATAAACTAAATCATAAAAAAATTATGTTGATCTTCAAAATACAATTTTTAAGTAGTATAATATCAAAAAAGCAAAAAAACCAACTATCATGCATATTTAATCAATATAGCAGAGCTACCTACTACTATGAATTTTCAATTGGTTGCCTGAATCGTGAAAATTTGTACAAATTTAAAAAGAAAGTAAAATCAGTATTTAAATAGTAGAAGTGCAGCGTATAGTGTAGTATATGTATATGTATTGACCACAATGACATTGTACCTCCAATATAGAACTTTTGCAAGCAGCTATTTAATTGCATTTTTATATAAGTATTGCTTGGAAAGGATCTGCACAGCTTTCCATATCATAAACAAAAAGGTTTTTTGACACTATTTAAATAAATATAAAAGAAGATAAAGTTATAATAAAATGTTCCGTTCTGCTTATACAAACTATACAGATAACAGTTCAAATATGGCTATCATTTAACTTCCAGTAACTTGTATTAAAATTATTTCTTAAATTTCATGTCTTAAATTTTTTAAAAATTAATGTAAAATTTTATGAATGAAATTTTTTTAGCTTTGACATTAGAAAGAGAAACATGTATATATAGAATGTTATGTTTGCATTATCTGGCTGTTCTATTTTTTTCCCAAAGTGCAATTGCATTACAACTCTATGTGTTTATTGTATAATATTGTAAAAAAAAGATATACCTGAAGAAAGAAATTATTAAAAAAAATAATTTAATTATTAAAAGAATGATTAAAAAAATTTTACTTTTCAGCTAGTGAAACTTCATGCAAATACTCAAAGAGCTTAAAACTTTCTACCGTAATCTACATCCAAACACATACTACATACATATCCTCCATACACATCCTTAGCTAAACACATCTAGTGTTTGGCAAAAATTTGATGGCATTTTTATATTTTCCCTAAAAGGACTGCCTCACTAATGGAAAATTAACTAAAATTTAGAAAAAAATAATAATTTTATTGATTTTAAAAAGGAAGCCAAGTTATTGTTGTACAATAAATAAAGCAAGTGAAATTTCATATACTGATATCTTTTCTAGAATTGGACCAGAGGTAATTAGAAATCTAGAAACAAAGTTCAAATATGCTTTTTACAACATGGAAATAGATGACAATATATTTAGTAATAAAATAAAGAAGATGAATGCATGTGCACTTTGCATGTGTTTTGATGGATGCATGTGCACTTTGGATGAAGTATACAAACAAGAAGAGTTTAGAAATTGTGTACTGCTGATTTGTCAGAAATGTATACAACATGCAAGTCAGGACTAGGATATTAACTGGCCAAAGCAGTAGGACTCAACTGAAAAGTGATTTCATGGCATAGCAATTTAAAGGTTGCAAGTTCTAACAAAAAGATTGAAAATTTTTAAACTCAATTTTCTTAAAAATTGAGAGGTGGGTCTTACTTCGTTAGCTGTTAAACATCCTATCATGATCTACTTATATCATAAATTCTGATGAAATCATTAACTGACAAATATAACCTCTTCTTTTGAGATCAAAATCTCAATAGCATGCTAAATTGAGACTGGCATTCTTTTATGAAAGACACAGAATTCAATTCCTTCAACAAAAAGGTTTTATAGGAATATATCTAAAATGCTATTATTAATAATTGAATATTTAATTTTTGTATTTTCAGGGAGACTTTATCAAGTGGAGTATGCAATGGAAGCTATTGGACATGCTGGTACATGTTTAGGAATTTTAGGTTCTGATGGAATTGTGCTTGCTGCTGAGCGTCGAAACACTAATAAGCTGTTGGATGAAGTTTTTAATTCAGAAAAAATTTATAAACTTCATGAGTTAGTGTTATTTTTTATTAAATATTTTTTTTTTATCTTAATTGTAATAATTTACTTTTTTAGATATATTGTAATAATTAATTATTGTTACAATTGAGTAATTGCTCATAGGTCTTAAAGAATCTTCAGAGTAAAATTACCTTAAACTTCACAATTGTTGTTTGATCATTGATTCTGTTGAAAGGTCAGCATCCATTTAAAAAGCAGAAATAAGTTGATTATTTGTTTGAGGTTCTAGTTAGATGTATGCATCACAATATATATATATATTGAAAGAATTTTTAAAAAAATTCCTTCATTTAAAAAAAAATGTTATCAAAATAAAATGAAGCGAAATGTAAAAATTCAAACATAGTTGCACAGAATAAAAATTACTCAATAAAATTCTTCTTAAATATGCCTTTCTTCCCTATTATGCAGCTCTGCTTGAATCTATCCGATTTACTGTTGCCAATTTTCCGCACAATTGGTGATAAAACAACAACTAAGTATTTTCTATGTTTTTAAATTATTTGGGTTGTAAATACATTTAATTTCAAATTATTTCTTATTTAGAAAAATAGTTTTCAGTTCTTTTGTAAGTATTGAATCTTTTTCTCTTTAATAGTGATATGGCTTGCAGTGTTGCTGGAATCACATCTGATGCTAATGTTTTAACAAATGAATTACGTCAAATAGCTCAAAGGTAATATATTTTATAGCATAACATGAATAAAAACTGTATATAAGTTGACTTTTGAAACATATTATACTTTCAAGATATTAATATATTATATTTATACTTATTATTAATATATAATTGACATTTTATACATTAAAGATTTAGGGAGTCACCCCCCTCAATCTTTTAAGTTTCTAAACTCTGTCAAGTAATTATGTGTACTTGATGTTGAACTATTAGCTTTATCAAAGTTTGACTCTTTTAAATAGTGTTGTTACTTTATATAATTTGATATGTGCATAAATGATCAAAACAAATAAGTATATTAAAGTTATAAACTGTATTTTAACAATGATGTTCATGATTTTCTTTCTTTATTTTTTGTTTTTAACTTAGATTTTTTTGCAAAATGCATGATATATCTTAATTCCCATTGTGTTATTAAAACTTGTTTTTTGAAAAAAATGTGATATTTTATCTACTAATTTGAAATGAGATATTTATTTTGATATTTGTGGTAATACTTTTATGTATAATTTAGAAAAAAATTTTGCATGTCATCAACAGAAATAATAAATTATATATGCAACATCATCAAAGGCAATCTTGTCTGTTATATGACATGCATTTTAATTTTTAAAATATAAATTATGTGAGAAGTAGTTTTGCTTAATGAAGTAATTATATTTTTAAATACAGTGGTGCCTTAGTAACAACTGTATATTCTAGAATTACTGTCATTACATATGGTTGTTCTTGAGATTTTATTGAAAATGAATTTGTTCCAGTTCCTCTCCTTAAACATAGTTAATACACATTAAAAATGTAGATAAAAGCTCATAAAATATTATTAAGAAATTATAAATATTTATTATATTTGCTGCAAAAAATTAACATAAACTATCATTATTTTGTGTCTTAATTTGTTTAATGTTTTGTTTAACTTTAATAAACTATAAAAATAAAAAGTATGTTTAAATTAATATTTAATTAATAATTATAGTTCTGATATCAAATTATTTTGTAGCTTTATTATAAATTGTATATTCTATTCTTTACTATTTTTCATTATTAGGTATTTAATTCAGTATGGTGAATCTATTCCTTGTGAACGCTTAGTTAGTTGGTTATGCGACTTAAAACAGGCATATACTCAATATGGAGGTAAATGCTTTGATCAATTTTAACTTCTTATAATTTAACTTTATCTGTTTGTATTATGGTTTATTTTTTTAATTACTGCTGAAATTTTTTGTGTTAACATCCCCTGGGTAAAAGTGACATATTTATTTGTTGTATGAAATTCCTCTCTGTTTTTAAACATATATTTCTTCCACTTACTCTTGAATTATGCTTTCATTTTTTAACCAAAAGTAATTATTTTTCTAAAAGTAAGTTTTGGAAAAATTGTGTCATTGTTCGTAATTATGCGCAATATGCTTTAAGTTTTGTATTGATTATATAACTAATTTCTTCAAATTTTAGGGTATTCTGGTAATATCAAATTGAATTTCTATAAGAATAATATCAAAATTATATATATATATATTATCTCATTGAAGAAAATATTTGGACCTTCAAATATATGGAAAAGTCAAACTATTTTATTTTATTAGATAAACTAGAATATATATATATAAGTGTTCATCAGACTTTTTACTAATTGGAACTGGGTGTTCTTGCCATTAGACGACCACACAAAACATTAGTGTTTTGTCTTTGTATATGTTAGTATGAGAAAAATAATTCAAATATGCTATGTTTTTATAAACCTTCAGAAAGTAGCTTTTTATGAGAAGGTAGATTTCCCAAATGTACACAATGCATTAGGTGTTTTTTGAAAATTAGAATTTGCAATTATTTATTTTAATAGAATTTAACTTAAGTTACCAGGCCTCAATTTTAATTATAAAATGAAGTGAACATAAATATGTTAATGTATGAATATAAATATTGATAAGTCAATAAGTATAATAATTTTTTATTGATACAGGCTTTATTTTCCAAGTTATTGATGAGTAAAGATTTTTTTTCCCCTTTATAGTGAAAGCTACTACAATTTTAAAAAGTGAAATAATTATTTACTTTTAAAATAATGAATGAAAAAGTATATCTATATTTGCAAGTCAGTTATGTTTCTGTATATATAAGTAAAATATTTCTAATAATATAATTAATTATCATAACTAAATAAAGAAATATTCAATAAACATTATAAGGTATATTAGACAAATATATAAAGATGTCCTTTAAAACAAACTTTTAATGATTTAAAGAATTATTTATTTAAAAAAAATAATGCTTAATTAATATTTTCATACATGTTGCACAAGCCATTTAACTAGATTGCTTTTATTACTTATTTCCTAATATAAATTATTTTGATAAATAAAAGATTTTTCATTGTGGACCTATGTGTTTATTACATTAAGATCCTACTCTTTAGGTAAGAGGCCTTTTGGTGTGTCAATTCTGTATATGGGTTGGGATAAGCATTATGGTTTTCAACTCTACCAATCGGATCCTAGTGGGAACTATGGAGGATGGAAAGCAACATGCATTGGCAACAATGGCGCTGTATGTTAATATTACCATACCCCTATCTAATAATTAATTAATTTACTTTTGTAAATTGTATATTTTAAGTTATTAATGATTTAAAAAAATTTGTAATTAGTACAGTTATATCTATTGACTGCTCACAATGTTGTATGCTTAAACAATTAATATTTGTTACTACTGTATAAATATATAAATAAAATTTATTTCAACATTTTGTCTTAAAATCTTAAAAATCAAGCTATTGAGAAAATTTCTATAAAATCAGATAAAAACTTTTAGTAAAGTGTTTGAATAATAGTTTGCAAGTCATATGTATATAATCTGTGTGTATATATATATTTCAGGCTGCAGTTTCTATTCTGAAGCAAGAATACAAAGAAAATGAAACAACTCTAAAAGACGCATTAGCATTAGCTATCAAAGTATTGAGTAAAACTCTAGACATGACTAAACTCACTGCTGATAAATGTAAGTATTGCATTTAGTCTTGCACTTCAGAATGATTTCAATAAATTAATAACTGTTAAAAATATTATTAAATTGTTCATTATTTTTTCTATTCTAGTGGAAATGGCTACTCTCACTCGTGAAAACAACCAAACTGTTATTCGCATTATGCCATCTGTAGAAGTCGAAGTTCTTATTAAAAAGCATGAAGAAGAAGAAGCTAAGAATGAGGCAGCCAAAAAAGAAAAGGAACGTGAAAAGGCAAAGAGCTAAACTTAAAAAAAAAAAAGTTTCATTTATTTTTTTGTTTTTTTATATATGTTGGATATCCATATGAACTGTCTATTAAACAACATTTAATTTAACTTTATAAAATAGCTTTGTTTCATTTTTGACATTTTAGTTTATTTATTGAAAGGAATGTATTTCCACACATTAACTAACTTGGTTCTATTATATAAATTCTTAAAAATTTATTGAGAAATGTGCAAAAAACTTTCCATTACATTAAAGGTGTTTTGTCTAAATATTGCATCATAATTTTATTTATATTTCATATAATTCCCATGGAATATTTATCAATTTTTTTTTAATTTTAATTTTTCTTGGAAAGTAAGGGAAATGAAGAAAAAAAAATTATTTGAACAAAACATTATTTTATATATTATTAATATTATTTTTTTCAAAATCATATTAGTATTGAGCACACTCTATAAAATTCTTTTTGATTTCGATAGTGATAATTTAATTTTCCTTAAAGATATAAACCTTTTTACTGACTAATCAGTACAATGATGTAGCAAGTCCAAAAGAAATATAACAAGTTTCATAATTTAAAATGTTTAATATTTTTATAAGTAAATTTTAAATAATCTTTTTTCAGAAATAAAAAGGTTTTCTATTATCTAATAAAAAGCAGGTTTAAAATATAAAACATTGTCAAAAAGTTATTCTAATTTTTTGTATTGGTCACTATGCAAATTCTTAAATCTATACATCATGATATAACATCTATACATCATGATACAACTTTATTTTATTATCAATGTATTAAATAGCAAACCAGTTTTTATATATTGTAATAGCATCATTTTGTAAATTTATTTCAATTCCAAAAGGATAGTAAAATAATTAAAGAGCATTATTTTATTTATTGAAACAATATTAACAGTGAATTATTAAAATGAATTCTTTTGCATCTGGAAAAAGATTTAAAATATGTTTATTGCTTATGTAATTATTTAATTATAAATTATTACAATTATTTAATTACAAAAAAAATATTTGAACAAATAATCATAATATTACTATGTTTATCCAATGCAGCAGTAATTTAGTAAACTTAACTAGATTTTAATTCTAAAATGTTATTTATTTTGCTTTTTTCCCCATAAGAAAAACCTATAATTAAAACATTTTTTATGTATTTTTAAATTTGTTGAAAATTATGTTTAAATAAGAGAAAAAGGAAAAATTAGAATCTATTCTAATTTTTCATGATAGTGTGCATTAAAGAACTTTTCTTAAATCAAAAATGCAAAAATTTTTGGTAGTCTAAGTTTGTTATATTATGCAAATAAACAATTTCTTCTATCCCAATCTAATTACCATAATTGCATAGAAGTTTGGTTAGTAATTTTGTTTTTCTCAGAGTCTAAAATATAATACATTCTTTACTGCACTCAGAAACTTCATTCATTTTAAGAAATAATAAATATTTATTTCAAAATATTAAATCTCATGTATTAAAATAAAATTACTTTTACGTTTAATTACCTAAATTATTTACCTTTCATAATAAAATTGTAAATTTACAACATTAAAATGTTATTCAGCTCTAACATTCGATTGTAATTCGAATATAAAATTGCATTTTGTAGTATTTAATAAAGAAGTGAACTATTAAACAAGCATATAATTACAAAAAATGAAACTGTTTGTTAATGTAATAAAAATATATAGCCTTTTCCGCTTGTTGGTTGTAAAGTTTTGTTTTAAGTTAAAAGATTTTCTGTTGTTAATCTTCTTTAAGTGAAATAGTCTCATCAGTTGAAATAAGAGCCAGAAAATTGATTATTTATTTCTTATTAAATATGTTTAGAATAGCTAATATAATAGATAGTACCATCTCAGTTGCAAATAATTGCATTGTTCGGGAGGAAAAAATGGTTCTGTATCAATTTGGCCTTCTTAAATGTAAATCATTCAAATTACACCAGTAAAGTTCCATTTTTAATACAGTTTTTATTTATGAAGTATAATGAATCAAAACTCTTTTAGTTGATGTTGTATTGTGCTTTTCATATCTCTTATATTAATGTTCAGCAGAGATATTTCTTTAAAATTTTTCATTCAATTCACTGCTGCATCTCTTTTCATTTGAGTTTTGTCCTGTTGGAGTTTTCTCAATGTTCTGCAGAAACTGCTTCTATTTTATCAGTGGAAATGTATTTTTGAGACAGCTAACTCAATTCACCAATTAAGTTCTCCATATTTTTTTTTATAATTTTGAGACTTTTTATTTCACTAAAAGTTTGTACAGATTTTTTCAAAATCATCCGTACTACTTCTAAACTAAAATCATCACTACTTTCTCAGTAGCATTCAGTTTATTTTTGAAATTAGGATTTTAAAACATTTTTTTACTTGAGGTCCAATAAAAGTACCATCTTTTATTTTTGCCTTGCTTATGCATATAGATTTGTATTTCAAATATATATTTATTAATCGTGTGAAAATTTTTTTTTAATAAATCCGAGTTTTATGTGTCTACTTAAAACATAAAACTTGTAGAAACTAGTGTTCTGTTAGAAGGGGACATTACATCACTTCTCTACTAATTGTGTGATTTCAGATCGACATTTTACAGATAGGAAAAACAGCTTTTCTAATGTATAGTGCAAAATAATCTAAAAATAAAACAATAACACTTTTAATACAAATGTTTGAGAAAGAGTAATGAAATGAGTTTGAAAATTGTAATTTAGAAAAAATAAAGTCAAAAATAATAATTATTACATTTACCATATTTATAATAAAAATAATAATTATGGTGAATGTATAATTATTATTTTTATTTCATCGACAAATTTTGGTGAAACCGAAATGAGAAACGCAACTAAAGAGAGGAAACTGCATTTTGCACAAAATTGTCTAAGATTTATCAGTACTGTTTAACTTTAGAGCAATCCAATCTGACAAAATAATAAATATAGGAGTAATTTGGATTTAGTAGTGAAAAATCTATTATTTTTACTGGGAATTTAAAACCGAGCTATGTTATTTGTAACGGAAAAATAAATTTTTTTTAAGTGAATCCTAAACTATATTTTCTGCTAAGAAATCGTTTTCTTAATGTTCAGATTAATTTCTTTGTATAGTATTGAAACTTTTTTTATTTTATAAAATGTCATTAGATGAATTTGTGCTCATTGTTTATTATCATGCATTAGAATCCATTCTAACGTTTTCGTATTTACTCAGCTTTTTTCTAGAGATTTCTTTTTAAATTTAATAATTCTATTTGCCACATTTTTTTGCTTGATAAATTTTAAGTGCCGGTATTACTAGGATTTTATGATAAAGGATTTTTGAAATTAAGCATTTCTGTTTAATCAGTATCCAAGAAAAATGCTATGTTTCTTCCTATTCCTTGGTAGTTTTTTCAATACCTTCTATTAGCTCACACTCTCCCTATATATATCTTGTTCAAATTTTCATAAAGTACTTTTTATTTATCCACTCAAGTTCAAATACGTTTTTTTTTTTGAACTTGTAGTGGAGACGCTAGATGTTAATACACTTTTTTCAAATTTTAATTCATTAATAAAATTTAATTAATTAATTTTAGTTTTTTTTTTTTTTTTTTAGATTTAAATTGAATATATCTACCAATAGATGGCGCCAAATAAACTTAAAAAAAAAGAATAAATATTATTTATAAAGGACTTTTTGCAATGTAGTAAAAAAAAAGTAGGAATTGACTTCAAAATTTATTTATATATATATTACTTGTTTAATATTTTTTTCGGAATAAAATTTACCAATTTTTTTAAATGTTTTATTTTTTGTATCCAAGTAATTGTCTGATCGCAGGATTGTTAAAAATAAATTAAAAGTTTAAACATATTAATATTTTGTGTGTAACCAGAAGTGTTGAAAGTATTTCAATGTTTTTTTTTTTTATTTATTGTTATTTAATTATCCAAAAGAAGTCAAACAGAAATGTTCAGCTTGACTTTGAAATTTATTCTTTTGAAAAATTATGCATTTAGTTATCTGCTTACTTACAGGTAATAAGAAATCAAACTTGGGACGGGACTTTTATGTTATAAGTTTATAGTCGAAAAATAATATTTATTTTATTACTTGATAGATAAAATATCTTTTGTTAAATGTGGGTAAAATGAAGAAATCGGTGTATGTGCCTTTTTATTTAGAATTCATCGAGGCCTGATGGCCGAGTGGCTAGCGCTCGGTACCATAGGTTTCGGTTTCGAGTCCCGGCCGTGCCATGGATGTTTGTAGTGGTTAGGAATCCACTTTAAAGCGTAGGTTCCGGTCTAATAGGATCGTAGAGCGTTGCGGGGGCATTGTTACTCCGCGTCCGTAGTTTATCTTCAAGTTACAAGCGCTCCCGGGTAGTGCTAAGTGAGTAACGTCGGTGCAACCCTTATGACATAAAAGATCACAGTCTAAGTATTTGTCAGCTGCAATAGAAAAGGAAAAGAATTTAGAATTCATAAAAAGTTTTTCAATTTTTGTTAGTCTTTAATGAAATCATTCGATATGAATATATATATATATGATGACTTGAAAGTTATTTATTTATTTTTCTACTTTTCAAGCAACTCTCATTGCATTTATGCATAGAAAATTACATTAAAACTTGAAAAATATTAAATTGTCAAATTTTTAATTGTCGTTCGAAAAAACGCCATGTCCAAAATTTTTATCTACTACATATCTAAACCTACTGTACTATTAATATAATCGGTTCTAAAAAAAAATCCTCAAACTTTCATATATCTATTATAAAATATAAATGCTACCAAAACTGTTACACAGACGACCACTTCAAAAACTAGAAAATTTCATCTACTGAAAATTAATAAATCCGGATACACGTCAATAGAAAGTGGAATACGTTTTCGTTACATCAAGTATGATTTACATAAGCTTGAAACCTTATATCATACTACTCAAGCCTGTATTCTATTCATAGACACAAAACTGATTCTTTGTTATTGAAATGAAACGATTCTCTTTGTCTATCAAAGAAGAACTTCTTTAACAAAGAAGTTAAATGTTTTTTTCTTCCAACAATCAAAACTGGAGTCACGTCGTATGATAATTTTTGAAACTTCTGTCAATAAGATACGTATACCAAAAATTTGAATACGCATTTTACTGATAAAGTACTCAATGCAACCTCGTGGATAATATTGAATAATAATAAGTGATAGATAACAGAATTTCCTTTAAAAAACATTGAAATAAAATTACATATCTATCAATTATAAATTTTAATTAATAGATTCACCGCCATTGGGTTTTACTAGTCATCTTTTCAAACTAATCATAACTAGAAAAAAAAATATTTTTATTAAGTTGAAGGCTATTTTGCTATTGTGATTTTATGAGAATTCATATTATAATACTTCGATTTGTACATAAGAGGGAATACGGGATAATGGCAGTTTTATTCAATTCCTTCTATTAGCTCACACTCTCCCTATATATATATATATCTTGTTCAAATTTTCAATCGTTAATAAAATACTTTTTATTCATCCACTCAAGTTCAACATACATTTTTTTTTTTAAATTGCAGTGGATGACACTTGATGTTAATACAGTTTTGTCAAATATTAATACAGTAATTAAATTTGATTAATTAATTTTAGTTTTTAAGTAAGTTGCACATATCTACCAATAGATGGCGCCAGATAAACTTAAAAAATGAATGAAAATGATTTATAAAGGTCTTCCTGCAATAGAGTGAAAAAAAAAGTAGGAATTGACTTAATTTTTTTTTTTTTTTTTATATTACTTGTTTAAAATGAAGATTGTATAGATAAATGGTGATTGTGCTCCAAAATATTTGGAGTTATCCATTCCGAAACGTCTATCTTATCCAAAAATGTTTATTTTTCTCTGAAATAAATTTGCTAATGTAGACTATTTCTAAAAATTGTGAAGTATTATCAACAATAGATAATGCAACTAGCGCTGATGCAAGTCTTAAAAATAACGTGGTTTAACGAGAAAATTCTCTCAAAACGTAACCTAATTGAAATTCCTTATTTTTTTAAATTAATTTGAACTAGCTTCTGAGTTATTCCATAATGAAAGTGATTTAATTACATGCAAAAATAAAATAAATAATTATCAACACTTTAAAAAGTATATATGAATTTTGTAGACATTTAGCAAAACTTGTAACGCGTTTTTTTTTAATACGCTTTTATTAGCTTCACCTGTATGTTTGTATGTAACTGACTTTTTTCCCTGGAGATCTGTTTCTCCTCATATACACTATTTAAGCTGAAAAGAAACATTTACAGGCATCTTTCAGAAAGAAAACAGTTGATTCCTTTTTAATACACTTTTATATTAGTTTCACCTGTATGTTTGTTTGTTTGTTTGTAACTGACTCTTTGGGCTCGATTTTGCCCTACTTTAAACGATCAGATTTAATTTAAACGTTGTGAACTTATGAAGGACCAACGACACTAAAATAGTTTGATAAGTTTATTATCTCATCATGATTAGGATCGCCAGGATTAGAGATTTTACTACTAAAAACTAAAAAAAACATGCTTTTAGAGTTAATCAAACAAAAAAGTAAAAAATAAATTGATAGTTTAAAAAAAACTAAAAAACACGCTTTTAGAGTTAATCAAACTGAAAAGTAAAAAATAATTGTTAACATAAGAATAAAATGACTGTCGAGAAAATGAATGTCACTATTCTAAAAGCGTGGGGTGCTCGATATCAATCGCTATAATTTTTCACTAGTTTCATTCCGAAATGCAGAGTTAGTTTTAAAATGTCATACAAAGCACCCCACGCTTTTAGAAAAGTGACATTCATTTTCTCGTCAGTCATTTTATTCTTATGTTAACAATTATTTTTTACTTTTCAGTTTGATTAACTCTAAAAGCGTGTTTTTTAGTTTTTTTTAAACTATCAATTTTTTCTTCTTTTTTTTTCAATTTTCGTGTTGCAATATTGCTAGAAAGGTGTGGTGAACGGGGATCTAATTAGTTTCACTCACAATTTCCGAAAATTTGTCAGGAAAATCAGTTTTGTTATAAAAACAGTCCAGAAAATTTCAGTGATAATCACAATCACTCTTCTGTTATTGAAAATCTGATATTGTATCATCATAGGCGAAGTGTATGCCTTTTTGATTTCACAGGAAGTAGTAAGTAATCCCTCGCTAAACCATGCACTCGAATATTTCGCACGCTTTATTTAGGGAAAAAAAATCATTTAACCTAGATAAACTCATCGATTACATTAGGCATTTTCTTCGTCCTCTGAATTATGCTATATAACGAGAGGATACCGTATAAGCAAACTAAAAAATTTGAGCATGGACAGATTATAGTTTGCGGAAAAGATGCAATGCTAAGTGTTGAAACAACGATGATGAAAAGAACAGCAGAAAGGCGAATCCTACTATGTTTCTGTCGCCTCTGCCATTTCTATTCACCCTGACCAAGACTTGTGAACTTAGATAGAAATCTGGCAGACCCCACCAAGACCTTATTTCAAGTTAATATAATTCAATTGCACGACGTTTAGAAACGTATTGCCATTATTTGCCGCTGCACAAAATGATTGTTATGTGTCATTAATATGCGTTGATCTGAAGCTTTCATCCTTTTTTATTAATTATTTTTATATATGAAATAAATTTCTTCTAATTTTATTTTACTAAATACGACCTGTTTATAAGGATATCAATTAAATAGATTAAAAAAGTTAATGAATATTGCAGATTAATACTGAGATCCTTGGTCGTATAGCAATCACCATCTTTTTCATTGCTAAATGCTGTAACACAGTGGTGATCTCATGCCCTTTTAATTAAAAATAATTAAAAGTTAAGTAAATGTCCTTTTTTAAAAAATATAGTTAAATATTTAATTTTAATTAGAAACAAATATTTGAAAAAGAATTAAAAGTTAAAAGAAAATTAAAAATAAAAAGCGTAGATGTTTGATAAAAACAGTTCCATAGGGCTTGAATGGCCGAGTGGCTAACGCTCTGGCGCTCGGTACCACAGGTTTTGGTTTCGAGTCCCGGCGGTGCCATGGATGTTTATAGTGGTTCGTAATCCACTTTAAACTGTAGGTCCCGGTCTGTTAAGCCCTCGTGAGATAGAAGATGACCGTAGAGCGACAAACCAAACAGTTCCATATAATCGAAAATATAAAACAGAAATTTGGAATTAATTTAAAATATTTAGAACAGAGCGAGGTCTTTTACTATTTTTGAGGGAAGAAAAGTCTTAATCGTAATTTTGTAGGGTATTTAAAACTGGGTTATTTATGTCTCAGATATCACTATAGACTTAAGCAGAAATTTTATGCACATATTGTTTTAAATTTGGAATCGAGAGAGCGCGTCTAATATCATCCTTATGAAAGCACCAGGGTGAATTTTTTAACATTCTAAGTATTTTGATCTCTATTTTTAATATGATTTCAAACTTAATACGTGTAGTAGAATCTCAAACTGAGCTTTCATAAATTAATACTGGACGAAGATAAGAGAGTTATATTAGTATTTAAAGATTAAGAGGTAAAGCGGAATTTCTATTAATTAAAGAATACAGAATTCTAAATTGAGTATTAAATTTATTTCTAGGATTATAGTTATGCGATTTGTAGTTATGCGATTGCGATTTAAGTTTACTATCAAGAATAATCCCCAAATACTTAGTTTCTTTAGACCAGATAACATTATTATAGATTTTAATATTAGGAGGGTTGTGGGATTTTTTTGTGAGTGAAAAGAATTGCTTTCTGTCTTGTTTACATCTAATTTTATATTCCTGTTAATGAGTCATTTCTCTAAATCAATAATGCCATTTTGCAAATTTTTATGAAGGGTGCAAGTTTTCCGACCTTGTGTTAAGATTGCAGTGTCGTCAGCATACAGACTAATTTCGATATTGTTCTTTTGTGGAATAACGTTGTTAAAGATATTATAGAGTAAAGAACCTAGAACAGAACCCTGGGGCACACAAGCATGAATATTACGAATTGAGGAATTAGTGTTCCCTATCGCGATAACAAAGTACCTCTCTGAAAGATAGTTACGAATTACTTGAATAGAAGGAAAGAAAAGAAATTGTGAATATTTAGCTTGTAAATCAATCCATTAACCCAGACTATGTCACAAGCCTTTGCCACATCAAGAAAAATTGCAGCAGTTTTATATTTCCAGGAAAATTCTTCAGCAACAATTTTTGTGAGATTGTAGATCTGATAAGTTGTAGAAAGTTTTTAGGTAATTACAAATTGCTATGGGATGAGAAGGTTATTTTGATTTGACTCACTTTTAAAGAAAGTGAGAAATTGGTCTGTAATTAATAGAAGTAAGATCCTTTGCAGGTTTAAGAATTGGGAGAATTCTAGCTGTTTTCCAAGAATTAGAATAATATTCATCATTGAGAATAGAGTCAGTAATTTTAAGAATCTCAAATATTATTTTGAAAGGAAGGTTTTTTTTAAACATTTTATTAGTAATGTTATTTATGTCAGGAGTTTTGATAATTTTCAGAGAGGAAATACAATTAGTAATGAAATACGCTTTAGTGATAGGAGTTTCATAAGTAATAATAAAATTAGTGATAGTAGACTCAACAAGATTTTCAGTATCAAGATTATGGATATTGTTCTCAAGATATTATCCCTGATGGCTGTTAGCTAAAACTTCAATTTTTTTACTGTTAGTGATGATCAGCTAATTGTTAGAGTCTAGGGCTCTAATATGAGTACGTTAAGTTTTAAAGCCCTGGGGTAAGACTCGAAAGAACCATCTTCATAGTTCACAATTTGTAGGTGTCTATCCTAGGTTTCATATTTTTAAAGAGCAATAGCTAATCTCAGTAAAGTCTGCAAGTGATTATAAGTAGTTTTACTTTGCTGAACATGAAAGATTTGACAAGTTTTACTTGGATTATTACGGGTAATAATTACTGCTTTAATGTGTGGGGGAATATATCTACGATTATTAGTAATAATTTGTTTCGAGGTTGTAAGTATCAGTAATTATTTTAGTGAGATTTTCATTAGCGTTATCAATTCCAGTAGCAGCTCTTATGAGCAGAATAATTAATATTAGAGTCAAATAAAGAAGAAAATTTAGTCCAACAGGTTCTAACATTTCTGTTAACAGATATAATAGGATAGGAAAGATTAAGTTTAATAATTACAGGATTATGATCTCTGGAAAGCTCATTAAGAAAGAAAATAGTGTAGTCAAAATAAAAAATTTTCGTGACTGCCAGGTTAGTGGTAGAGGCAGAATATTTATTGAATCTAATAATATGAGTGGGGGTGCTGATATTAATTATATTTGCATTATTATTAAGAATCCAATTAATCAGAGTTAAGAACTAGTAGTAGAAGGAAAGGATCCGAGAATGAGATGATACATTTGGGAATTTGGGATGAGCACAATTCTATACAATGTTGAGCACCGCAGTATTCACAGGCAACTGACTTTTTGCAATTCGCAGTTGGGTGAATATACGAATGACATTTTTTACACTAATGAGGATTATCATAAAACAAAGTAATTTTTTGGTGTGTTCGCCATAATTGGACACAATTTGTCAAAAACATACCTAAAATAGTGACTAAAATTGGAGATGAAAGGATAGGCGTTGCCCGTTTTCTTGCAAAATAGCCGAAGTTCTGTGACGGAGAAGTAGTTTTCTTCTTCCAATTCCTGCCCAATTTCTGTTAATGATACTGTGAAGTAGAAATCCTGTAGATATATGTTTTCTTTCTCGTAGAGATCTTCTCTTTTTTACCTTTCAAGGTAAAAAGACGCTTTGATTGGGATGCCCAGAATGGCTTTCATATTTGCCAGTTCTTTGGCGGTATCAAAATTAAGTAGTGGATAGAAGTAGCTTGTAATTTCTACGTTGTATGGTAATACGCATATTGTCAATATGTTTTAAGATGGTTACTTAAAACATAGAATAAAAATAATTTAAGAGAAGTTTATTTATTTTCTTAAAGAAACATTTCCAGGATTTTTTTCGTTTGATTTGTTTTTATTGATGTCTTTGATTAAATTTTTTTAACAGGTAATATTATATACATAATATAATACTTTCTGTGAACATTTTTATTTCTTTTTCATTATATCATCGCAAGTTCTTACAGGGCTTTAAAAAGTAACTTTTAGATCACAGAAATTAACTGTTCAAAATCATGTTTTAGTGCGACAAACATTTAAATTAATTATATTAGAAATTACCAAATTTTATGTGTAAGATACGATTTTGTAGAAGATATGGGATATTTATTACTTTTAAAGCTATTTTTGTTTGATAAATTACATTTAAATTAATTTTTCTTGAATAAAAAACAAAATTATTAAAGTGAGGAACAGGTGTCAAAGTTTTGCAGTGTAGCGAACTTCTGACCAATCAAAAATTGATACACATGACGTCAAAGTAAACAGAAAACTTCATGGTTTTGACTTAAATGATTGGCCGATATAACATTCCTGTATGGCTGGTGTTTGATGGAGAATTTGCGGTCAGGTGAACTATGTTTTGGTTTGTGAATTAATTAATTATTTTATTATGAAAATGTGTATAACTTATTATAAACCCCCTTTCAAATGTAATACTACATATTTTTATTTAAAAAAGGGTTCTTTAGTGTGAATTTGATTTTTGTTTACTGTTATATGATTTTGATGTGACTTGACTTGGCTGTAATTTGAATGTAAACAAATAATAAAAACTGCTCCTATATCATTTCAATAATGAGTTTCCATATTCAGTGAATGAATTTTCGAAAATTGCATTTTAAAAATGTTAGAAGGTTTAAGAAAGATAAAAATAAAAATACATTATTAGTAATCTCTCGAATGTTTTTTTTTTTATTGTCACTTGTCTTAAACGATTTTTCTAAATATTCATGAAAAAGAAGCATTTGTTGCTTAAAATCCGCATGGTTTTATTTATTAAGTTAAAAAATCTTTTTTTTTTTGTTTATCACTTCTAAATTATATCTGGTTAAAAATAAATAGGGCATTTATAATAAAATTTTTTTAAAAAAATTCTTCAATTATCTCTTTAGCAGAAGACAGTTTTAAAAATGAAATGATGATACAATAGATTTTTCTGTTCGTGAAATAAAGGTTTCTGAATTAAATTAATTTAAAGTTATAATTTCTTAGAGCATAATTTTGTTTTTCTTATGCTGCATTTGAATTAAACTTCAGAATCGTTATTTTAAAGGTAAAAATAGTACAAGTTTCAATTCAATGTAAAATGTTTAAAATAAACATTGTTTTTATGAATTCATGATTATCACAATATAATTATGTTTATTACATGAATATTTCTTTAAATGATAAAGACTGATTAAATGCATTTATATCAATAGTTTTTATTTTCTGAATAATATTTTTTCATGGAAATTAAATTGTGGAAGGAGTTATTTGTTATGACTATGTCACTATTTTTAATAAGATTGTTTTCTCTAAGAAATGCATATATATATATAGAATACAATTTTAAAGAAAAATATTATCTTTGTTTATTTTTGTACAAAATGTGTGAATATAAATTTTTTGTAAAAATAAAGATATGTTTTTTTTTAAAAGATGAATTTTTTTGCATTAATCTTAGTTAATGTGTGTCATTTCATTATGTATTTTTTTTTTTTTTGTGTGTGTGTGTGTTTTGTTTTATGAAAGTGAGAGTTCTATGTAAAAATTAAGATTTTGTATATTCGATACATTTAAAAAATTATTTATTACATAAATGAATTATCAATTTTTATTTTTTCTTCCGTAAAAACTATTAAAAATAATAGTACAACATTTTTCAGAATTTTTAAATTTTTATCATTGATATTTAAAAATATTTTTTGTTAAATTATATATTATGTATTTTTTAAATAATGTTATAATTGAAAGTTTTTTTGTTGCATTTCAGTTTTCATTAGTTTCATAAAAGAGGATATTTTTAAAACAAAAATGCTTAAAAAATATGTTTTATGTAGCTGAATTTTTTTGAAAAAGAATGTAAAAATTTCTGTAAACTTATATTCCATAATTTAAAAAATAATTTTTGATATTTGTATTTTATAGTACTTAATAAGTTTTTCTTCTTTTTATTTTTTAATCAGAAAGTGATGTCTGTACAAAATGAATGTTTTTCCCAAAGAAGCTCCTATTTATGTAAGCATAATATTTAAATTAAAAAATTTCTCTTTCTTTATTATAGTTTTCTATTTAAAGATACTTACTTTAGTTTATTTAATGAATGTGATAAATCAGTATATGTGAACTTCACATATAGGTAAATTATTCATTCAAGAATTTAACATTTTATTAAGTGTGAATTTAAATTGTATAATGATGAAAAAATATTGCTTTATGTGTATTTCTCTTTAAATTTTTTATTTTTAGTGTATAATTCAATTTTATTATATGGATGATAAATATTTAACAACAAACTAAAACCCTTATAGTTTATTGTATATAAAATATTATATTCCATGATGATATTTCAGGTTTACTAAGATAGTGTATTCTTAAAGTATATTCTGTTTTCTAAACAGCTTGTTTATATCTTAAATTTTTCTACTTTGTGATAGTATTAATAAAATTTAATTACATCACACTTTTTTATAACAACATACAACAAAAAAATGAATATTAGTTAAATTAATTTAAATAAAAAAAATAATAAAACTTATGTACAATATTTTCTATTTATTTTTTTAATATTTTGATTTTAAAATTGTTTAAGATATTATAGCTATTATAGTTAAAAATATGAGTAATATTACACTGAACTGTAAATATTATATATTTATATAAAATAAAATTTATTTAAATTTTTTATTTAAAATAAAAGGCATCAAAAATGTTTCTCTAAAGTAATTTGAAAATTTTTTTTCAGGGAGGTGGAAGAATTGTTGTAGAACTTTATAATGAGCTTCCAAGAAAAGGTGCTAATTATTATTTAGTTTTTAAAGGATCACAACTAAGACATACATCGTGTGCTGATTCATCATGGAATAATGGTTATTTGCAGCTTAGTACAAGAGTGCCAAGTAAGCGTTTTATCATTTATGCATTATTCAATTTTTCAAAATATATTATTTCTTAATGCTTTAAAAAATACTTTTTTTCTTTCAAAGAATAAATATGACTTGGATCAAATTGAAACAAAATTTTAATTGCAATGAGCTTTATAAACATTGTTTGTCCAAGCTTTGTTTTGTCAACATTGATATAAAATGGAAAATACCAAGAGATATAGATATGTAATTTAAAGATATCTGGGTCATGCATTTCATTAAAATTGGCATTTAAAAATATTTCAATTTAAAACTTTCATTACATTTGATTTAACACTTCAACAAGTATTTAATATATTCATTTTTGATTTAGCAAGCATTTTTATTTTTACATCTCACAAATATTAAATTTATAAAATAATTTATGTTTGAATTCTAGGATAAAGTAATAATTTTTCAAACAATACAATTTATTTTTATATTTAAAATAAAGGGGAAGATATCAGAAAATTATTTATTTTACTGTATTGTTTTTAAATTTATGAAAGGAATTAAAATTCTGCTTTTATAAAGTTCTTAAAAAGAATATAATTTTTATAAATTTTAATTCATGTTCGCAGATTTTTTTATCTAAATATGTGAATAATTTAAAAAAAAAATTGTATGTAAAAAGACTTTTATTTATTAAAAAAAAGTTCTATAATCTTTTTAAATAGTTATACAAATTGAGGTTGTAATAGATATTGATCTCAATATTTTTGTTACTGTCAAATCAATATAAATATAATTTATGATTGCTGATTAGAATGATGAGTTTCATAATTTTAGTAAAAAATATGTAAGAATTTAAAAAAATAACTGTAAACAAATAAATTATTTTATGAAAATTAATAATTGAATGTATCTGCTTACAGTAGTACTTAATATTTTTTGTGTATAATTTACGATACAAACATTGTAAATTTTAAATGTGGTAATTTTCTGCCATATTAAATTAAGCATAAATGCTTTTATGTTATGTAAAATATTATTTTCAATTTAGTTTGAAAAACATTTTTAAATGTGATGATTTTTAGAAAAATTTTATGATTTAAGTTACAGTACATAATAAATCCTAACTTTAAGGTGCGATGCTTTTCTTCATATAGTTAAAATCACTTTCCTATTATAGGAAAATTTTAAATTTATTGAAAGTATATTGCATACACATAATTAATGTATTCAATAAAACAATATAATCAAAATAGTTTCTTTTAATTGTTGTTTTGAAATTGAATTATTTTTCTATTGTGGTTATATTTTTAATTTATTATTTTTTATTGTATAACTGAGTTAAACATTTTTTTAATATTAATTTATTCCTGAATTTTCTACATCTATAATATTTATTTTATATAATAGATTAGTTTATTTATTAGTTTTCAAAAAACAAACAAAACAATTTAAACCTATATCATATATCATTTTCAATCATCTTGAAAAAATTCTAATTATGCAATTAACTATTGATCATCATCATTTATTTTGTATTTACATTTATGCATGTATAAAAGAATGAAAATTAAGAATTTTTAATTTTAACTAGTAAACATGTCAATTGATCACTTTCAAAAATAATAATAATAATATACTACAAACAAGTATTTACTTGTTTTAGCTTTAATAATAAGCATTCATTTAAAAAAAAATAATTTAACATTGCACCAAATTTCTTAATAGAAAAGTGTATTAATGTATAATTATGTTTTAATCCATAAATGATTATTTTTAAATTTATTTATGATCTCAAAATTATTACTATAAAAGATATCCAAATATGGTAAAAATAATGTATGCAATTATAAAAACTATTTTTGCTTTTGTGGTATCTTATTTACTTGCAATTCTATTATTCATTATTATTTTATTCCTTTTTTAAAAATAACATCCATTTTAAAATAAAAAAATGGAATTTTTATTAAAAAAAATAAGCATTGATATAATTTTTTAAAGTTTCAAAGTTTTTAAATTTTTTTTTTATTATAAATTAACATTGTTTTTAATTTTTTTATGTAGAAATTTGTTGAAAATTTCCTGTTTTTCGAGTATTAGAAATTTATGTAAATTACTCATTTATTTTAATTTACCAAATGTTGCTTCAATAAAAGCTGCTTTAATATTACTTAAAATCAATTGATAAATGAAAATATTTGAATGAAAAAAAAATCACAATTTACAAATACTTCAATGAAATTGAATAATTGATTGTTGATTGAATTATTGAATAATTGATGTAAATTGTTTAAAGGAATATGAACTAAATTGAATTCAATTATAAAATTTATTTTGTTTAAATTTTGGCATGTGACATTTTTATGTATAAACATGAAGTTTTTGGTATTAGGTTTATGGGGTACACAAAAGATGGTATGAAAGAAATGAAAATTAACATTAATTAAGGTCTGCTTTATAACTCAAAATTTATGAATCTTCATAAAAATCCTGGATTGCTTATTATGCATGCTTTTATGCATTATGAGTAAATTCATGGGAATATTGTGTGCAAATATGTATGGGAAGAAAATGCAATTTGACAGAAGATAGAATCATCTGTATAAGCATTTAATAAGTATTTTAGTTTATAACTAACTTAGATAATACTTATTTAATGCTGTAGAATTCAGATAATAGAAAACTGACTATATTGAAATTTTTATTGACGATTCCGATATTGGTGTAGTTATTGAATTTGGATAATATATTTATGTTATAATATAAGGATTAACTTTTGTTTTATGAATCAAGAAAGAACAGGAATTGTTATTCAACAGTACTATCTGCATGATGAATTTAATAATTTGTGGTATTATGGAAGTATATGTAATCACGATCTTCTATTACTCTTTTCAATGTAAACTACTTGTCTTCTTATATGATAAATTTAAATTCTTGAAGTGTTTTTTTTTTAAAATTCAATTATAGATTTGATAAATAAATAAAAAAAATACATAGAATGTTTTTTCATGACAACATTTTAATTGAAAATAATACATTGATATTGTTAGCTGAACGTATATGTTCTATATTGATGGATGATACTTCAAGTACACTGCATAGTTTTGGCAGTTTAGTTGTTGAATTGGAATAGAATTATATTTAATTCTCTTGCAGGGTGAATATAATTGTATTCAATATCTAGGTTAAGTTTAATAAAGTAACATAAATATAATAAACATTTAAGTATTCCTTAAAGAGTTCATTTCATCATTCCTAAAAAGATAATATTTGATAAGTTCTGTGAAATTATTTAAACATTAGCTAAATTGATGTATATGCATGAAATATGAACAACTTTAATGTGTTTTTTAACCAGAATTTTTCACTTTTTAATGTGTTTTTTTTTCTTTAAAAACATATTATTTAAATTATTTCACATATAAACACAAGTTGCCAATAGAAAAATATTTTTTTAAAAAATTTGTTTTCAACAACTTTTATAATGATTAACAAAACTTATGTTTTTTATTTAATTTAATTTAGTAACAAATGATATGAGAGCAAATGTTTCACCATCATCATCACTACTATTTCTGAAGAATAGAACATATTCTATTTTAAACATTAGGCTGACTGTTGTAATTTTGAGTCCATTAAAATTGAGAATCGTAATATTAGTATTAAGCATGTTTTAATATTTCATATTAAACATATTTTTTTAATAGTTTAAAAAGTCAAAATTTATTGCTAATTAGAACAAGATATTTTTTTTTCCTTTTATTTTGACATTTAACAAATTGAAAGTGACTTGATGCAAAAGTATTTCGGTTCTTGAATTGTTTTGAAGGTTAGATTTAAGATGTATAAAATATGCATTATATTTATAACTAAAATACACTACCACATATATATCCTTCATAATATTTAAATGCTGACTTAAATATTAAATGACTAAAAATGTACTACATTTAAGTGATTGAAGTAAAATATTTATTAATACATTCAAATTCATGATTTATTATGATGATTATTTATTAAAAGTACATGAAATAAAAAAATGTTTTTTGCATTAACATCATAATATTCTTCAATTAAAGCTTTTGTTTAATTTGTAAAATTTTATGCTTCAGCTTAATTATTAAATATATTTTTTATAGTATATTAATAGTCTTCATATTTTAATATATATTGAGAAAAAAGTTTGCATGATTTCCATGAGCATCATGCGAAAATGAATTGTTCAAGAGGAATGTATTGAAGTAATTCCTATTGTATAGAAAATATATTTTTTAATTAAATTTAATAAGAAAGATTAATGTATAACATGATTAGTTTGTAATTTTTATATAAAAATTAACTTAAATAAAAATAGCAATTAGCTTTAAAAAAAATTCTGCAAAATGTCTTTATGTATATAAATTATAATTGTATAAATATTTATTGAGTTGATAAGAATATGTGCAAATTGCATTTTTTTCTTTAAATGAAAAAATTATAATAGGAGACTACAATTTTTTTTTTTTTCATATTTAAATGAAAATAATTTCTTCATGTAAATTAAAAACCTGAAATAATTTTATGTATAAAATAAAATTTAGACTCATTTATAAATTACATTCCTATGCATACATTAAAATTTTTTAAATAATGCTCCTTTTCAATAATAGCAATTGTATATGAATTTTGTAATAAAATATAATGTAATTTTTAAGTATGCTATGATAGACTTTGTTTATTTAAAAAATATTATAATTCTAATTTTGCTTGCATGAAAAGATATGATTGAGAAGTATTATTTTAAATGACATCTCAACAATGTTTTAAACCATAACAGTGCAAAAATTAACACAATTATAATTTTTGAATGTAGACATACATAATAATAATACATAAATCACACATAAATAAAGAAAAATAAAAAGAAAGTTACCATGCTATTTATTTATTTCTTCTGTAAATGGATGTTGATTTGGAATTTTATAAATAACATCAATTATATGCTCTTTTAATAACATTTTTTAAACATCTTGTTTAACATGATTAAGGCATAACTTTCTTTAAGATGTGAAATAGCATTTATTTTTAGTAAGAGTTAATATTAAGGATAAAATAAATTGCCCAGTTGGATTATATAAATTTAAACCAAAAAAAAAAAAAAACCCCTAAAGTTTTTATTGTAATTTTATTTGGTAATTTAAATATTTAATAAATCATTAGTGTAACTGTAAATAGAATGCACATTGCAAACGTAGTCAATAAAAAATATTCGTATTTTTAAAAAAATTTATTTTGTCTGAGAAATGAAAGAAGTAATTTAAAAGAAGATGAAAATTTTCAAATTGCTATTTTTGATAAAATTTATTTATAAACTATTATTTATAGTGGACTTCAGCTGATTATTTGTGGGAAATTTGTTTTTTAAATGTGGGATATTTTTTTATTTTTAAAATTTATTGGTTAGAAAATAAAAAATAATTTGAAAATTTTTGCCATGAGTAAAGGAAAAACAAATTTAAAGAATTATTTTCATAATTAGATGTGAAAAAAACATTGAAATTTGCTAAATAAAACATTATTTGAATAAAAGAAAATTATAATTAATAATTATAATCTCATTCTACAATGAATAGGATTTTATTCTGGATAATTTTAATTATTTATAATAATTTTAACTGTATTTAACTTTTGTGTAAAAATAGTTTTGTTTTTCTTATTAATGCTAGTTATGATATTTTAACTCACTGATTTTTACTAATGATATTTTGTAATATCATAAAAAAAAAAAAAAAAAAAAAAAAAAAAAAAAGGTTGACCTGTTTAAAATTAGTACAATCATTCATGCACCCACTTAGGTAGTTTGAAATTTTGCAGACATTATTAGAAAATAAAGATGGGTGTGGCTGAAACAAAAACACACAGTTAAATTTTTAAATTGATGAGCATATCAAAAGATAATACCTGCAGAAGTTATTATTCTAGATGAAGTAGGTGGATTTAGGGCACAGTGTCAACTTTCTTTCCAAATGGGTAGAAATTTGCATTTTTATACAATGCATGTGATTTGCATTGAAATCTGAATTAAAGTCATATCTTCCAAGGAAAAGTGAATTATAAAATGATGTAACGAAATTTATGTGATGATTAGCTTAATTTTTTTTTTATTTTTATTTACGACGTTGTGCATTTTCGTTATATTTTATTTTAATAGAGAAAGCTATAAATTCAGTCATTGTGCTGTTTCAATCTCTAAGTTACATTTTCTCCATAAATCTATCCAACTAATTTTTTTCCATTTTATCTAACTTAAATTTTCCCCATATGAGATGAATAAATACATTTTGCAATAATTGTGATTGATTTGGATGGTTTTGTTATTACTTATTTCGTATTGCATTTTTGGGCTGAATTCTGAATCTCGATTAGCAATTTTTAAATTTAATTTGTGTGTCCTGTTAACAGACATATTTCTTTTAATGTATCCCAATGCTAATCTTATAGAATGGGATATAATTAATGTTTTTCATAAAGATTTTTTATATATTTTTTTTAGAGAAATTGTCCTGCATTTGTTATTATATAAGGGATAAATCGTAAAGCTCTAATTCAGGCAGTCTCGGTGATTCTGCAAAATACTGTCATTATCTCTACGATATGGCCAATTGGCTATCGCTCTGGCCGTTGATACCACAGGCTTCAGGTTCGAATCCTGGCGGTAGCAAGGATGTTTGTTAAACTGTAAGTCCGTTAAACTGCAAGTCTAATTAGCCTAAAGTGTACACAAAATGACTGTAGAGTGACAAACCAAACTAAACTTCGAAGTCTACCATGAGTATAAGCGCATAATCACGTGTGTAAATGAAATTCTCCTGCGTTTCCATGCTAAATAACGTGAGGCTGCGGATAAGGCATATAAAGAAGATAAAATGATTTATAAGAAGTAAAGTTTTTTTAATACCTAATTTTTGTTTATTTTAAATATTATACGATTTTAAGTGATGTTTTAATCTTAGCATAATAAATAAATAATTAATCTTTAACTAGTTATACTGCAATCTTGAATATTTAGTTTACTATCGTAGGTTCTTCAGAATAAAAAAGTAGAGATGAATTAATGGGAAAAAAAGCTTAAAAGTTAATATGCTTTACTACGAAGGCTTTTATTTAACGTTGCAAAAGATCGTAGGTTATCAACGTAATAGAACGAAATTGTGAGCAATTATTCTTGCATTAAATCTCATATCCTTTCCCTTTCTTTGCTTTAAATGTCAGCTGTTTTCAGGTAACCGTGAATAGAAAAGAGAAAGCAGACAAAACTAAAAAAGCTGGTAAGTGTACCTTTCATAGGAAATCTGTCATTTTGGATTTATAGGTCAGAGCGCGCTTTCTGTTTAGACGGAAGTGGGTCATGCGCGAAATTATTGTCGCTTTTTGCTTTATTTTTAAATACGTGTCTTTTCCCATAAGTTATTGTTTCTTGCTTTTTGTCTTTCTTTTTTAACTCTAAATCGTGATTTTCGGGGTTTGTATTTGTTTTCCCAGGAATTGAATGTAGTTTTTAGTGTGTAAGCAACGTGGGAGAAGTGGGATGTGATTTTTTATTCTCTCTCTCGTCGTAAGAAAATAAATATGAAAGAATTCGATTTAAATTATTTTTTTGGGTGGGGGGAGAATTGTGTTAAAAAAAAACCAAGAATTGTTTGACATGATTTTGTTGTTGTAGTAAGTTTTGCGTCCCAGTTGCAACGATTGCGTAAATTTTTTACATTTAAAGTTTTCTCGGAATATATATATATATATATATATATATATATATAAAATTACAGATGTTTATAAAAGATGTAGCAAAAGATATATATCCGCAACATTAATCTTTTGCTGTCAATTTTAGATTTGTTATGGATTTATTTCTTTTATTGATTTAAATTAAATTATTCTTTTATTTTAAAGGATATTTTTAAAAAGGTAATTATCTGATCTGTTTAGAACATTTTTAGCTAATACTTTGAATCTATTGTAATTTGTTTAAATCTAGGGCGCTCAACACCCAAAACTATTTCTGCTCCTTCAAGTATTGGTGGCCTAGTGACTAATTGGTTAGCGCTCTGGCCTTTGATACCACAGGCTATAGGTTCAAATCCTGGTGGGGGCATGGATGTTTGTTAGTGGTTCGGAATCCACGTCAAACTGTAGGTTCCGGTCTAATTGGCCCAAAGTGTACACAAAAATGACCGTAGAACGACAAACCAAACCTTCAAGTATTGCTAGATCTATGCAGTATCTGCTTCTCATTGTAACCCTTCAAATTAGAGAGCTTCGTTCCACATAAATTATATACATAATCTTAAAACAACAACAGCAACAATTTAGATTTCCTTAATTTTACATTGCCAGAGGTTTTTGTGTGTTCTTAACAGGACCTTGTGTCCATAATGATTTAAGACATAAGTATATCACATATGTATTGGGAAACCTCTGTAAATACAGCTGGCCTGATCGAGAAGATATACTGTATTTATTAATTAAGAAATATCTTTTGGAACTTGTTAACAGATTTTTTTTTTTTTTTACAGATGCATCTATTGGTTGAAAATTTTACGTAAAAAAACTTGACGTAAGTTTCAATTGTGCAACCTCTTTTGATGATGTTGCTATGATAATGCAAAAGATATTCCATGTCTGGTATTTATATACCGGATACATAGACGCTAGAATATTTTACCTTTGATTCATCGCTATGACTTGTGTTATTTATTTGGTAGATGGAGGTTTTAAGATTAAACTTATGATTACAGACATTTTTCTAGAAATTAGCGGTATGGTTTTAAGTTAAAAATTGTTTTTTTAATTTGTCTTCAAACTATTTGAAATTCATTCTGATTTGCTACAAATGTCCTCGATAAATCTCGTTTGTCATCACTGATTGTAATTAATTTTACTCAAAGTTACTAACAAGTTACTTGTAAATATTGTATTGTTTATTGTCTTAAAATAATGGTACTCATAATTATCGAAGATACCATGAAAAATGTTGTATCGTTACATTTGTGAAAATTGAAAAATGTATTTATCCGACAATGAGGAAATTCTTGCATAACTTACTTTTATTGCTTAGAGGCGTATATTTCTTTTTATAATTTATATAATGCTATTATTATTTGTGTTATTATTATTTTTAACTAACTCCCTGTACTACAGTTCATGCTGGACAATGGCCGTCTGCCTACTGGCAGATTCCGAAACAGTTGTTTTCTTTTTTACGGAGTAAGGTTGCCAGTCCTACGCTTTACTGTCATATTAGTCTGTGACCTACGATTTAAAGTGGATTCCGAATCATTACAAATATTCATGGGACCGCCGGAACTCGAATGCGAAATCTGTGGCACCGAGCGCCAGAGTGCTAGTCACTCGGCCACCAGGCCTCTAATATCATTTCTTCTTTTTTTTTGCTGAATTCTATCGATATAAAGAAGTTCATGATAACATGATGAAAAAAAAAATCCCTATTTTCAAAACAATAATTTTGTAAAATTATATTAAGTTTAATTATACATGGCAATTCAATGTAGATGGGGGCTGTTTCAAGTTATTTGAAACTTTATCACTGCTTTTAAAACAGCATATTTGTTGCATAAATACGATGTGTATTTGTTACGCAAATAAGATTATATTTATTCATCGTATAAATACATTTTTTATGTCTATATAAACTTCATTTGTTATTTATACCAGAGTAAATGCCATATTTTCAAACAAAATATCACATTTGATCTCGTCGCGTCTTTGAGACACTCTAATCCCTCATTTCTCGCTCCCCCGCCCGAAAAAAAAAAAAATAAATCACATCTATATTCTATTTGGTAAGAACGATTTACTTAAATAATGTACGACAAAATAAAATAAAAACTTTTTCCTCAACGTGATCAACTGCGCACAAATCCGTTTTGGAAATGATTGAAAAGAACTCTGAACAACAATCCTCAAAAGCGGATCTCTGGCCACGAGTGAATATCTCCTCCATGCCCGCGATTTATTTTTTTTATATATATATATTCCTTTTGTGGATAAACCGTCCCTTGCCCTTCTTTTTTCTTAAAAAGAATCTAGACACAAAAGAAAAACATCTCCAGAAAAGCGGGGTGTGCCTTTTTTATTCACCGAATAAAATATTCTCATGTTATTCCCCTCTCCATCACCTTGGCAACAGACAAGATAATAAGCCTTAAGACGCGAGCTGTCTCTGGTTTTTCTAAGGTGGGGTTGAAAGGGAGAAGGAAACACACTGAATTGAGCACTGGCGTAACCAGATCGCCTGATAAATGCCTCCGTGGGGGTGTAGCCGGTAGATCTTAGGTCATGGTTGCGGGTTTTTACCCTTTTAAGTTCGCTCGTATGGTATAGAAGGGGAAAGAAAAAAGAAAATCGGTCTAATAAAATTATTGCTCGGCTTTTTATCGTTGTCTTTTTGGCAATACTTGTGACTGCTCGGTTTGGGATTTGGAAGAATGGTTTTGGGAAAATTATTGTAAAGTTTTTAATGAGAGTTAAGGGAGGTGAAATTCGGTAATCAAAATGGATGAGTCGTCTCTTTTGGAAAGCAGATCGATATCTATAAAAAGAGCATATTCGTATATGCTGTTACTAAAACGAGTACTTTGAAAAAAAAATCACATAAAAATTTGTTTGGATATGATTGATAAAAATGAATTGTAGCATTTTATTTATTGATGCTGTATAAAATTAATAATGAATCATTTTTGAGTATTAATTTCTTCTGTGATTCTGGCACACACATGTATTTTTAGGTTGGTTTTTAAGTCATTGTTAAGAAAAAAAAGTTAAGAAATTTATGGTTGGTTAAGAAAAAAAAAAAAAAGTTTCTTTAGCAAAATTATTTACTACAAAATTTTTTAACAATGAAAAAATAGAACGTGTGTGCTAGAATTGATATTAATTCATTTTGTGCATTAATAGTGCTTTGTAAAAAATTATAATTTTCGACTGTACAGGTTACATTGTGTGTAGTGCACTACGCGTGTGAAGCACATGCCTTTCTGGAGAGTTGGTATACAGATTACTATCTTAAAAGATATTAAAAAAAAACAAAAAAACTTCCAAGTAGTAGTGACAAAACTGTGTAAGACACAGTAATTGTCACGACTTCTTGAGTCCAACGCGGCCTTTTGGCCAATTGGCTAGCTCTCTAGCCTTTGGTACCACAGGCTTCAGATTCGAATCGGGGCGGTGGTATGGATGTTTGTTAGTGGTTTGGAATCCACAATGAACTGTAGGTGCCGATCTGATTAGCCCAAAATGTAAAAAATAAAAAAAAACGACCGTCGAGCGACAACCTAAATCCAAACTCTTGAGTCCGATTTATGAATATACAATAAATTTACTTTAATTTAAAGAAGTTGTATATTGTTATGAGTGAAATCTTTCCATTGGTATTTAGGCATTAACGTTCTATGCCACATTTTTTTATGCATAGATTAATTGTTTTTTATTTTTGAATTTTTCTTTCTCTCGGAATTGTTGTCGACGTGAAATAAATAGAACGTAATTAAATCATATATTTAATATAAAAAATACTTTCTTAAGTTTTTTTTTAAAATTGCGACCTTGAAAAATTAAATTTAGACAACTTACATTACAATAGTTATTGCGCTTTAAATACATCCGCAGTTGAATATACACACACATAGTTGCTTTCGCTCATGAGCTAATTTCTCATAAGCAATTTGCAATTCAAAGAAGAATGTTTGTCTTTTGTTGCTTCGATGTGGATTCTTGGAAAAGATTATCCCTCGAAGAATTCAATAAACAACATTAATTCCATTTCTGTAACATGGTAATTCAATAATCATTAATACATGTATGTGAAGTAATGAGAAAGTTTTACCAGATTCAACTGGTTTTACATACAAGGTTATTTGCAAGCATTACTAACTACTGGTTATTAGTCATTAATAACCAGGAAGTGTGTTGCTTGTTAATCAACTTAACAATCCTTAGTCAATTTACTACTAATGATTTTTTTACTGCTTACTATTCATATACGTGTACATTAAAATCATGCAAGATTAGTATTAGTGTTAAAAAAGTTTATTTATTTATTGCCTAATAAAAGCTTTTCTGTAATTTTCTAAGACAAACTAAATATAACAAGTAATATAAAAAGAATTTTTTTAAAGTCAATTCCTACTTTTTTTTTTCATTATATTGCAGAAAGTCCTTTATAAATAATTTTCATTCATTTTTTTTAGGTTTATCTGGCGCCATCTATTAGTAGATATATGCAACTTAAATCTAAAAAAAACTAAAATTAATTAAATTTAATGAATGAATTAATATTTGAAAAAACTGTATTAACATCAAGTGTCATCCACTACAAGTTCATAAAAAAATGCATTTGAACTTGAGTGGATGAATAAAAAATATTTTATTAACGATTGAAAATTTGAACAAGATATATATAGGGAGAGTGTGAGCTAATAGAAGGAATTGAATAATTTAGTTTTATTTCGATGATATAAAAATTTTCGTTGATTTTATTGACTCTAAATAATGCATTTTAAAAACTAGAAATTTTGATTTTATAATTTATTTGAAATGACTCTTTTAAACGCAATTTTACTTTGACATAATTATGTGCGCACCAATCTGCTTTTATTTATTGAAATTTTCCATCTATTGATTAAAAATCGAGTTTGTATTGATTGGCGCCGAAAGAGTGTTCCTTCGAGAAATCAGTTTTGCAAATTAAATTAGTGCATCTTCGTTTTAGTGGAGGCGGACAGCTAAATTTTAATTTGATCTGAATCTCCCGAGTGCTTTTTCGAGTGAAAGTAATTTTCTTCTGCTAAAGTTTTCATCCCCTGAAAATCCTCTCAAAATGGGAAATTTCCAATGGTCGCCACCATGCTTTATTTTTAATTTTCACAGATAAAACGTTACGTAACAAATGTTTGAAGGTTTTTTTATAACTGCTATCTCACAAAAATTAAAGGATTTTAAATATTTATGATGGATATGTGTTAAAAATGAACATTATTTATTAACTTCACATGAACTAATATTATTTATCATATCTTCTTGAAATAGGCTTCTGTGTTTGCATATCAGTATGACTTAGAATAATTTCATTTCAGCTTGCATTTTTTTTTTATTTAAGAATTTAGAATTATAACTTTGTTCGTTAACTAAAATTAATTAACTATTCCTAAAAATTATTAATTTTATTTATTTAAGTGTTAGTTATTTTTTTGATGGCCAGAGTGACTAGCTCTCCGGCGCTCGGGCCACAGGTTTCGGGTTCGAGTCCCGACGGTGCCATGGATGTTTGTAGTAGTTCGGAACCCACTTTAAACCGTAGGCTCCGGGTATATGTGACTGTTGGGCGAAGGGCCGACAACCCTACTCTTACCCCCGTAAAAAGAAAACATCTGTCTCGAAATCTACTAGTAGGCAGACGGCCTTGGCCCACCATATGGCTGTTGCGCCATTGAAAAAGAAGAAAATTCCGTATGTTCTTTTTTTACAGATATTTTTTAGAAAAAGGGATTCGATTTGTCTAATAATCGATTTTCTATAGCAATAATTCACAAGTGCCCGACTCGTGGCTCAGTGGCAACGCGCGCCGTTAGTGAGCATGAACATTAATCCGCTGGCGGCTTTGTTGTAGACACTGTTTCAAAAAACGAGGTGACTCGATGGCGTTTGGGATGTTCAGCATCTTGTCTCGTGAGTCGGACTACCTGGTGGGAGTTTTCTGGGTTTTCTCCCATACGATACGCAAATGCTCGGTTGTCCTGCCGGAAAGCACTGCCCTCCTTCTTCAGAGTCAACGAACCAAGTCAGACTTCTACCTACGGGCGTTCCATCACAACAGAAGCTGCCCCCTCTCTCCCTCCTTCCATGAGAATCGCACGTGTTCTTGGACTTGGTCTAGATGTTGCTGTCCAGCAAGTGGGATAAGGGGAAAAAAAAAAAAAATTAAATAAATAATAAAAAAAAAATTCACTGGTTATTTTCTTTTGACTTTCTTTTAAATATTTTTTATTTATAAAAATATAACAGATATCACTTATTACTAAATGATAATATGGTAACTAGAAACTTATAAGAATACTTTAGAATCTAAATGTACAGTAATTATCTAAATAATTGTTTAAATTAATGAATTATTATTTGACACGATATTAATTATGCCGGATGCTTTTAATAAAATATCAATAAGTTATTATTGTCTGTGCATGTATAATGTATGCATGGACCAACTTAAACTCATTACAGCAATCATTGCGAAAGGAAATTTAAACTTCAGAGATGCACTCACTCTGCATTGCGAAATCCCTCGCTTTGTGTATCTGTTGAATACTGTTCCCGAAGAAGACCGCTGCAAATTATTAATGGCAGGTGGTTTCGGTTTGTAATCGCTATTAATGTTCGTGGATATGCTTTTTATCTTGGTCATTAGAGATCACGACATTAATTTGGGGTGCTTTTATGACTCGTTATAGTTCAAGAGCGAATTTTTTTTTTTTTCCCCTTTTTCTTTTTCGGATTCGTCTTGTGATTTGCAAGTACGCTTTAAATTATTGTGGTTAAAACAGGCGACAGGAATTGTGCGCTGAGCAGGTGAAAGATGGGAATTATGTGCGTTCCAGATTTGTTTGAAAGATGCCGTTGGTTACATCGAATACTGTGGTGCTATTTGGAACTTGAATGTGCTCAGATTGTCAAAATTTAAATGTTTTAACAATGGTGTTTTGTGTGGCACGTCTTAAAAAGGGTTCTTTTAGAAAAGGCACCATCTACCGGCGAAATTTGTAATCATGATATGTAAACAAGCGGTGTTTAACACTGCTTGTATGTCGCACCATATTACTTTTATTATTTCTTTAGCTTAATCTTTAATTCTTTATTTTATTTTTATTCATTTAAACTTTGTTTAACTTTAATCTTTTATTTTTGGGCATCGTCAACGGACTCCTAATTGTACCGAAAGCTTTAGCTTTTTCGATCTCCTGCTTTAATTGTTAGGAAGCAGGAGGTGTTTTTCTTAAATTTTAATTTGTTCTTATCTTCTTTTATTAATATTCTATAATTTAAGCAACTTCATATTGTGCAAATTTTTTAACTAAATTAAGATGTGGAGGTATTGTGGCTATTAAAGCCACCTAGGAACTCCGTAATCGGTACGCCCGTTGCCCGTTTAATTGTAAATTAAGTGACGCAGTGATAGATTGTAAAAACATAGCTGCGTTTGACCTTTGACCCTTTTATTGAAGGAGGAAATAAATCTTAAAAATGCACAGTCAGTTTTTTTAATTTGTGAATTTAAGGTTATCTATATAGGGATAAACTGAATGACGTCATGCTGAATGACTTGGTATTTGTTATCTTATATTGAAATATTTTAAAGTATTGTACCAGTTTTGAGATGTTATTTTCATTTAAAATCGAGAATGTTATTAACATACAATGTCTAATATCTTCTTCAATGGCGCAACAGCCCCGTGGTGGGCCGCAGTCGCTGTCCCACTGGCAGATTTCTAGACAGGAAATGTTATCTTTTTGCGGGGTAGGAGTCAGCCCTACGCCTAACGCCCTGCAATCATGTTAGACCGGAACTTAGGTTTAAAGTGGATTTCGAATCATACAAACATTCGTTTCACCACTGGGATTTGAACCCGAAATCTGACAATCCTTAGTATCGTCTGTTGTTAAACGTTATCATTCTGTTCAATTATAATATGGTAAATATATAGGGCGGTTAAAGAATTCTTTCATTGAGTTATGTAGTCATAAATCTAGTCGGTTCCACTCCATGGTTGTAATTATCTGGTGTAATTTATAATCGTTGTTATAATTGTTTATTTAACGTATGCTTTACCATAACGTTTTTAACGTTAAAAAAATGTTTGTTGGTAATGTTTGACTTTTACTGAAGACTCTTCCAAAGAACTTTGTTTCGCCTTCTGGTCAAAATTTTTGCACATGTGGCAGGGTCATAGACGGCCTTGGTCCACAAATGGGCTGTTGCGCCAATGAAGAAGGTAGGGTCATAAGTGACATTGGTCATTCCAAATAATGCTATTGCGGATAGTTTAGATTTTCTTAGGGTGGTACTTCTCTGCAAAGTTTCGGACATCCATCCATTTGGCAAAACTTTTGATGCATGTGAGTCAAATTACATTTAAATGTCGTATACTAAATGGAATTTTTCACGTCCGAACAGGACGTACATCAAGTTGGATTTATTACAAAGCGAACGTATACTAAAGTACCACTTTAAAATTTTTTAACAATTTGCTTCCTTCATGATGCAACCTATCATTTTTAACACACATCTCGATCAACCCATTTTACCTTTCAGAAAATGATTACCATAATTGTGGGAAAGTTATGGAGCAAAAGTATTATAAAACGCCTCCCATCCACTCAACCTTAAGATGTGGGCTGCTAGGACTTGATGTGGGATTCGACATTCCATTTGTAAATCCGTAAGCCACCTCAACAACTTGTTAAAAATATGTATCACTTCCTCGGGGCTCTTGCATAGCTCTTGATCTTGAAAGCGAAGAGAGATTTCCAAGGAAAAAAGAAAGAAAGCAAGAATCACGAACACAAGAAACTGTCAATGTCTGAAGCAGTCAGTCGAGACTAAATCTTGCGATTCTCATGGTGTTTTTATGGTCATGGAATAGGTATTTCAGTGGGACACTTTTATGTTTCATGCTAGGTGATGTGCTGCAGGCTGTGTGAAAGTCGGCGTGTTATAGTTCGATTCACCAACAGAGTGCTTTACAAATTGCAATCAGTGCTTGCGATTTGTTTTTCAGTAAATGTAGTTTTTCTTTTTTGCGAGTTTTTCGCAACACTTAGTTAGTTCTTTCTTGATGTCTTCTTTCCTGTTGACATTTGTTTGCAAAAAGTAAATTTAATGGAGTGGTGGTTTTCTAACCTTTTTATAACATTTATATTAAAGGCGTATTCTAGATTCTGTATGAAGTTTCAAAATGAAATAAAAGGACACTATAGGTTAGCAAGCGATTTTATGCAAGAAATTCGTAACTAAATTATATATTAAATTGCGTTATAGGAAATATAATAATGAATATATCGACAGAATGCAGAAAAAAAAAAAAAAAAAAAAGTAATAATTTTACAATAAATAACAACTACATAAATTACAAAAAGAAATAATATCCACATATGTGCCGTTGAGTAATAAAAGTAAATTATGGAAATATTTCCTGCTTTTTGGATGTATACATTTTTCAAAAATGTAGCGATATATCATTTGTCACGACATCTTCTGGATTATGAGTAACATTATTTTAAGACAACAACCAGTACAATATTTACAAGTTAACTTGTTAGCAACTTTGGTAACATTAATTTAAATTATTAACATATTTAATGTTAAAATTTATGCTCTGTCACTTGAATCATCATTAATAATAATTTTCTTTTAAAGCTTTATCTTTTTCATAAAATTCAATTTTTGAAAATTGCAATTCTTTTTCAGAGCACTCTGCGTATTACTTCAAGTATGATTTTTCCGTAGTAACAGAACAGTGAATTTAGGTTTATTTTAATATTTTTGGATATAGATTTCTTACTTTTTTCTATCACTATTTGCATATTGAATAGATATTTGGTAATGCCCCCTTTTTTTGGAAGTTAATATATTGATCTTAAGCATTTTTTAAGATTTGTGTAAGCATTTTATGTGACTGCTTTTATATTTATGCTCTTTAGTAATAAATCGTGTTCAAGTTGTTTTATGTAACCCCTAAAATATAATAGTATACCAATTGCAATAGGTGGGATTGTTTTTTCCCGTTAGGAGCAGATTAATCATTTTTTCGTTATTTCTTAACAGAAAATTTCGTTTGGTATATGTCCAAATATTTGGAAGAAATTAAGGAAGTATATTAAGGTACCACTGTATTCTTTTTAAGGATAGGCCGTCATGGGGTAGTGGCACATGTCAAGTTTTTGGAAAACTTAATAACCATTATTAACAAGTATTATTACTGTATTTAAATTTCGCAATTCCAGAACTTTTGCATTGTTTACTCGTTGTTGTTGTTTTCAGACGTCTGGCATTTTAATCCAATCTATAGCTGTTCGTCCATAGATTGGCATATATGCAATAGATTCTTCAATACACAGGGTGCATGGATGTCTGTTTCACTTTAGCACAACTGAAAGGACGGCATTTTGACGTCATCATCTGCCATCTCGATACTAGTGAAAAAGCATTCTGGTCTACAAATTTTACGTGCCTATGCTCCGCATACATCGAAAACTTCTGTTTCAAAATCGTTTGTCCGATTCGGACAGAACATCTCCAGTTCAGAAATATAACATGTTATTCAACTGGCTGTTTTAACCCTATATTGCTTACATAATTAATGAAAATATGTGAAATTACATTTTTGAAATCCGAGAAAGGTATGTGAAAATTAGAAAATTTCTTCAAATATATATATATATATATATATATATGGTGGTTTTATCTTATGCGTTCAATTATATGTATATAATTGCCCTCATAAGAGAAACCACTTTTTGCTCAAGCCATGCATGAAATTGTTACTGTTCTCATTTTTGTGCTGGCATTTTTTATTTACAACAATTGTACACATAAGATTAAAAAAAAAAAAATAAAAATTTTTGTGTATACATTTATATGTATCTATATATATTCCAATAAATGATAAAACTATTTAATAAAAATGTGCGTTGTTTTTTCCAACCGATATTTATGGCCTTACACTTAATTAAAAAAAAATTAAAAGCGAAATAAAATCTGAAACATTTTGAATGATTTATTCTGTCAGATTTTCTTGAAACAATTTTTTTACTAAATAATATTTTTAAAAATGAAGTATGAATTTTTTGCATTTAGGCTGTATTAAGATTTTGATCAGTTATTCAGAGCAAATTTCTTTTCTTGCAATGATAAATTATGTATAAAAGAATTTATTATAATTTCTTATTTATCAATTCAGTAATTGGTAGTTTCCGTGAGATTTATTTTTTGAATGGAATTTTTTTCTCTAGAAATCTCCATGAACTATAATTGATGAAAATTCAGCAATTTATAAACATTTCTGTTTGCAAAACAATTTAAATGCAAATAATCATCGTAGATAAATGGTAAAAAAAAAAAAAAAAAAAAAAAAAAGTATAAAATAGAGAAATTCGTTTATATTTAACTTATACTAAAAGAAAATAACTACCGTGTTATAGTCTGACTAAAGCAAGTTGCAATTTTGTGATTTTTTTTTTTAGCACCTTTTTTTTCTTTTCAAACGATTTACTACACAGAAGTGAAATTCATTCATATTTCTATCATATGCATAACTTCATAATGACGCATATGCGAATAAATTGGAAATTATATTTTTCTGCAGATCTATACATATAAAATTTATTTAGTGTAGGTTTAAAAATGTTTTAAAATTTCAGATAGAAAATATATATATATATAAACCCCATTATTTCAAGGAAAAAGATTCAAACATATATATAATAAATTATCTTTGTCTTCGAAATCAAACTGTTTCAGTTAAGAAACAGCTTCAGTTTCTTACTTTACCACAAATCTGGCAAGCTTGTTACCATAATCGAAATCTTTGGAGATAACACCACGTGCACTTATCATTAAAACGAGGATATTAAATATTAAAACTGCTACCCTGGAACATGAGATTAATTAGAATCCTATTGATCGACGGTATTTATAGAACGCTTGCAAAGCTTCCATTATTCTTGCAAGAAGGTGACTCATTACTGCGCAGGATACATTCACTAATATTATGCTCATTCAAATCATAAACGAGATTTCTTCGATTTTATGGCAAATTATTTTCTTTGCGATTGGATTGCTGATTAGTAAATCCTTACAACAAAGAAAAGATTTGCGAATGCATTGTTATCGTAATTTCAAATACATCTAGGTAAATAGGTTTATTCTTTTACAAACTTTTTTTTTTTCTAGCTTTTCTAAAATATTTCGGAAGATAAAAGAAATCTTTTATTAATATTGTATATATTTTTGTTTTCCGAAGTAATTGGGATATATATATATTTTTTAATATCTTTTTTTTTTCGTCGTATGTTATCGATTCTTTCTCTTCTTTTTAAAATTGTGTTTTGTATTGACGTTAAATAGGTGTTTCGTTCCAATTTCTCTAACATGAAATTTGTCTTTAGTTTCCTTCTTATTTCATAGATGGCAGGTTGGTCGGTTTAGGTTGGAAACAACTTGATTCAAATGTTCGTTCTCAACAATATCATGAACAAATTGAATCATTAAGGCATCGTACCATGCTATACAACACGGTCTATTATTTTTATTTTTTATTATTATTTTTTTTTATTTTGAAAAGAAATATTGGATATTAAAAAAAGGAATCTCAGAATTAAATCGAAAGCATTAAAAAATGTATATTGTAAATGCAATCTTAATTAATGGCTGAAGAATATGTTTTGTGTATTATATGTGGTATAATCATAAAAATACCAAAAGAGATAACTTCAAAAGTTGGAGCTGTTTGTTCATATTTATCATTTCTAAAATAAATAAAATATGTACGTAAAATTATAATGTGGTAAAGTGTATGTAATATGATGTAAGTTTGTGATGGTCAGTAAATTTTGCTAAAGATTTGCTGTTTTTGTCATTCAATGTAAGTTAATTGTTTTTCTTGTCATTAGATAATGTAAAATCCTTTATAAGATAAACAAAAAACATTTTTTTTTTTAAATTTTATTTGCTTATATATTTTTTTTTGAAGCTTAAGAATAAGAAATTCTTTCCGCACTTCTAACAAATGTGACTAGGTGGAAAATCTGAACATAAGCCTCTGAAAAGACTGCAGAAGTTCCTCTCCCTAGCTTAAATTGCCTAACTTTTTCGATTCCCTTTTTCTTCTTTTTATCTCTTCTTACTTTTGGACATTTTCCATTTTTTTCCTTCCCGCGCTCTTTTATAGGATTATTGGATCGTCACTGCGTCGTTAGCTACTTTAGGATTTTCTGAGAAAGTGAAAGTCAATTTCTTAAACTATCGATTTTATATTGATAGTCGATATCCAATGGATGATGCGTTGTGCCCTTTTATAGTATGAGAAATTTAACAATTGTATTTTTTTGTTCTGAAGAGGGTTCTATTTTTTTTTCTCTTTCTCTATTAGAGCGAGAAAAATGTGATGTGTAGTGACAAAAATGGAACAGGTAAATAAACTGATTTTCAGTTAGTAAACTATAAATAATTATTTATTATGCACTATAATCTATTATTCTTTACCACTGCTGCTTATAATAATGTAAGAAATTGTGCATTATAATGATGCTGTTAAAGTTTTATTCTTAGGACTAAAACAAAATAAAATAGTAAGAATTTCTGAATACGTTTAAGTACATAACAAACAATCAATAATTATAATTTTAGTAAATAATTTCTGAAGTGCATAACAAATAATTAATAATAATTCATTATGCATTTATTAATTTCCAGACTTCCTCGTAAATAATGAAATTCATATTTTTGTTTTCAGGAAACTTGTTAAAACAAAATGGCGAAAGCGACACTTGCACATAATTTATCTTTTTACATTGGATTGTATTCCGTTTATCAAAAATTTAAAAAAAAAAAAAAAGATCTCTAATGGATAAAAAACATTATCCATAGATTTAAGCATTGATGATAACAATAAGTAATGAAAATCAAATAAAATCCATATAGTCATGTTAAAGACATAATGCACATTAGTTTTGTTTCTGAATTAATGAATATTCTAAAGATATTTCTGATAAATTACATATTTTTAGTGAAAACTATTCTGTGTTGAACAGAAAAAGTGGCATAAATCGTTCAATTGTAATGGATGTCACCATGCAATTAGTTTAATTTGGAGATTTAATCACTTTCAGATAATATTAACGTAAAATATATAGAATTCTTTAAATGTCTGCTATTAAAACTTTATATAAAAAAAGTAGAAATATTATTTTTAAGTGAAGTCGACTAATTATGTTATATCTCATTTCTTAAAAAGATGTATTTATTTCTTTTATTGCTAAGAATTTGTCTTATAAAATCTTTCATACTTTATAATAATTTTTTAAATTCAAATAGCGTGAAAGATTTACTCATTTGTCTATTTTTATTTCCCCCTGTAGTTTAAATATTAGAGATATGAATTGTGGAATTTATATGCAGATCAAATTTATTATCGTTGACGTTTTCATATTTATTATTTAGATTTCAATTACGTGTTTGAATTTATGGGTAAATATTTATTCTGAAGTAATTAAAGCCCACTTTTAGTTATATCTAAATTCATCTGTATGGGGTTTTATTTTACACCAGCAACTTATTGTCCATTTCTATATGTCTCAAACAATCCGTCAACTGATGGAGGTGGGTGGGGGGTTATTGTCTTCCAAGGGGACTTTCAGAAGTAATGCTTTCTTTACATTCAGGGGTCGTAAGGAGAAAAAACTGAAAACTTTTTTTTTATTTCCAGTAGCAGGCTACAATAAGTAATAAAAGAAAAAGAACACAAGGAACATGAAAACAACAACGAGAATCGAAAGAAATCACATGTTTAGCCCATAAGGGCCCTATCCTCCCAGTAACGACCATACACAGTAGAGGAAACAAGTGTAGAGCAGACAGGAAGATGAGATGAATCCATGTCCACTCCAAGACTGCAGAGCATGCATTTTGGGCTTGCAAATATTTTCATACGAAAAAGGTGATTGGCCATACAATCATGGCCTGTCAGGTGTCTGAAAAGGGCAACAGCTTTAAACCTGGTCTGATCAGGGATGTTTAGAATAAAGTTAAACCAGGTTTTAGATGAGGAAACCTGAAAACTACATTGGTAGATTCGTGTTTTACATCATCTACATATCAACTATATTTCATTTTGTTATTGTTCAGTAGTGAGGTTCGAACCTCCAACGAACATATGCATAACTTGTAAACATATCTATTTAACATATCTATAACCTGCAAACTACTAAGTCGTGAAAAAATTTGGGCAATTTCTTTTTATTTCTATTTTCACGTTAAAATTAACTTTTTAAACTTTTTGTAGTATTTATTTAGTATTTAGTAGTATTGTAGGTAATACTTTCGGCTTATTTTGCTTATTTATTTTGGTAGGCTTTTTATAGTAGTTTTGTTGGTAACATTTATTTTTTATTTAATTTTTTTTTTATGATGGTGTAAGTACTGCAGCCAATTTATTTAATTTTTAGTCCTAGTGATTCTTTACATATATTTATTTGAAAAAAAAAAAAAAAATGGGTGTTTACATGTACATAATAAAATATGCGCGTCGATGATAGTGTGTGGAGGGAGTGGGGTGAATAATGGGGGATTTTTAAATTTGAAATAGGATTTGTGAACCAAAAATTTCTTAAAGAACCACTGTTGTAGACTACTGCAATTTCGAATTATTACGTTAGAAAAATAATTACCTTTCAGAGTAATACTTTTATAATAATAATAATATAATATTGCCATTCGATAATTTTTTTAAATAATCAAATATTTTAAAAATTGTTTTAAATACTTTTTCATAAACATAATAATCTTTATCTAAATTGGGTCCAACAAGTTACGAGTTGATCATGTAATTCCAAATCGATTTTAGGCTAGTTCAATGTTAAATTCTAATGTCGTGCAAAATTAATGTAGCTGACCGTCGAGAGTGACAATCTACGTCGATGTTATCGACATTCATTAATGGACTCCTCTTTAATCGGTTCTGAAATTTGTAATGGAATGTTTGCGCGAATTACCTTACACTAGGAATGATTTAAATTCGAACTGATTTATCTGAATAATTTCTCTGTATTGACTGGTTTAATTTTGGTTGCACTCAATGGACTATTTGCCATTGAAGTAATTGTTAGGGATTTTGAGATTCTTTTTCTCCTGTTAACTCAAAGTTATTTTATATTTACATCATATAATTGTTTTATAAATTTTTTTTTTTATTTTTTAAGGTAAAATTAATAAATATAACTAACTTTATATTTATTAATTTTACCTTAAAAAATAAAAACAAATTTTATAAAACAATTATATGATGTAATATATTGTACCGAACTGACTTATTGATTTTTTTTGTCTTGTGTGTAGACTTTATTAAAAGTAATAGAGAGTGTTTCCAAAGGCAAAGAATGTTAATTGAATGTTTGTTAAAAATGTGTAGTATTTTAATTAACAAATAGGGACAAAAGAAAACTTCAACAACGAAAACATCAGAGTTCGACAACACATTTGTTGGTGTTTAATTACCATATTAATTAACCTTAGCCAAACTTGGGTGATGAATATTCTCATTATTAAACCAAGACTGATGCATCAACATGCCTTTACGATTCCACACGGCGGTTCGAGCTCTTCTCGAAATCTGAACGCAGACTAAATTTTATTTTTTACTTGCTCTAGTGGCAAAAGCTAATCTAACAGAATTTTCATTTTTCAAACACTGGAATCGTATTGACACTTCAATCTGTTGTAAACACAGTTGAAAAGTTATCTGCATTGAGACACAAACTAAACTACAAATTGAATCTAATTGTGTCTAATCCTCAGTGTAGAACGGACAACCCATGAGTAATCTACTCATGGATGGAGGGAAAGGGCTGATGGGATGCCTGATATGATGGAGCACCCACCCGTTGATTGGTTCCGTGTCGCTGAAGAAGGGGGGCAGTGCCTTCTGAGAAGAATTTTAAGGTGAACTACGTACTGTCGCATTTGCGTATCGTATGGGATAAAAACCGGAAAACTCCCACCAGGTAGTCCGATTCGCGAGGCAAGATCCTGGACATCACAAACGCCATCGAGTCTCTTCGTGTTTTTCGGGTTTTTTTTTGAGACAGTGTTTACTATAAAGCTGCCAGCGGGGTTGAACTTCAGCCCTAATGCTCACCAGCGGCTCACGTTGTCACTGAACCACGAGTCGGGCTTGAATCTAATTGAATGTATGCACCAGTATCTCAAAACATTACTGTTCTGTACCCATCTTTTATATTATGACCATTAGCAGTGGGAGTTTTAGGGTTAAGAAATAATGAATGTGGGCGTTTAATTTTGTTCGTTTTTTGTATAAAAACTGAGTGTGGCCTTATGAGATTAAATGTTGAGATATCAGATGCATCATTTATTTCCATGGTGCTATATATAATATTAAAAGGATATGTTAATGTACGCAAGTTACATCCTGTTAAAAGTTTTGACTCGTGTTTCTGTAATTATTTGGTGAAATATGATATACATATTTATTTCGTAAATAAAATTCATATGCTTTGTTAGAGTATTTTTAAATACTTCTAAAGAATGTCTAGTTATTTTAACTCTTCATGCAATTTAATATTAATTGTAACTGAACGTTTTTTAGTTCACTTTATAAAAATAATGATAGAGAAAAGTGAACAAAATTGAAGCCGTAGCCAGTTTTTAGAATCGCTTATATTTAAGATTTTTTTTTTATTTATTAAAATCAGTCATTTTTCAAAAGGTATATATATGAATGAGGGGCGTTAAAGTGGATTTTTCAAGGAAAAACAGAAAACGCGTTCAGATAGAGAGAGTGGGAAAAAAATAAAACTTGGGAAACTGCTTTCAAGATAAATTATTTCCAGATGAAAAGCGGCATCTCGCATACTGCCATCAGTTTCAATTACAATGTGTTCTTGAATTTTTTTTCTCTCCCCCGCTTGTTTCCGTCTTCCATTCCTTAGTTTTAATTTATCAAAACTTTCAGAGAAAGTTATCGTATAAAAAAAAAAAAAAAAAAAAATTATATTATTATTTTTTTTTAGTTCTTATACGTTTAAAAAATGTTTCAATTGCTTCTTTTTATGTACTTAAAAGTTGGAAAGTTTTTTTTTTTTGTGCCCTTTTTTTCCAGCTGAATTTCTGAGAATTAAGGAATGGAGTTAAGTTTCTGAGAATTTCAGTGTGTGTGAGGCAAATGAAACCGAATTCTACGGTAAAACTTTTATATAAAAATTGTAGAACTAAGGTAATTTCGTATTTTATTTGATGGAAGTTTGTGTTAAGAGGACATTTGTGAAATACTTTCATTTATATTAAAAATGAACAGTGGATGATTATTTGCATAATAGATATTTATAAAAATTTAAAAATAATTAGTATGTTTCAACAGAAACTAAATATATATTTCCTACATAATTTGTTATTAATATAATCTTTAAGTTTGTGTATTAGTTTTCTTTGTAAATATTCAAATAGTTAATTTAATGTTTTATGTTTATAAAATTTGTTCTCTGCATTAGTGAATTCATTTATTTTATATTAGTAAAATTCTTTATTGATTTTAGAAACCAATTTAATAATAAACACGAAATTCTGATTCATATTAATCGCTTTTTTTTAATTTTTTAATTTTAAAAATTTTTTTTGTATTTATAAGACATTATTGTTTAGTTTAATTAGAAAACAAAAGTAGTAATGACACAATTTTATCATTCTCATACTAATCTAAATAAAACTTAAAAGTCTATTTCGTGCTTTTTTAAATGAAGTAAAATTATACACATAATTTTTATTTCATATTTTATACTTATGTCTAATTAATTTTTCTCAAAAGATATATAAGTGTTTGATAAAATATGTAACTTCATCCGAATTTTTCATCCCCATCATTTCCTAAAAAGGAAATATTTTTCATCATATCTTTTTATTAAATGTTTATTTTGTTGTCCAAGGTTACTAACTAGCGCGCAAGAGAACGCAAAATCCAGCTCCTTCTATTGGCACATGTCACACTAGAGCATTGCTTTGAAAAATCGACTCGATGACGATTGTGACTGAATATTTTGCATCGATAGCTGAACTGTCTGATTGAAAATTTCTGGGTGTTTTTCTAATGTGATACATATCATAAATGCTGGAAAATCACCCAGAAGGTCATTTTCCCCTTCCGGAAATGGGCCAGGGACTAATAACCACAAGTTCCAGAGTACGATCTTCCCATTAAAAAAGAAAAGTTGTATATAAGTTGTGTAACTTAAATATCTGAAAATTTCAGACCTATGCACTCGAGTGGTTAACGCGCTGGAGCGTTCATCCACCCGGTTTAGGTTCGTCTCCTCACTGTTAATTCACCCAAGCCATGATGTGATCGCGTTTCAAACCTGCGATTTTATGTTGTTTTCTCGACTACCTGGTTTGATGGCAAATTAAAAAATGTATGTTTTAAAAGAATTAAAAAATATATATATATTTTACTTTGTAGCTATTTTTAAAGACGTCCTGATTGTTATCAGTTTTTAACTTTTTTAATTATTTCAATAACTTATCTCTTAAACAATTTTTTTTTTTTATTGAGAGGGGGTTTAATGTTTCATTTTTTCCTGATTATTAGAGATCCTGCTTTTTTTTATTATTAACATTAAATTTTATTTTATTTTTTTAATTTCTTCAAAATCTTTTTTTTATTTTTGTTTGTTCAACTTTAATTAATTCTTATATGGATTTGTAGTAGCTCTTGAAACTGTATTGGTATTCCTAAAGGAAGCTTTTTCTCTTTTTCCTTTTTGTTAGTGTTGTAGTGACAAGAAGCACCAATGAGATAAAGATGGGTTTTCTCTGGATATTAAAATCTCACGTCGCAGAATGTTGTCAGCCAATTTGCAAGTCCGATCTCCTCCCCACCAGAGGTTCCAGAATGACTAGTGTTCTTCAATGTGAGATTTTTGTATCCGGTGTAAAACAACTTTAACTTTGATATCTGTAACAAATCTGCCATATCATTGACAAATGACAAGCGGAAAAAAATTATATGGCAGTTCATTTATTTATTTTAATATTATGAATCCATTTAAAAACTTATTGCTAGTGTGCTAAGGTATTTTTAATAATTATGACTTCAAGGATGGAGATGCCACGTAAAATGATTTTTTTTTTCCTTAGAATTTTAATGACTTCAGTCAAGATGAATTGAACTGAGCTGTTGAGCGGCAATGCTATTCAATTTGCCGGTTTGTTTTGATATCTTTAAGATCGCCACTTAATAGCACGTTTTGTAGAAGGAGCCTTGTTTTGTTGTCACACTTTTCATCCACATTTTATTGTAAAGACAATTTTCCTTAAAGACGTTGAATAATATAATAACTGTCGCAAAACAATAGAATTTCGAAGCTTGTTCGTATGCTAGAACTGTTAAATACGCAACTTTATGAGGAAAAAGACACACAATCGCTGCATATATTCTTATAAAACGACATGGATACTTCTTTGACGACAACTTGATGAAATTAACAACCAATAGGCAACGGTAAAAACTGCGTCATTAGACCTGAATCCTCGTATTTACCTTGGAAGAGTTTCACGTTAGTCCAGGCATGGTTCTTTTCATTCCCCCCTGTCTTTTCCCCTTCTCCTTACCTTCTTCCTTAGCCGTGACGCTATTTCCTGTTTTTAATCTATTTTTTTCTTTCTTTTTGCTTCGGTTTTCATCCAATGGGAGTTGAGGTGTTTGTAGAGTGCGGGGGCTATACTCTCGAATTACAAAATGCTATTTTTTTCTTAAATGTTTTTTTTAAACTTAAATCCATGAGAGCTTTTCTTGCGTCTTAAAGTAGCAGAAAAAACGCTCTAATTTATGTACGTTTTGCGACCGTTGGTTATTCTATATCTTCAGTGTTTTTATTAAAATGGATATTAATTATCTCTATGTATGTGGTGATGTACTTCAAATAGATGTTTGTGAGAAAAATATATTTTTTTGTAACGCTTTGTTATCTTTTTATGTATACCAATAAAATAATACATTTTATATTAATGCTTTAAAAAAAAAAGTTTTTTTTCCCCCCTTAGAAGAAATTGCATTTCAATAAATTTTTAAAGTATCAAATTCATTTTTGTTATACATTTTGATATTATATATACTCATTATAAAGCTTGAAAATATTTTGTACAAAATTCAAGGATAAAAATATTTCAACCTTAAACCTTAATTGATGATAATTTTTTAAAAAAAGTTATTATTTCACTTATTTTCTTAAAGAATATTTTTTGTCACTTGGTATTTAATGCAAGTTACTGTATCTTTTCAAATTTTTGTGGAATTCATGTGTAATATTTTTGCTAACTTGAAGCAATTTCCGTTAATTAAAATTAAAAAGAATAAAAGAAAAAAAAATGCGAATTTAAAAACTTTTGTGAATAAATAGCCTTATTTTATTTCGAAAAACATTCACCTTTTAAATTATATTTTACATCATATACTCAGATCTTGATATATAGGAATTGGGAAATAACCTTGTTTTGAATGTAATTTTTTAAATTAAAGAAAAGCTTTTAATTTCTTCTGGCATGAGTAATAATATAGTTTATCCACTTTACAAAATTTTTAAAAAGCAACATTTTCTTCTTTTAAAAGATTTATTTTGTTTGCTATTGATAATAGAATGCAATAAATTCGATTTAGCAATATTTAAAAAAAAAATTAAATATACGTGCCCTATTTTTTAACCAATTGTTGTAAATAAATAACTAAGAAAATGCTTTCTGTTTACAAACTCGTTAAAATAAACATAAATGAGAATTTACTTAATTATAGGTGAAATTCAATGCAAGCAACTTTTTAAGCTAAAAAGGAAATCAAATAGCTAGTATTTAAAATATAAGCACAACATTCAAATGTTACTTTATTATTGTTATTGTTATGTATTGTTTATGTGTTAATTGAAATATTTATTCACACATACATGCAAATATATTAGCTCTGATAAATCAAACTAGAAAACACATGAAAATTTATACATGGCAAATGCTGTTATGGCTTTAATATACAAACTTATTTTCTGAAAAATTCCTTGATTATTCATTTTTTGATTTTTTTTTCTTATCTTTTTACTTTTCTGTAGTTTTTGTTCTCTCTCTCTCTCTCTCTCTCTCTATATATATATATATATATATATATATATATATAATACAATACAATACAATGTGAAGTTCAGAATTTGAACTGTGGAAATTTCATTATAAAATAAGAATTATTTATTTTATTATTAAATTTCCACAGTATTCTCCACACTAGTTTCAGAATCAAATATTTGAAATTTTTCTGCTGCTTGCTTAATCATGAGATCAGATTTGAGACGGAAGTAGAGGTAAAATATACACAGAATTCGTACAGCGATAGTTTTATCACTTACTTGTTTAATTTAAAATATGATTACGAATTAATAGGATTCGATCCGATTCGTATATTTAGAAAAAAAAAAAAGCTGGTTAGTGGCTAGTTATCATTGGCATGCCTTGCTAAAAACGTGTTAGGAAGTTAAATCTGTTATTGCACATTTTAAAGATGTTTTTTAATCGTTCATTTTCTAGTGTCAAAACTTAGTAACTTAAAAATCATTCCTGTATGTTGATGATATTATTTCTCTAACGTTAAAAAAATCATATAATATGGTTGATTGAAATGGATTTTTTGAAATCTGGAAAGATTTGCTGTGCTGGCAGAAAGAAATGTTTCTTTCTCAATTCCTACTATTAGTTCACACTCTCCCTATATATATTTATATATCTTGTTTGAATTTTGAATCGTTAATAAAATACTTTTTATTCATCCACTCAAGTTCACATTCATTTTTTAAAACTTGTAGTGAATGACACTTGATGTTAATACAGTTTTTTTAAATATTAATCCAGTAATTAAATTTAATTAATTTTAGTTTTATATGGGAGAAAAAAATTTATCTTCTAAAATTTTCTTTGTTGACTTAAGTAGGAATTGACTTATATTTTTTTTAATATTACTTGTTTACAGTCTTATTAATAATACTAACTATTTCAAACATCCGGAGTATATACAATTAATAATCTTTGTAATAAGTGATGCTGTCGCATTGAGTAAAAAAAAATTTATCATCTATTAAAAATAAGCGTGTCTTGAAGATCTGTGATCTTTTGTACGTTTGTGTAAAAATTCTTTATTGCATTTTGGAAGTGAAGGAAAACAATCATTGTATAGCGGAAGTATAAAAAAAAAGTACTAATTATTAATTTTCGAACCATTAGTTTACCTTAGATTCTTGTGTTCTTTTAAAATTTTTGTAATTTTCTTTATACTTTTATTATTGAATTTCGATTTGTAACTCTTGATTTATACGACTAAGCTTTTAGTACTTAATTGTAAGAGCGAATTTGTACAAGTTGGAAATTCTATGTTTTGTTATATTTAATAAAGGTTAAAAAAAAAAAAAAAAAAGATTCTAGAACAAAATATTTTCTCTAATGAGAAAAGATTGGAAATGCCGTCAATTTCTTACTAATTATTTTCGAATTAAATTTAATTCTAGAAATTTAATATTATAATGAGTATTGAAATATGAAATAATTCTAGTTGTCCGATGTTATTTTAGTTTGTTCATGTAAGCAATTAAAAAAACTTTTTTTTTTATTAAAAAGTTTTCTGAACATATACATTACAAGAAGGCATTTTCTGTTATTAAATCACGTTGAAAGATCGTTTTATTGTGCTAATTTGTTTTAATTATTAGTTAACAATTGCTCAGCCCAGTAACAATTTTCTTGAAAATTGGTGACTTGTATTTTTGATTTTACATATAGCTAATGATCTTTAAAATTGTATTTTATATTCAAGATTTTAAAATTTTTTGTTAATAACTTTTATATATTATTTAAAATTTTGTTCATTTTACAAAGCAGATGCTCATAAATATGATCAGTTTCGTAGAAATATCTCCCACAATTTTTTCGTCATCTATTTGCATATTAAGAGATTATATATGAGTAATTTAAAATTAATTATGTTGTTAATGAAAATAGTAAGAAAAAAAAAATATATATAAAAAGAGAATAGAAACATATAACTTACTTATTCAAAACAAAGTAAATAAACGGCTAAGCTGATATACAGGTCACTTCTGAACTTTAGAAATTAGTGTAAGAACAAAACGCATAACAGTTATCTTAAGAAATACTACTACTATTACTAATACTACTAATAAAAAATATAGAATCCCAAACGATTTTCTTTTCTTGAAAAATCTCATTTTCACTTTGAAATTAAATTAACTTTTATTTCACCAGACGATTTTTTTTGAACAATTTTACATTATTTAATATAAAATTGTTAAAAAAATTAATAATGACTAAATAAATAATCAATTAATGTTAAATAATGTAAATTTTACATTATTTTTAATTATTTAATTATTAGCACGTGAAAGAAATTTAAATAGATAGTATGTATAAAAATGCTGTTGGAAGAAATTTTAGTTATTATGTAAAAAAGAAAAGAAAAAGTTCGAGAAAGAAATTAAAAAAATAATAATAAATCAATCAGAAACGTTGAAAGTGGTCAAAGAAACGAAACACTGATCAAGGTCGCGAAAAAAGTGATTCAAGGAAACGAAAAACCCCGCTGCCCATGATTTTATGGGTGAAAAAAAAATTCCAGTTTTTAACATAAGTATTAATAATATAGTTAAAATAATAAAAATAACATTTAACATCATCTAAAGGTATTCGAAAATTTTTCGATAAAACAAAGTTAGTAGTAGAGAGTGATGATAGAAAAAAAAGTTTGTTTTCTGAACTTGTGCCAAAGGTTTATATTGATTTTTGTTCCATGATCGGCAAATCTGGCCATGAGTTTGCAAGATAGCGCTGAAATGAAAAACGAGAGTGATTATTTACGAAATTCCAAAATATTCTCTCGTGACATTTTTCGTTCTGCTGAGGCTCCAGCTTCAATAAATTATTTATTTTGTTCTGGTTTTGTTGAAGAAAAGGATTATGATCGATTGTGTCTGAAGTTCTAAATTCCGCCTCAATGGATAATCGACATTTTTTTTTTCTTCATTTCAAATAAGTTCAGAATATCTATTTTCATGGTTTTCGTGGAAATTAATTCCAGTATCGCCATTTCTTTTCCTTATTATTCCATTTTACTTCAGTTTGGTTGAGAGAATTTATGTCACGGTATGTATTTTTTCCCTCGAGTAATAGGATATCTGTGGAGAAGAATCGTGAAATATCCAATTAAAAAGCTCCCTGAAGGATAGACGATATTAATTTTTTGAAGTGCAATTTTTTTATTTATTATGAAGTGTATTTTAAATTCGGTAAATAATATCTCCCACCGTATAAAAATTTCATTATAATAATAAAATGTTACTGTGAAAAATCGAAAAATTATACATTTTGCAGGGAATAAATGTGTGTGTGTGTGTGGGGGCGGGAAGTCTGTGAAGTTTAAAGAGTCAAAAAAATTAGAAAGATATAAATAGAATGCTTCATTGTTCCATATATTTTCTTTTCCATTAATAATTATTATTTTTCGAATGGCAACGCGTCTTAATTTTGTGAAATGTAGTGAATTATTAAGTATTTTCCAAATATCAAGACGACTAATTTTTTTCTTCTTTTTGTATAATCTTATAAATTAATGTGAAGAAATTTATTATCATTGCAAATCTGGAAATATTTGTACTGCAGTAGTAAATCTGTAACGATTTTTCTAATTTGAATCTCGACTGTCTTTTTATAATTTTTTTTGCATAGAAAAGATACATTTTCATGTGAATAGATTTTTAGAACTTCTCTTTAGGCAACTAATGATGGCATAGAGTCTACTATTACTGTAAGTGTAAGTGTCTACTATTAACAATGCAATTTACATATTGTAAATTACATTGCTATTATTGACATTGGCAATATAATAATGTAATTTGCAATATGTAAATTGCATTATTATTTTGATATAGTTAATAATATGCATCAAATTTCATAGCAAATGAATACAATTTTTACCAATATACTAGTACCAATTAATAGTACTTGCATTTAGCCGTTGTCAAAGGGGGAAAAAAAAAAGCTTTAACCTATTTTCTGAAGAGGATGACAATTAAAAATTCTGATTTCAGCTGAGAAGTTAATTATTTTTAACCAAAAATTAAAAAAACAACAACAACAATAACAAAAAAAACTTAAATATTTCATGCTTGATTTATGCTGACTTCATTTTCTTAAACATGCACTCTTTGGCGTAAAGGTGAGGCGTTTTTTTCTTTCAAAGACATTCTTGCCTTTTGAGAAATTTTCGATTATTGTTTTCAGTGTAGTAGTATCAAAAACAATATAAGAAAAAAGAAAGAGAATTTTTAAGATAAAAATATGTATGACGCATAACATGGCATGAATGTATGCTCGAACTTTTTGCTGTGTAATTTTTTTGTATCCAACTACCTATAACGTAGCGAGATTTTTTGCATTGATGGATTTTTTAATATTGCTTAATAATTTCGTTTTAATCGTATAAAAAAAAAACTTTTAAAGGCAAAAAATGTTTTTCTAAAATTGTTTTTAATATATTATTATATATTATTTTTTAATATTATATATAATATATTATTATTTTTATGTTTTTTTAATTACTTATTTAATAATTTTTGTTAATTTTTTAATATAATAATTTTTAAATATTATTTTTAGTTATTTTTAAAAATTATTTTAATAATATAATAGTATAATATATAATTTTTTAAAACAATATTATTTAAAATTATTTTATATATATTATTATTATTTTTTAATATTGAAATTATAACAAGCAATTCATTGCTTGCTATAATGACAATTTAACAAGCAATGATATAATATATTTTCCTACTAGATTTTTAATTTGTTAAAGTTTAAATTAAATTGTTAAAATAGTTGAATAGTTTAACTACATAATAATTCAAATTAAATTATTATTTGTTACTTTAAATAATATAGAGCATTTTGTGGCTTATTTAAGTAGTTGTTTAATAACCCAGTATTTAAAGTTGAAATTCATGTACAAACTCTATGTATTTTCAGATATTGATATTATCACCATCAATTTTTCTTCCGAAAGACATATAATTCCTTGTTAAATTAATTATGGAACAAAATCATTCTGTGATAGCAATATGATTGTGTTAGATTTTTTTATTCATTATAAAGAGTTGAAGAATAAAAAGTTTTTTATATTGTAACTAACTAACTAACTAAATAAATAAATAAATAAAAAATATGCCTTCAATCTTGGAAATTCTTTATTAAAAACAAATAATTTAGAAATATAGAACGGCATTTGAGCTCAAAAGGTTTAATATAGAATATTAAATCGGAATTTTATATTGTTTTAAATGGTGACATATGCTTCATTATTATTTCCTTCTTTCAATAAAACAATTAGCGATATTAAATATTAGGGATTGTCATGGGAACGCTTTGTTGATTACCCAGAACTTTCTATTACAAAACTTTTGAATACTTTAATCAAGTTTCCAAATTCAATTATGCTGAAACGGATGATAACTCAATAAAGTGCACTGCGGTGCATCGAACAATAATTAGAAATTCTAATTGCCGTGATTGCCATTTAAATCTGTTTAGTTAGATCTTTCTCCTTATCCCTCCTCATGAATGTGTTAAAACTTCTAAAACCATTTTAATACTTAAACCTTTTTTTTTATTAAAAGTTTTCAGTTTCTGTTCTGAAAAATTCATAAAATATAAAATTTAGTTTATAATGATTATTGACAAATTATTCTGATTTGTATTTCTCTTTATTAAAAAGTATACTATTTCGTGTTTAATCAGTCATCAATTCATCAGTCAATGATTCTGAATTAAAATTATTTTATAAATTTTTCAGCCGATAAAACAAAACGATTTAAAAATTTTTTTTAATTAAAAAATAAATTCTTTTACCTTTTCATCAATTATAATGTATTTTTCATTCGAAATTTGTGCAATAGTTTGCAATTTCCTACAATTTTATTTATTTTTAGATTTAATAATTTACAATACACTTAATTATATCAAGAAAAGATTTAAATATAAAGATTAAAATATATAAAGTTTTAAAAACAAAATTGTTTAGACTTAAAATCAAAATCGTTTGCTTTCATCAAATATAATAATATTTATTAATATCAAGTATTATTATTCATCAAATATTATTAATTCTTCGATATTAAATGTAAATCATGTGTGAATTTTCCTTAAAAAAATATTATTGAATTGACTTTTTTTTTTGTAAATTTAATTTTAATGAAAATAAACTACTTTTCGAATACAATTGTAAAATAATTAAATTCACAATTTATTTTGGAATAAATTGACAGAATATAACGAAGCGAATTTAACTGTAACTGTCTTTCTATTTCCTTTTATTCTATGTATTAGATTCTTTTGTGGAATTTTTAGGCCCGTATTTGCAGAATCAGTGTTTCGTGGTGATATCGTTTTTATTAGAAACGGAAAACTAATCCTGTCATTTAAAATTATTATAGTTCTAGATATAGGTTAGATTTTTTTTTTTTTTTATATGCTTTGTTACTTTTAAGGTAAGCAATGTTATTTTTTTTTTCATTGTGTTTATTTTTTGTTGAGTTTGTCTTGCAAATTATTTTTAAAAATTGAATTTTACTTAAATTAAATTTTTAAAAATTTATAATAAAGTTTTTCAGAAGTTTGAAGTTTTAAAGTTTACAGTATCTTCGAGAAAAGGTGAAAAAAAAAATTAATGTGCTATTGAATATTATACCCTTTTTTTTTTTAAAGGAAAACCCACTTTATTTTTGAAATTATATAGTCAAAAAATAATTACGTATTGTTTTTTATGAATTACATATTTTTAATAATATTTATGTAGTGCTTTTTTAATTATGAACCTGGACTTAAATAGGTTTTAATTTCTGAAAAATTGTGTTTTTAGTAGATAAGGAATGTGTAAAATAATTTTTATGAATATTTATTGCAAATAGAGGTTTTGTAATTTTAATAATTTTTTAATATTTTTAATACAACGCAGTCAATAAATCAAGCACTTTTAATTGCAAAAAGTCTAATTTATATTATGTATTGGCAAAGTATTATTCAATTAATTTATTCATATTTTCCTAGTTTGCCGTGTACTTTTTCTCAGCAAATCAGTATTTTTTGAAAGCTGTTTTAATTTCTACTGTAATTTATCAACATTGTATTTTTTTTAGTTGTGTATTTCACATTAAAAAAAATTTCAAAATATGTTATTTGATTTAAATATGATTTTTTAAAAATTTGACTTGGATATAATAAAAAAAGTATTGTAATAATTATTTTTCCTATAATGTGTTGTTAGTAAGTAGGAAAACCTTTTGTACATATAAAAATAAAACTACGGCATCTATATTGAAATATTTTTTTGTGTTTTCTGTTTTTCCTTGAAAAATTTTAAATATTAAAATAAGCATTTAAAAAGTTGTTACATGCAACATAACGCATTTGTTCTATATATTATACTGCATGGGTCTGCTATAGAATAAACAATCAACTGAAAATTATTATGGCTGTTAACATTTATCATTATTAAAAGTAGAATAAAATGACAAAATATTTATGCTAGTTATTCCTAAATCGAATGTCACAACTAAGAGAATTTGAATTAATTACAACTTATCAATAATGTTAATGTGTTTCTATTTTACTGATTATTATTATTATTATTATTATTTTTTTTGGTTAATTTAGATTTAAAGTAAAGCAGTTAGATTTTTCTTCTAATATTTATTTACTAAGGTAAATAATTTTTTTTTGGAAGATTTTTTTAAAAGGTAATGTGTTTCTATTTCACTGGTTATTATTATTATTATTATTATTATTATTATTACTATTTTTGTGTGGTTAATTTAGATTTAAAGTAAAGCAGTTAGATTTTTTTCCCAATATTTATTTACCAAGGTAAATATTTTTTTTTTTTTTTTTTTTTTGGAAGATTAATAATTGGAAACCATTGCCGAAATTGCTTTGCTTGACTTTTTTTTACAAGAAAATTGAAATCATATTTAAAGTACAAAGTAGAAGATTACAAATACATGAGTTAGTTTGCAATTTTAAATTTCCTTATTATCTTGGGATTGATTTGAGATTTAAGTAAAATAATTCGATTTTTATTCATTTGTCGTAAGATGTTTAATAAATCTTGTCTGTTGAAGCGTATTAATAGTTAGTTAATTTATTTTTGTTTGAACTAATGGCACTAACTTAACGATCATTTGTAACAATCATTTCATAACATCATTTTTTAACATTAACGATCATTTTTGCAATCATTTTGTTGAAAGCTTATGTTCTCCTGTTAAGATTTGTTGGCTTTCCTGCAGTGAGCCTGGAAACTGACTCAAGGGTGTGCTGGTAAAACAACTATTAAACCCGTCCGGTTTTGCATCGTATCCATCTCAACTAGAGGAAAACCCCTAATCTGAAATAGGCGGAGTTAGGTGACGTTTCCTCTCGTGCTTACGACTCCAAATCTACTTCTTCCAGTAGTGGCCATATAGGCACACCTGTCTTTCCACTATTACTGACGGGTGAGTTGTTCCGCACGAGACGGATTTTGTGTGTTGATGATCTCCCATCGTTGCATGAGCGAAGCAATTTTTCGAGTACCCCCTTTCTTTTTGAACAACTTGTGTGTTGTGCATTCTCTTTACTGTGTGTTCTTGCTACATTTTGCATCGAATCAGTATTTGGATTTCTTATATAATTAATTTCTAACTGTAACATCTCTTCTTTGTGTGCACGGAAAGGATTTAGACCTCTGCTGCTGCAGGTACCTTTTGGAATGTTTCGCATCTAGGTTTTGGTTCATCGCAGCAGACGCAGTGAGTATTAAAGCCAGTGTACCTTGTCAATTTTAAGATTAACAATTTTAAAAATGCTTTTTGATTTTATTGTTTAATGTCAGATAACTTTTTAAAATCTTCGTCTTAAAAATATCGAACGTGAATAGTTCCATTTTTAAATTCTTATTATGCTGAAATTTGTAAAACAATGCAATAAATGTTACTAATTACATTTATAAATGTTGTATAATTTTCCGTAGCAGTGTGTATATGTACACACACATACGAAATATTGTACATCATTTATAAGTGTAATTAGTAACGTGTCCATTATTGTTCAGACATACATGCACATGACTGGTAGTAGTTGGTCCTAAAAACTAATATATTTTTTAGTGTAAAAAAAAGTTAGTTTTTAATTCTACTGTAATTTCATATATTGGTTAGCGTAGTAGATCACTTTAGGATTATTATTAAAAACGATAATAATTTACTTGATAAAATATTGATTAAAAAAAAATTTTAAAAAAAGTTAGTAGATATAATGTATGTTAATGAAACAACTTTTTTGTTTGAAGTTCTTCAATTTATTGAAATTAATATTACCTAAAAGAAAAAAAAGTTAACCATTTTAATAGTTTGAAAATATTTTAGGCTCTTTAATTAAAATAAAAATATGCTTTGAAATAATTTCGTCCTAAAGTCTACTCTGTATAAAAAGAAATTATTTATTACATGTTTGAAAGCTTTACTGTGTAAAATGTCGCACATTGAAGAAGAAAATAGACAATCTGTTTACTGAACAATGGAACATCTTTAAATCGTTGGAGTTGTTGACTAGTAACATCTTCCGGGACATTGTTCTTGCTGTCATTAAAAAGGATATCCTCCTCCACGATATATAGTGGTATTTATTAAAAAGATTTTTAGTTGTCCGTATCCATTGTCAGATTGTGTAGTGATACTTGGAAAAATTACGTAAATCCTAAAGATTTTAAATAAAGGGTTTAAAGATTTGTAGCCATTTTAAAATGTATTGGTTTATATTAATTATTAAGCAATAATATGTAATCGTTAATTTCTCGGAAGATTAAAATATATAGCTTTTTTATAAATTAGAAAGTAAGATGTAGATTGCTTGTTTTTAGTATTGGCATTTTGGTTAATTTTTTGCCCTAGTACGCATGGCAGTGTTGTAAACGGCGTTTTTTAAAATTTGTTGCTTTAAAGTATTATTTTTAAAATGCTTGCCATCATGAATGTATTTAGTGTGACCTTCTTTCTGAAAAAGCACTTTTCTATCAAAATCGGGTTTTAATTCAAGATATGGCATGAACTTTTTGTTGTGTTTTGAATTATCCTTTGACATTAATTCCAGATAATTATCTATAATCTTTTGTGGTTATTTTCTTTGTAAGAAATTAATTGAAAAGATTATGCTAATATGAATTATTTACTTGAATTAATGAATTGCTTATCAACTTTTAATAGTTACTTATCAATAACTTGCTCTTTATCTAAAAATCATGCATGAATGTGATATTTAATGTAAATTTAAATATTAATTGAGGATACGTTATCCAGTATTTTGAATATTCTATCGAAAAATTTAACTTAATTTATTCGTACAAATTGGGTGGAATTCGCATGTATTGGGAGAGTTTGATTAATTTATTTATAGTTAAGTAGTTGTTTTAATTTCTTAAAAAAAAAAATCACAGGGAATTTAAATAACTGTTCCAATGAATTAAAGTGTGCAGATGTTGCGGAAGTTATTTAGGACTATTCTCTACAAAAGCTATGGCACGTTTTTAATTCCCATTTGAGAATGAAGGCCAGACAAGAATGCTGAACTTGAGAATAAATGATTGCGAGTAGTTCTTCAAAATCACGTTTTTGGTGATGACCTATTGTTATCGCAATGCTATTTGTCTTATTATTCTCCATATGTTGAAGTGCTACACGATTGATTTAATCAGTTTTTTTTTTTTTTTTTTTTTTTTTTTTAACTTTAGAGTTTCGGGCTTTTACATATGCTTAAACTGAAATTTCGAAATATGACTTAAGATAGCGTCGTTTCAAAGTGCATCAATTTCTGAAAAATGAACTGGCAATTAGTTACATTTTAATGTAACTAATTGCCAAGTGAATTAAGGTATTATAAGAATATTATTTGTTGTACTAGGTACATAAAAAACGTAAAAAATATTAAATTAACATGTACTAAATGAAAGTCATGCAGAGGTGTTCAATTTTTTTTATCTTTCTTTGGCTACATTTGAGAAAAAACAACTGTCACGAGCCGCATTTAAAGGAGAAATAAATCGGTTGTCTTGGGCCACTCATTAACAATTACTAATTTAATGACGTTTGGGGGGACACCCTACAATGCATGTGTGTGTGACCAAGTACTTCGGTATACTTCCTTAAAATTTTTGAACTTATACCAAACGAATTTTTCGCAAAAGAAAAAAGGGAAAAACCTCATTCCATGATAAAAATCTTATTGGCTGATTATGCATTAAAAGGTTGTATAAAATAAGTTAAACATTGCTTATTGCTACGAAGGTAATTAGATGAAATACATACATCGATAAAAGTTTATCACATTTATTTATACTTTATTTATTTTTTTAATCACTAATCTGTTTAAAGAACTCTGTTTATGTTTTCTACTCGGGATGTTCAATGTGACAATATCTAGTCTTTCCATACAATGTTATTATGCCTTGTTTTTGGCTTTGTTGTAATAACACTTTTCTCCTAAGTGTTTACCATCCTTGCATCAGGCAAAGATTTGGACACATTCGAATCGTATTCCATACAAAGGTCGTTTACCAAACAAAACTCGTTCGCATCCAAACAAGACTTTTGCCAAGTTAGGCTTATTCCATAGTGGATGTAAACCGAGATAATCACTGTATAATTTAAATAAAATGATCAATTAACACTAATGCTGTAGATATTCGATAAAACTTTCTTTCTTTTTTTTTAAATCATTGAACTGGAAAAAAAAAAAAAAAAAATTTACTGACCTGAAATAAATAATATAATTTGGTGTTTAAATAAAGTAAACATAATCATTGTTTTTATTTTATATTTCATGTAATTACTTTAAAAAAATGTATGTATAGAAATCTCAATTTTAAGGAAATTTATAATTTCGTGTTCATGGGGACTTAGTACTGGTCCTCATGCTGTTCGTAAATTGTGGAAACTCCAGTGTAGTGTCTAAATTTTACTATGATGTCATTTTTATCTCTGTGATAATAATTTTCTAATTTATTTATTTATTTTTGAAACATTTAAATTAAAACGTTAAATAACATACTATATTCCAAAATAATTAAATTGAAAAACATGCGAGAGAAAATTTTTTACGAGAGTAGGGTTGAAAGGAAAAGAAGATGGCATACATAATCGCAAATAGAACTTTCAGTTAGAATGTAAAGAAAAGGAAACACTTATTTTAATATAAAATTAAGATTTTGATTAATTCTTATTTAACGCTAATGTACTGCTGTGCATTAGAAATATTTTTGCAAAATAAAATTATTTGACTTAGAAATGTGAATAAATATTTGAGGAGAAAGAGCGAGATATTTGAGAACGTAAAGTACCATGCCCTGCAGATGTCTTTTCAAATAAAATATTTAATTTACTTGTTTTATTTTAACTTCTTAGAATTTTGATTTCTTGATTTGGTTTTTACCTATTACTTTTTTTATTTTCTGGATTTGGAAAAATTTCAAGAAATATGAATACCAAAAGAATGAGTTGAATTACTAATTGAAACAAAACGACGAATTTTTTTTCGAGTATTTTATTTTTATCTTTCATTTCACCTTTTAAACAGTTTTCTAAAGTGATTTTCAAAGTAGGCTTTTGTCTACTTTAAACATTCTGATAATAATAATAATAGTTTTTATTTTTGTGTGTGTATGTACACCAGTGAACCGAACTATTCATAATATTTCTATACAGTGCCCTTTTTTTTTTCTTTTTCCCATGACTTGTTTTGGTTTATTTATCTTAAGACAAAGGAATTAAATCCATTTAAATTTTTATTTATATTTTTTATTAATATGTATTGAAAATTAATTGTTATGATATCTTTTCCTAATTAGGATTATTTTTGCATTATTTTTGTAGACCATGAAATGTTAATTTATTAAAAAATGCAATGCATTAAAAAAATTCCTGCTTCATTAATTTTTGCCAAATCATGCGATTTAAATTCATAAATATATAAATTGAATTTCGATTCGAATAATCATTGAGAGATAAACAATAGAATAAAAGTTTTAAAAAGAGGTCCTATTGGAAAATTTTTATAACTTCCAATATTAGATTTAATATGCATCATTAGTTCCATTATTGATATGCATAATGAAATCTGTTTTTTGAATACCAAGTTGTTGTGATTTAATTGAATTTGCAGCGTTTGACAATCGATTTAAAATTTCTAGATCGTAATTTAATTTTAACTATCCACCTTTTTTGTAGAGTTCTGATTTTTTAATATTTTTTTTATTAATCCTTTATGTATAAATATTTAGGTAGATTAAGTTCATTGTAAGTTTTTTTTTTTTTTTTTTTTTTTTTTTGTCTGAATCAATTGTTTAGAAATAATACGCTTCCTCGATTAATTCGATGTAATTGTTTCAAACAAATTTGATAATGAAAACGTATAAATGAAAATGGACGTTTTTAAAAATTTATGTTGAAATAATAGCTAAATTATTAGTACTACCCTTCTCCAAAGAACTGGTTGTTTCTTTTCTCTCACCCCCATTTTTCTTTTCTTTTTTTTTAACCGTGGTAGAAAAGTTAGAGGAAGTTCTTTGATTAATACGGGGAAGAGAAAACGCATTCGCCGGATGTACATAAGGATTTGTTCTCACGAGAGAATATTTGTTTGCTTTTGCAGCGTTCGGCTTTCGGCTACATTAATATAAAAAGCGTTCTTCGACCTGAGAACGTATACGGAGAAAAAGAGAGGGGGGAAAGGGAGATGCAGGCAAGGGCTGTGAATTCAAATGGGGCATTAAGCTGTTGCCAATTGGCTCGGCGTTTGTGAACTGTAAAGCGCAAACTTCGGTCACTGGGAGGTCTTTTGGGGGTGTTGGGATAGTGATGGAAACAGTATAGGAATGAGAATTGTAATTGCCCCCTTCTCTTGGTGAAGTTCGTTTATTTCCCTCTGGAACGTGTATTACAATGTTATGCTTAATGGATAAAGAAGCAGTGTGGGAGGTCTTTATGTTGTGCCTTGGGAATCATTAAAATATATCTAGAATTAAAAGTGCATTTAGTTTTAAATAAGTAAAACTGTTATTATTTCCATGGATTTCAGCAGAATTCAAGAATATATGGGAATGATTGTTTTTAAATAAAAATTTAAATGAATGCTTAGGAATTGATCATTTTGATTTTTAACTAAATAGAAAATTTGTTTTTTTTCTATCTCTTTCAGTTTTAAAACAATTGTTGCAGTCTTTATTTTTAGCCTTTTATGCCTGAAATGCATTTATGGTTTTTGATCGGCTTAGATGCCATATTGAAAGGGTGATTACTAATAATTGTTAATAAAACTACATTAAACTTCTTTTAGAACAATTTCCGATATTTTTATGATAATTACTAATTGTAATTACTATTTTAGAGTTTGAGGTTAATCGAAATGTTATCGTCTATTTATAAATTTGATTACAATTGTTTATTAACTTTTATTTTGATAAAGTTTATTCTTTCTTGCATTGTTTATGACAATCTATGTTGTAAAATCAAAGATAAGTAAACATATTTATTGGGATTCTGCAACTTTTCTGTCTCTCAAGTTTGAGTCTCTGATTTTTTTTAATGTAATTATTTAACAAGTTAAAAAAAAAAAAAAAAAAAAAAAAACACGAATGTTTTAAATGCTGTTAAATCACATTTTTTTTTTTTTTTTTTTTTTTTTAATATTTCTCTTTTTGTGAGTTTTAACAACCTTTTAATTTTCCTTTTTATGAAACATTTAGTTTTTTCAAATGAATTTGTATGAATAACTTTCATAATTTAAATTAAAAATTATTGTACTTATAATTTCCGTACAATTTAGATTACATCACTGACTCTCTTTCTCCCTTAGACAATACATTTTTCTTAAACATCGAAATAATTTAAAATATCCATTCAATGCTACATTAATTTAGTAACGAGATTTTAATAACGACTGTATAAAAAAAAAGAAGAGTAATTCTTTTTTGATTGTTCTATAATGGCGTATGGTACATCTGAAATGTTCCACCAAACGAAGGAGAACCGATTTTTAATGGAGCTCCCCTGCCAGTGAGAATATTTTCTGACCGATTTCTACCTGTATACTCCGTTTGTTAAATGCTGCTTCTTTTTTCTTTATTATTTTCGTTCACTTTTCATGCGCGGGAAAGAGCATCGTACAACCTGTGGAACGTCGTGGGAAGCGGTAGAATTCGATTGAGCAGCAGGTGGCTAAACCCCCATAACCCCCTTTTTCTTCTTCTTTTTTTTTTTTTTTTTTATCTCTGGGAGAGAAACTTTCACATCCTCCTTTTCCACCTATTTGAGAAGTAATATGCTATTTGAGCGTTATTAAACCAGGATAAACCATATTTTATTCAAGTATATTCGTATTTTAGCTTTTTATTATTAAAAAAAATCGAAATTATCGAAATTTTGTTAATTGTTAGAATTTGTTTATTTTTTATATTTGTTATGAATTTATTTTTTTTATATTTGTTATGAATTTATTTTTTTATATTTGTTATGAATTTATTTTTTTTTATATTTGTTTTGAATTTATTTTTTTATATTTGTTTTGAATTTATTTTTTTATATTTGTTTTGAATTTATTTTTTTATATTTGTTTTGAATTTATTTTTTTATATTCGTTTTGAATTTATTTTTTTATATTTGTTATGAATTTGTTTATTTTTTATATTTGTTATAAATTTTTTTATTTTTTATATTTGTTATTATATTTACATGTTTATGGTTATTAGAATTTGTTTATTATATTTTTTTATGGAATTTATTATAGTTTTAATTATTATTTATTTATGAATTCCCTGGTGTTTTTTTTAGAAGTTACATTTTTCATTTTCAAGCTAATAATTGATCTATAGAAAATTTAAGGTAGAAAATGATGTATAAAAACTGTATTTCGTTGATTAAAAGGCATATTGATTAGAGTTTTTTTTTTTTTTTTTTCCTGAATCGCAGGCAATGGAAAAAGATTTTAATTCAAATAACTGTAAAATATATGATTATTTTAGTAATCTGAATTCATGCGAGTGAGTTTTGCTACAATTTTTGTGAACAATACTATGATTTCTAATTCTTCCGATTGTGTCAAAAGTAGAAAGGACTTAGATAATTATAATTGAGATTAAAATCGAACTAAACTTAATTGAATTGTTCTAAAGATTCATTGTACTAAGCTAACTTCGATAGTGTAATGAAATTATTAGAATTGCATTTAAAACTATAGTCATGCTAAGAAATATAATATGAAATAGAGATACGAGTAGAATATGAATATAGAAATATGAATAGAATTCGCGAATTAATGAAGTTCGGGATTTATATATATTCTTCCTGCTCATTTTAAGTAATGAAATTAAAATAGTGTATAATATTTTACATCAGATTACTGGTCTAACTTTATCTATTCTTTACATTTTTTTATTGAATTGAGCATTTTTTTTGTATATTGTATTATTATAATACATTTACAATTTTTTAAATGTTCTTTTTATAAATTTTATCGGCAAGTGTAATTTTACCTTGTGAATGCAATTTTGTTAAATATTACAATATTTTTTAATAAAAGGGTACAATTTAAAAAAAATATGTTGGTTATTATTTTTCACCTTAAGGTGTTCGTTGTTGATTATAGTAAAAAAAAGTTAATTATTAAAAAAAATAAATAAAGACTGTAAAAGGTGATATCAGATCATTCATAATTAATGTTTGGAACCAAGTTCGCAAATTTCATTTGTATTAAACTGCATATATAATGGCTGTCAAATATATTTAAATTAGAATAAATCAATTTCCCCATTTGAACAAATCACACCTCATGTTTGCTGTGAATTCTGAACGAAATGATCCATCTTCATTCATTATGTGTCATCATTTTATTTGCTTTTTATTGAATCGATTGTTCGCAAAAGGCTTCTTCTTTTTAAAAAAAAATATGGTAATTCTTGTCTTCTCTCTCGAATTGAAGGAGTTTGCATTATCCTCTTAAATGCAATATTCATTAATGATTTGCGCTTTTAAGTTTTAATTGAAAAATTTGTAAGTGTGCACTCCATTTATAAGGGGCTTGTTAATATTAAGATGGTTTTCCTTGCACTGAATGTACTTATAGATTATTTTCAAATCGATAAAAAGAGTTAAAGTGAATCTTCTTCTGATGAAAACCCCTTTTGGAAAAATGGAATTATTCATTAATTCCATCTTAAGTTCATGCACTTAAAAAAAAAATGTTTGTATTACCATTTTTGTGTTTGAATAGTTCTTTTTAATAATAATAGTTCTTTGAATTGCTCCTTAATATAACTTGGATGAAAGTTCTAATTTTCGTAAGATACCACTATCATTTTTTTCTCCTGATTTTTTTTCCTCTATTATTTTTTATTCTGGTTATAATTTTTAATATGCTTTTTACTTTTAAAAATAAAAATGTATGTGCATGTAAGGTTTTTTTTTTTTTTCCCTTTAAATTTAAAAAAATGTTTTGAAGTGAAAGGAGTTGTTGATGATTATAGTGGAACAAAAAATGATTTAATTAAATATATATGGATATATATAAGGTAGTGTCAAACTGTCACAATTAACGCTCGGAAAGAAGTTTGCAAATTTCATATCTGTTAAACTACATATGTAATGGCAGTCAAAAGTGTTTCGAATGATGGAAATAATAGAGTTAACTCTAATATTTTTGTTACATTTGATATGCATTCTTGTGTTTCTCCAGTACTATAAAATTCAGAATATTGCTTTGGAGATATAATTTATATACCTTCATATTTTATGACTTAAGTTTACTTATTTGCATATATCAAAGTTAGTTCTTTTATTTTTGTATTATATGATTTTTTTTTTTTTTTTTTTCATTTGTTGTATATAACTATTTCGTTTACTTTAGTAACATTATTAATTTACTTCTAACTATAGACTTTAAAATTCAAGAAAATGAGTTAAAATAAAAAATTAATTTAAGAGTTAAATTCAAGAATAAAAGTTGAAATTTTTTTTTTTTTTTTTTAAGACATACAAGATTTACTTTATGCAAAGGAATTTATTACATTTGTGTTGTTTAATGTATATTAACCAAAAATAAATACTTATTTGTTAAAAATATTGCTGTTGTAAATTATCTTTTCATACCAATTGATACCTCATATTGAAGTGTACATTCTTATTATTTGCTTTTTAATTAATAATAAGAATGTATACTTAAATTATTGTATTATTAAGCAAATTAATATATAGGGATTATTGCTGCTTAAAATTTTTTGAAATGATACGTAATTGACCACCATCAATCGCAATTGTAGAAAATAACAATTCATCCTAAAGTGACCTTTCATGCTAACAGATATCAAAATATTAAACTATAAAGTCGTATGATTTTCTTTTATAATGAAGCAAAGTAATGCTGATGAAAATCTTTATGCATAAGAGTAAGTCGCCCATCTGATTCGTTTTAATAACTTCCAAATCCCAGATACAGATCAAACACTAGCAGTCAAGTCCTTGATCTCTTGAAAGAGGGAAGGAAACCGGCTTCCAACTTCTTGACCGTGTTGGGCAGGTAGTAGGCCGATCGGTGTGTTACTCGGCGCTTTTCTTTCTTCGTTCAGGTTACTCGGGGAAAAAGAGAGGCCATCGCTGGGGCCAACCTCCTCGAACGGGTAACCCTGTCTGACAGGCCCTGCTGCTTCCTCTGCTCTGTTGACATTTTAGCCCGAACCTTTTTTTGTGAATTTATTGCGCTCTGGACGCCATTTTCTTGGGTGAGTCATTACCGACCGTTACTTTTTACTTGCTGCCGCCGCTGCTGCTGCTATTTATCTCCAGGTGTGTCTCGTCTGCCTCTTTTAATTTTGTCACGCCGATCTGTCTGTTTGACCATTGTTTAGGAACTTTATTCATAATGAAATGTCGTAAATCAAACCTTCCACCATTTTGCAGGAGACCTTGAAGAGTGGATGTGTCGACGGATTGAAATAAAGTGGATACGGGAGTTCGTTACGAAATCTCTTAGACTACCAAAATACGTTTGATCGCAATTAAATTAAATGGGTATTGCATCATACGGTTAGAGGTTTTAGCTTATGTTTAGTTTTGTTAGGTAGTGTTTATGTGTAAAAGTAAAAATTAAGGTGTAGTTTTCTAACTTAAATTCAAATTTCTATGTCCGTTTTAAACTACGAAATAAATAATTTGTTAAATATGACCCTAAATGATAGTAGTAAATCTTATTTTTTTTTAACAGTGTTTTCTATTTTTGTTCAAATGTCACATTTTTTTAGGACAATGTCGTCAAAAAGTTTAAAAAATGTGTTCTTCTTTTCACAACTGTTATCTTGAATGAAGGTTATATGCCCAGTCCTTTTTCTTTCACTGTTTAATATTCTGTTTATTTATGTGCTCTTTATTTTCACCCTAAATATATTCAAATTATTTTCTTAATTAGGTTTTTTTTAAACTGGATTATCAACTTTCCAACTCATAAATGCCGTTGACCTGGCGCTCTTTTCCTTACTCACACTATTGTTTCATTTATTTAGCTTAAATGCGCATTAATTTATATTCCTATGCAGTGCTTGATCATACGTTATTGTGATCATGTGTGCGATATGCCACCACCTGCAATGCTCGCTTTTTTATATCTTCTATTTTTGATTGTTTGCGAATGTGCACGTATTCGGGTCACTGAGATGAAACTGTGCCACTAATAGTGGTTTCTGTGATCTTTTGCATTTGCTTTCTAATGTCCTTGTCTCTTTAATTGTTAGGAGGTGTTGTGTTGATGTGTAACAATCAACTTTTATTGATATAAATGCAGCGTGCCGCCTTTTTTTTTTTTTTTTTTTTGTTCGTGTTTCTTGGATCCTTTTGTTATGGATAAGATGTCTTCCTTTATAAGCCTGAGGGGAAAGCAGTTGAACTCAATTTTATTTGTGATTTATGGTTTAATGCTTGCAGGCTTAAGTAAATTCTCGGTGAATTTTATTGAAACCAGTATGTTAAAGAAGCGAAGATTTTTTTTATCTATGAATAGATTGGAACTCGTAACCTAATGCAGCTTTAATTGAACAATCATTATAACAATTAATATTTTAATAATTTAAATTATAAAAAATGATTATATTAAATACTATTATTTTTTTAAATCATCCAGAAATTTGAAATTCACTAATGCAACAATTAGCATATTAAAATGAGGAATCATAATTGATATTTTAAAAGTAATATGTTTACGAATGATATTATAAATCATTCTCTATTAATGCTTCTTCTAGGGATGATCTTCTTTAAACGTTCATTTGAATGGGTTTGTCACATAAAATTTAATTTATTATAAAATTAACAGTTTGACAAATACCATGCATTTAAATAAATATTGTAAAAAATTTTTATTTGTTCTTTTATTTATTTATAAGATTCTTTTAAACAAAAAGTCCATCATTAATAATTTATTTAATACATTTTTAGATTTAATCTCTGTTACCAACTGCTTACAGTTTTCATGTAGTTAAAAACGAGATTTTCTTCAAACAACAATTGTTCCTGTCCTTTCTTTTTAATAAAATTAATGAATTTAAGAAATTGTTATATCTATCTATCTATTATTTATGAAGCTATTTATATGCTGGCATAGTTAAAGTAGAGAAAACATTCAACTGTCGTAATTAATTCTATTGGCAGTTTCCATGAAAGAAAGGAATAGTGCAAATCGAATTTATTACGGCGGTTGAATGTTTATTACAATAGTATATTATACAAATAAGTTATAAATTAGACGTAATAAATTATTATAATTTTTTTTGTTAAAAAGAAGAAAAATTTCATAAAATTATTTCTTTATAGATTTTCATTAAACTTCAATTTAAAATTTATTTGCGTCCTTAAACTTCGTGCATGATGTGTTCTTTTTTATTTGCTGAATTAATCGATTAAAATTGTTTAAAATTATTTACTATCCACATGAAAAACAGTGAATCAATATATGCTTAAAAGAAGTAAACAAATATATGCTTTTTAAATTATTCGATACATTATTGTTCTTACAATCTTTAAAATCAACTGCTTTCTTCATTGCGTATGGGACATTCCAGATAATTTCAAAATCCAGAAAAGGATACTTATTGTATATTTTCATTAACCTTTTAATCATTAATTCTAATTTTGGAGTGAAGGTAACAGTGTGCTTTTTCAATTCCTTCTATTAGCTCCCACTCTCCCTATATATATATATCTTGTTCAAATTTTCAATCGTTAATAAAATATTTTTTATTCATCCACTCAAGTTCAAATACATTTTTCTTCAACTTGTAAATGACACTGGATGTTAATACTGTTTTTTCAAATATTAATTCAGTAATTAAATTAAATTAATTAATTTTATTTTTTTTTTTTTTTTTTTTTTTTTTTTAGATTTAAGTTGCATATATCTACCAATAGAGGGCGCCAGATAAACTTAAAAAAGGAATGAAAATTATTTATAAAATAATTTCTCCAATATAGTGAAAAAAAGTAGGAATTGACTTAAATTTTTTTTATTTTTTTTTTATGTTACTTGTTTTTTAATGTAACTTTTTTTGTTCATTTTAGTTTCGTGAATTTAATGTATATGCTTTGTTATGTTATATAGGAAGTCTGTCATTAAAACAGACAATTCAATACACATCCCTACAATTATGCTTTTATACAGGTAATAATTGTAAGGAAATTATGTATTCATTTATTCTTTTAATTAAAATTAAAACAATGAATGCTTTATTTATTCCTTTCTGCAGATTATACCTTACTTCTAAGTATTCTTTTCCAACAGCACTTCTATTAAAAATTGACGATTTACCCACCCCAAGCCCTTTTCTATATATTTCTATATTGAATACATTAACCATTTACCATTCTTATGCTAATGGCAGACAATTAAAGTAGTTGATTGGGCAAGGTCACTTAGCATTTCTCCTGTGAAAATATTATCATTTGTTAGAATCAAAATAGGGTGTTGCGAAGAATTTAGGAATATTTTACATCAAACAAGGCAAAAAATTCACAGTTGTGGTACATAAAAACTACCAAGGTCTTCAGCGGCATGAAACAAATCTCAATTTTTTTGCCTCTAGGATATGAAAGATGTGACCACATAAAGTAACTGTAAATCGTTATAGATTTGTCTCAGTTCTTTTGTTACGTTTTATTTTATTTATTTTTTTTCCGGTGTGTTTTTTGGAGAGCATTGATTAGATCTTTAGGTGGAGTCACTTAAGCTTAAGATTCAAGTGAGTAGGATGACCTTCGCACTTGAATCGTTTGTTGTGACCACTTTGTTTCAAATTGTTATCCCCTCCCTTCACACCAGTTCCCTTCCCCCCTACTCGATAAGCTCTGCATGGTCTTGCCAAATTGAGTTGTATTCTTCAATGGCATTGTTTGTTGAAGAATTGGGTTGAAAAATATATCGGAATGGAATTTTAAACATTTTATCGACTTTTTTTTTTTTAAGGGTTGGCATTTAAGTATTTTATTTACTATTTTTTGTTTTAATATCAAATTATTTTGTTCTAATAGCTCGTGTTCCACGTATATTTTTTTTAATCATTCCAATAATTAGTCCAATATGATATGCTGTAATTCATATAACTAGTTATCTTTATGCATATCTAAATAAATTACATTCTATTTATTGATTATTATCCGAAATGATTTTTTGCCAGCATTTAGTTTATCTGTTAATTTTTTTTTCACAAACATCAGCCTACATATTGTTCCTTTCTAGTTTTAGTAAAATAAATGACTGTTTTATATTCCTCAGTGTTCTTTTTGACTTAATATATTTTATCGTAACCCGGTATAAAAGTTGATTGGGATTAAAAATAAAAATGTTATATCTTAAATGTTATATGCAAGTTTTTTTACTAAATTAATTATTAAACATTCACATTAAGCTGCTTATATGCTATATACCCAATTTGTACGAACAAATTGTACGAATATTCAAAGTCGTCGATAAAATGTTTCGAATTCAATTGGGATATCTTTTTTCATCGAAACAGTATATTTTTTCCTACTTAAATATTTTTTAAAAATAAAAATAAAAATAAATATGCAATTTGCATAAAAGTTCTTTTACTATAATACTCTACCCGTCTTGTAAAGTAATTATTTTATGCATCACAAAACTTGTTACATCAAATTATCTACATTTTGTATAAGAAATAATCTTATAAAAATTCCATTAAAGGCTTCAATTAAAAAAAATTAAGATTAAAACTAATATATCTGTATTGTTCTATATATGTAGTTTGTGAAAATTAAAAATATGTATCGTGAAATATAAGATTTTTTTAAAGGGGTAAAAATATGATTATTCCGATGTAATAAATAACTTACTTATCAATTAATTAACTACTTACAATAAATAACTTATATCTTTGTATGTAATTTTCTAAAATCACATTTAGTGTTTTTTTTATATTTATTATAGTATTTCATAACCATTAAAAATATGGAGTGTTTTAGTATCTGAACATTAAATAAAAGGCTATTTATTAATAGCCATCGCAAAAATAAAACACAAGCGCTATTCATATCGATCATTATTATTTACCTAAGAGGTAGACCAACCATTCGAGAAATGTCTTTAACCTCTTATATCATGATCATCATCCTTATCATCATTTACATATCGTATGCGAGATTATTTTAATAAAACAAATCTTGCATAAAATTTTCTCTACTTACAATTTTTTTTTTATAAAAATAAATATTTCCTTCTTGTATAATAATTTGTTTTTATGCATTACAAAACTTGTGTTTGCTTTTTTTCTTCTTCTTAAAGACATTAACGAAGAGATACGGGAAAAAGAAACCTTTTTAAAACCTAATCCTTTGATCCAAAATGTCCACCTTTCCCACTTTACATTTCTATCACATTTGCATACTTATTAATTCATAAATAAAATTTATTGCAGAATATTTGCGTCGGTGAAATCTCCGAAGTATTTTAAATATCTTGCTTGATTAGTAATTCAAGACATTAATATCTAATATTGCCAACCTTTCCAATTTCATTAATGACCTACGATGGAAACGGGTAGATCGCTCTGCTGTTTTAAATAAAACGATCAACTGAATTTATTTGGGGCAGAATGAGAATAATTAAAGAGAACTTCCTGTTGGGCGATTCAGTATGGATATGGTTCTGAAATAAATGTGTAGGCGTTTGTTGCCTCTTCCTCAAAGATAGATTTAGGTGCGTATTTACCCGGCCCTTGAACTCTTTTAAGGTTTAGACAGGTCTTAAACGAGCTGTTAACAACATGTGGCAAACGTACGGATATAGCAGTTTTCAGAATTAGTTTCTCAACACACGCATGTTTGTCACTTCTTTTTTTTTTTTAAATCTACCTTTATTACTTATCCCTTTCAAGTGTATTGCTTTCACCCACTTTTTACGCGCGGTTTTGGTGAGGAAAAATAAAAAGAAAATAGCAATGTGGCTCGAAACTTGAATTTTTTTAAAAAAAAATAGGAAGGCAATTTTCAAGTCTCCAGTGAAAACGACGTGTTCTGTGCCTTTGTGGTGGACATTTTTTTTTTTTTCCCTCTGCTAAAAAAGTTTCTTCCCTAGTCGAGTGAATTGCTTTGAATCACTTTTTATGTTCATGTAATCCCCCTCCCCCTTCTTCTTTCTGCATGCATTCCAAAAATCTCGCAAAAATGGTGTAAAAGTGAAAATTGCCTTTGAACATTAAACTTCAAGAAGAGAAAAAGTAAAGTTTGCCGTCTGGTATGAAACTTTTTTTTTTATCTCCACGGTTCTGAAAGAAGAATAGTTTTTTAAGAATAGTATTTTTTGAAATTTTTTTTTATCTAAATACTAATAGTTAACCGATTAGTGATGGCAAGCCAATGTTATATTTTATTGAAGCGAATGTTGTGTATATTAAAGTCCTTTTGATTTTTTCAAATTTGTTTCTTAATAATCATTTTTATTTTTTTTCCCTCTAAATACTGAGTGAATAGTCTTTGTGATGTCAGCTTAGCTCTGTGGTAAATACCTTTGCTGAAAAAACTGTGTTTGATGATTTATCCTTCGCATTTAAATCGACCTAATTATATTGGAATAAGGCAAATAATATTTAACGATGTATGCCTAAACTAATTCAAATTTTGATATAAATATTAGAATAATTTTTTTGAATTAAAACTAAACGATAATTGCAATATATTTATCATTATATGATGACACCTCAGCTCACTCATAATCAATTTGCTGACAACTTGTGTCTGATAATGAAATTAAATCTGTACATGTAAGTGTACGCCATTTTCAATTTTTTTCTTCTTTCCTTTCGATTTTCGCATTGTCACTGCGATTTCGTGTACTTTTCTTATTTTTACAACATTTATCTTCTACACGTTATTGATTTTTTTAAAAAAATAAATGCACGTATATATTTTGGTTGTACTTAATCTCTCCGATCCAAAATATGTTCAACACTAAGTCCATTCTGATTAAACAAGCAGATTCAAAGCAATTTGAGAAAGCCGTTTACTGAAAAACCTGTGGTCTTTTTTTATTTGACCTAGAAAGCAAAAGAAAGATGACAGTACCACCTGTGGCGGTGTACATCACTCTGATTTGTCAATGCTATCCTGTAAAAAAAAGGTGCATGTTTTAGAAGGGGGCGTATTACCTTTTGAAATGAATTTTAGGGGGTAGTTGTTCCTTTGAGATATTGTCATCATATTGGTGAAGACCGAGGAAACTCAAATGAGATTGTTGATGCGAGAACTCTTATAATATTCACTGTCTATAGGTTTTTCAAAGCAATGACCGTACATTTGCCATCAGCAAAATCAAGCGTACACTATTATAGAGCCACGATTGTGCCAAAAGAAAAAGTAGTTGTTACGTATTAATCATAAATTGACATCTCAACTGATTCAGAATTAATTTGCTGGAAGTACTGTTTCTGATGTCTAATTCTGTATTGGTTATTCGTTAAATGTGTGCCCACAAGTAAAGAATATCATCTCGTTTATTTGTTACTTTCCTGTTGCAATTTAATATGTTTTGTTTTAGTAGATATCCTACACACGATGTACAGTCTTTAAAGAAATCATTTGTACAGGATACATTTGCATGCTAGATTTGTGTACGTTTGTTTAAAACTAGATATATAGCGTTTATCAGTTTATCTGTGAAATAATGAAGAATGATGAGAAATGTTCTTCACTTTAGGGGTATAATAACAATGAAGACTATTTAAAATTAAATTTGCCTTTAATAAGCATTGATTTTTTTTTTTTTTTTTGAAATAATTGAAAAGAATTTTTGATTTTTAACACTACTCACTAAAGATGATGACACCTCAGCTCACTCAGATTGAAATCTGTTGAAAATTTGTGTCTGATGATGATTTTTGTTTTTATTTATTCTAGAATAATGAGTATTACAAGTGTTTATTTTGTATTTTTTTCTTTAATTGTGAGTAAATAATGTATGAATTCAAATATCGCAATGCAAAATAAAAAATGATTTTAAATATTTTTTATACAATGGCTTCCAAAACTACAAATATTTGTTGAAAGTTGTAAGAAACTTATGCGAGAAAAAATAGTTATATTTGGCAATTATATGATGACACCTCAGCTCACTCAGATCAAAAACTGTTGAAAACTTGTGTCTGATGATAATTTTTGCTCTTATTCATTTGGGAATAATAAGTATTATATGTAATTTATTTTATGTTCTTTTTAAATTTTCTGTAAACAATGTATGAATTATAAAATCGGAATGTAAAATTTAAAATGATTTAAAATATTTTTTACACAATGTCTTCCAATATTCTACATACTTAAAATAATTAAAATTACTTCACATATTTGTTAAAAGTTGTAAGAAACTTATGCGAGAAAAAAAAATTATATTTGGCAAATATATGATGACACCTCAGCTCACTCAGATTGAATTCTGTTGAAAATTTGTGTCTGATGATAATTCTCTTTGTTGTTTACCATAAAATAGTGCTATATATTGTTTATTTTAACAATATATATATTGCTATTGATGCAAAATATATATATTTAAAATTAAAGTGAAATATTTATTATTTCAAATTTTATTTGAAATAAAACATATATCTGGGGACTATTATTTTTCATTTGTATAAAAAATGTATTGTTTATTTGATTATTAATTAGTCTAGCTTTAATTATATGCTATTCAGTGTTTTGTTTTTATATTTCTAAATTTTTGTAAGTTATTCGCAATAATGTTATTGAGTCAGTTTTATTATAGTCTATGTAAGTTATTAGAAGTATACAATTACACTTTTTCAGATAGTACTTGTACAACCAGTTTCATACAAATAAAGGAAATTTTCATTTATTAAGATACTAAGTAGTGTCATTTGATCAAATAATTTTCCTTATTTACTAACATATTGATTAATACTAATTTTGTAAATAATTTAATTTAACAAAATTAGTATTTCGAATATAAATAAATAAATGAAAATTTTTTTGTGTTTTAAAAGAATATTAATTTATAGCAAATAATATACACTTTCATGTACTGCATCGAATTTAACGAACTATACGAACTTTGTTAGAATAATTATTTACTTAAAGTATAACATTATTTATATTTATAAAATAATAATGAAAGAATGATAATTGGTATGTTATCATCACCTTAAATAAATTTTTCGGCATTTAGTTAATTTTTCACCTCAAGGAAAAAATGTAATTTGAATGTTGTTGTACATATTATATTTAAGAACAATACTTTATTCATTATCTTATTGCATTGTCGTTCATGTAATGTGATTGATCATCAAAAATCATCCAATATTTTTTATACAATGGCTTCCAAAATTTCAAATATTTGTTGAAAGTTGTAAGAAACTTATGCGAGAAAAAAAAGTTATATTTAGCAAATATATGATGACACCTCAGCTCACTCAGATTGAATTCTGTTGAAAACTTGTGTCTGATGATAATTTTTGCTCTTGTTAATTCTGGAATAATAAGTATTATATGCATTTATTTTGTTTTCTTTTTAAATTTTCTGTAAACAATGTATGAATTATAAAATCGGAATGTAAAATTTAAAATGATTTGAAATATTTTTTACATAATTGCTTCCAAAATTTGGACAATTCTGATTCAAATTGTTTAATAAGTTAGCATATATTAATGAGTTTTCTATCTTTAAAAGTAATTTTGATTTACGATATATTTATTAATATTGCTGCCTTTCAAAGGAAAGCAGGAATTGATGAATTTAATCTCCTTTGATGAATTTAACGTTTTTATACCTGCTGCCGTTGTTATAAATTTCAAATGCAAAGGGAATCAAATTTTAGAACAATACGGGTTACGAGAACGGTTACTTGCTTATCTGCTTATTCTTTGAGTGATGAATACTAGAACTGGAGCATCGACATAAGAATTGATTCAAAAATCATTGTATAGTTAAATAGTGTTGAAAATCAGTAAACAGTTGGATACACCCAGAAAAGACTTGACTTCGTTAATCGATTTAAAGTATTAGGGGAAAAAATGGCATTTAACTTTATTGTTATTGTCTAATGGAGGAAATCTGTGTATACTTCTTCTGCAAATTCTAAATTAAAGTAATGCCTAATCATAAAAATTAACTCTAATCTACCGGAAAATATATGATGTAACGAATTACCATTTATTGATATTAATTACACAGAATAACAAATTTCGATGAATTTTTTTCCTTTGAGATTAAAATAGCCGTTTATTACTAATTTTGGGTTGCTAATTACAATATGATAATGAAAAATTGAAATTGGCTCCCATTCCTAAAATAATGTTTTCAGTATGAAACAATGCGTTAACAAACTCATGTACGTGTTTACTTTATGTTAAAGTGTGGCTTGGATATGCATTGTTACTTATGCCTTTTCTCGGAATCATCATTGAAAATTGGCCAACATTGTAGTAGACCATTTTCCCTGATACCAAACCTCTATTTTCTCAATGTTCTAATGAAAACAATCACTGTGCTAGTCGCCAACTTGGCCACAATTTTCAGGAAAAAATTCCAAATGACACTACAGAGCATTCATTTTTAGAGACGTAGTGCAACCAAGTTTCATGTATGCATGTAATTCGATTGGATTCAAAACGTATGTAATAAGAATTCAAAATATTTAAATATCGTTTTAATGGAAATAATTTTGGTTAGTTATAGATTGCTGGCATAGATGCTACTGAAGTGCTAGATGTTTTATATCTCTATATATTTTTTATAAGCGTTGCTTTATAATTTACAAATTTTTATAATTTTGTAAGTTATGTTATATAAATTTACGTATTCCCACATTTCAATTTTCACACATATTTCAAGAAAACTTAGGGAACTGATTACCTCTGTTTCTCATAAAACAAAGCAAATTATCAATTTTGACTATCTTTTTTGTGTTCAGCGTCCCAAAATAAATTTAGAAAAAATTACTATTACGAGAAAATTTTTAATGGCAAGATTAACCCGAGTCCCAAATGTCCAAATTTTGCTTGAATGACAGTTAGCATCTTTTTACTGTTGTTATGATAGATAAATCTTTGACAGAAATATTCAGTTCAATTTAGTTTTAATAACATGAACGCATAATTGTGTAATTTTCGAAACAACATTGATGTCAACTTTATCATAAAATCATTTTCAGTCACAGTTACTATTATCAGTTTCTATTGCTATTACTAATTCTTGCAATCCTTATAAATTCCACGTTAATATGAAAGAAAATACCACACATTAAAAATTGGTTCTGAGGAGAAATTCTTATTAAAATTATTTAATTTAAATTTCTGGATGTGATAAAAGAATGGCGAAGCGATATTTGTAAAAATTGGGAAAAGTGGTCACGAGTAGATTCCTCAATAATTTCATCAATGTGAAAAACAGAAGCGTTTAATTTCAATTTTGCATTTGTAACTTTAGGTAAACTGTATTCATTCATATGTAAAATGGTATAGTGAATTCTATTTTTGAAATGGTTATTTCTTTTCTACAGTATTCCTTTCGTTAACTTTAGCTGTGGGTAAAAATTTAACCATTGATGATTGCTGTGTTGCGTGATTGTTTCTTATATTTCCAGTAGTAAAAGAGTGAAATTTACGACTGCTGTAGCAAAATTAACTTGTCACTCCTTTTGACAGATGCTGCTCCTTTTTCAAAAAGTTATTACAGTTTCTTCGTTCCGTTTGCCTGCGCACATTTGCAACATCTGGCGGTTAATTCTCTTGCCCAAATATCACTTTGTAATTGCGAGTGTCATTAGTGCCATCATAATTTCTGTTCTGGGAAAAAAGAAAGAAAGAAAAGAAAAGAAGGTAAACTCCGAAATGCGGAACAAATTTCTTTCAAGATGAGAAAAGTTCTTTTTCTTACTGGCGATAGCAAGCATCCATGAGGAGGAAAAGTTGCAGCAGCGCCTACCTTGACCTTTTGCATGGATTCACTCGGGTGTTGGCAATTTCGTGACCACTGGACTGTTGCTCCTGTTTGCTTGAGTTTTACGAGTGTTTCTTCCTCCTTTTCCCAGAAAAAGTTATTTTTTAGAATGCTTTTAAATTGCTAATTCTTTAAAAAGAATTTATTTGTATACAAAATTATATATGGCTCTGTTTTCGCTTAGGTTCCTTACAAACTAAAGTCGTTTATTCTATCTACGTTGCGAAATTAGTGAAACAGTTTATTCTTTCTTTGCTACTTTCATTGTGATTTGCATAAAGCAGGATGATGGAATATGTCTCATAGAAATGCATGTCTTTTTAAAATTGCTATTTTTTCATCTGATAAATAACGTTTGATTTATAAAATTTTGAATATTATTTTGCGTGTGTTAAATATAGTTAATTCATGTTATTGCAAACATATGCATGAAAATTTACAGAGTGCTTGGTTAGTATTACATAAATTATGCAAAGTTAGAATCCTGACTCGATGTATTTAAAATTGATCAGAGAACCATATAAAGGCAAAGCATAGTTTTTCCAGAAAAATTTGGGAAGAAAAATGTCTTTTAGATAAGTGAAAATACTACACCTTTAAAGTTCTTAAAACTGCTTATGCAAAACCTTTTTTTTTTCTTTTTAGATATATGAGTTCAATAAAAGTAATTGAATTTATTTCACAAATTTTCCAAATCCATTAGTCAAGTTCCTAGTGCATAAAATTAAGGTAAAGAATCGGGGGGGTTGTATAAAAAATTATTTAGATACGGGAGCTGTTGCATCGCGTGCAGCTAGCCGTTGTATTACGTACAAGCATGCCTAGATATGCATGGTGGTGATTTTGAACACCTTTCTATTTTCTAACATGTCATATGCAATTTACTGCTGTTCCTGTTTCTGTTAAAGCTTTTTTTTCCCCAGCTGTGACATCAAACTTTTTCTTTAGCACTTCTCTCGGAAACCAGACATCGTAAAAGTATGATTTGTTAGGCAACATCCTTAGGTCCATTTCTTAGCCGAATAATATTGATCGACACCATGCTATATAATTATAGTGAAATTCCTACACTTTTTATTTAGCACGATGTGGTGACTTTTGGATGTTTATAATGTTTTTAATGTATTTATTACTTACTTCATTATTATATTTATATGAATGATAATGTCTATTAAAACTTACGTATTTCGTAAAATCCAAGGGTTGTTTTCTATAGAATATTACGTATTTTCTATAGATTTACGTATTTCGAATAGGTTATTTATTCGTTTTAAGTATCAACAATGAACGAAACTATATCAAACTTCGAGATAAATTGTTAATTTTTAAATGTACATTATTATGTTAAAAATTTCTCGGAATTAAATGAATTTTTTGGAAGTCACGTACAATGTATTTTTTTCGAGTTCGTTCCCTCTCCTCTTTTCCTCTCTTCGATATGCAATGTTTATTATTGTTAAAAAAATCTGAAGTAGTGCAAATCGTGTAAAGTTTTATTTTTTTAAATATTTTATTAATCTTATTATTGTTCTTTGAAAATATATAATTTTTTTAAATGAAACTTTGAGGCAAAGAAATTATTGCAAAGTATGTTCATTGTTAAAGTATATGCACAACTAACGAGAGCAACAAAAATATTTCTTTTGCATTTTGTGAAGTAAAATAAAACCTGTTTTTAATACGATAAGTACGTCGTGTCTTTTTTACTTGCTTTCTTTTTACTTGTTTTATTTTCTGTTTTCTTTTTCTTTTACAAATGAACTAATAATACATGAACTATTCTTTTCTCGGAAGACTGTCCTTAAGTGTTTTTTTTTCACTTATCTGATACAATTTCTTTTGGAGAGGAGGAGAGTTGTCAAAAATTTTGCGTTAAAGGCTTTCAATACTTGAATCGATTTTTTTTGTTTTAATTGAATTTTTTTTAAGTACAGCATTGCATTCTTTGATTGTAAATAAAATAAAATATAATCAATCACTTGAATCTCTTTCCATTTTCAAATTGAGTACTTTAACTATATAAAAAATGGATTCCGTTCATTTTTCTGATCTCACTGACTTTTTTCTCTAATACGTTAATTTATCCTTTCTAATTAGTGTTATCTGATTTAAAATTTTAAGGTTATGTCGCTCAAATAGAATTCTCTTAACATACTTTGCAAGGAAAAAAAAAAAAAGAAATTTATTTTGTTTATAAAAAGATCTTGAAATTTTTTCTTATATGCGAAAAACTTTTATTTTATAAACGGCAAGGTAGTATTTAAATCTCTGTTCTTAATGATTTCATGAAATACAAACATTTAAGAGAGTTAGTTTTTATTTTTTCAAATTAAGCATTTTTAGTTTTTTTCAAATTAAAAAAAAAAAAAGCTTTTTAAGTTTGCATGTGATAAAAACTTTTACTGAGTTAATTTCTTTGTTCATTAATTTTCTTTCTTTTTTCCCCCTTTTCCAAGCTGTGGAATTTTCTTTTGTATCATTTTTATTCCAGGAAAAAACGCGTGAAGCATTAAATAATAATTATTCTAATGACTTCCTCGCGCTGCGATCTGCATTCTTTTCTCTTTCCCATTGATAGCGAATTTAGCATTTTTACGCGCATAGTTTCGTCTTAAATTGCACTGAATTCTTTTGATGCTTTCTTTTGCTCCGCTCTTGATTTAATGTGCCCATAGAGAGAGTTATCTTGCAAATTATCGAAAAAACTATGCAACGGAAGCATGCAATTTTGATTGATGAAGCTTTTTTTTTTTTTAATATGTTTGCAGTATGTAATTTTACTCATTTGGCTGCTTTGATTTTCAAACGAATCAACGAACAGGAATTATGTATGTGTCTATTTTGAGATTCAGTTTATAAAATCTTGGTTTTGATCGTAGCAGATTTCGTTTTATAGTAGAATGAATGGATTTATTAACATAAAATGTTCATTAAGTCATATCTTCCTACTACCTATTAAGTTGTCTTTATTATTATGTTAGATAGAAAAATGCAAGTATTATTTTCAATTTTTTATATGTTTTTTTATACCTAACTTCATTTTGATACATTTATCTTATCATCAAGTATATATTAAATTTTTTAACTATTTATTATACCGAGGTTATTAAACTAAAAAAAATAATAAAAATACTTATTTACAAAAGAAAAAGTTGTATTCGTTTTTAATAAAAAATATATTTAAAAAAAACTTTCAGAATCACATGTTTAAGGAGATATTTTTTGAACGTTATTGTACAATGAAAAATGACAACTTAAAATATAAACATTACAATGTTAAATTGTATATTTATAGCATTTTCATTTCTATTATCTTGTATTTCGAAACCTGGCGTTTCTCCTTTATAATATTTGATTAAAATTTTTATTGAAATGCTTAAATAGTGGAGTTTTTTTTCGATTCTCATAAATTTTTTCACTTAAATTTTTTTTTTTGCTGACTATGATGTTTCTCAGTGACGCTTAAATGTACAGAGCTATATGGAGATAATGAAATATTTCAAATTATTTGGGTCTTGTAATAAATGTTTTATAATTTCATCGATTAGTAAGTTTAATATTTTGGGAGAAAAAAATTTATCTTATTTGCAAATAGTGCTTTGAATAATTAAAAAAAAAGCCCGGCAATTAATATTGTAATGTTATCAAACATATATCTTATGCACCTATTTAAATATTTTAAGGCTTAAAACTGTCTGTAATGGTTGCGAAGGGGTGTAAAAGTTTTCGAGTATTTTGCATATATATCAGTGCTTTCAATTTTTGAATAGTTTTCTAATATTCAACTCCACATTCTAGGCATCAGTAAAAACAGCCTGATATATTTAACTTATTTTTTATTATTATGAAAAACTTGATAATTAATTAGAAAATTGTCAGAAAAATTGTGAAAAAATACTCAATATTCAACCGAATCGAAATCAATCATTTCATGTATACGCATATATTCACATTATTTCATTTTGATTCATTATTTTACTTAAGTATATCATACAAAATCAATTAAAATAAATAACGGGCTATTAAATGCGAAAAAAAAAATCGAAATTTAAACAAATGAAATCAGAAATACAACAATAAATTAAAATTAGCTTTTAATATATATATAAAACCACCCAAATATGTAAAATATTTATTCAAACCATCAGCCATTGGAAAGCATGAAATTTATTATTGTGTTTTACATTTCATGGATTTAGTTCCCGCAAAATTGTTAAAATTGTCTTGGAAATGAATTTTATTAAAAAAAATTTTGTAACTTAATATTTATGCTTTATTACAGATGAACCAAATTAAAAAATTATTTCCTTATTTTTTTTTCTTTCTTTTTAGCAAATGTAGTAAAATTCTTTACATGTTTGTATTTATTTTTCAGTTGACGTTTTATGGTTTTAATCTCGCAAAATCTTACTCTGTCTCGCCATAGCTATTTCGGTCTCATTCTTGTTTCAAATGCGAGAACTTACGGAAATAGAAATTTTGTTTTGTAATTCCAACTTAAAAGAAAAACCTTACTTCCAAGCACGTATAGATGCAACATTTTCCGGTTCCTCACTCATTTTATAATGCAATTTGCCTGCACTTCCACGCTCGTGCTCAATTGATTGTCATTGTTTCCGCACTGGAACCATGTGGAAACTCCCCATCCAAGTCGTGTGAAGTGGACCAGACGAAAGTGTTTGGGCAAGGTTGGGCTTCCAGAAAAGAAATTACCACGCAGCCAAGAATGTTACATTTTTTTTACGCTGAAGGATTTATTACTATTATTATCAATAACTTTGTTAAAACTTTTTTTTTCTTTCAAATCCACGCATTTACTTGATTCTAGATCGCAAATGAGGATGGGATTGTTTCTCACTTAAAAAATCTTTTTTGTTACAGGAAGTTGCTCTTTAGCGACGTTTTTGATGGGCTAGTTATGAAAACGATTGCCTGATTGCGTACCAAAACATGCAGGCGTTGCCCTTTGAACCCTCTTTTCATACAACTGTTCATTGTGTTTTAATGTGTATTTTTTTTCTATTGTTGTATGTGTATTCGCTTGTTCGTTGATGAATCGTGGTGTGAATATTTAGTAGATCTCGGACTGTGGAACTTCTTTTTCTTCCTTGTTTGCATCGAGAAAATGAAGTGTGTCACATATACATATTTTTTCCCATATTTCTACAAGAAAGACTTGCACATTTTATAAGTATCATTTTATTCCCGCTTTAATTTTTGAAAGTGTTATTGTATGTTTCATCTGTCTTACGTTATGAAATTGACCATTACTTTTCATTGAAATTATAATTTTTAAAACTCAAAGCATTTCATTTTTTACGCGGTTAGAAAATAGTAGCGAAGATATCAAGTATTAAAATATTATAGATTATATAGCCATAAAGAAATGATTAGTTAATATTTTGGTGCTGTATGTTTTTTTTTCTTTAAATTCACAATATAAAAAGAATAATTGGTTTTGCTTTGTTAAAGCTTACACAGTACGAAATAGGATTTTTGCTATCCTTCGATATTTAATACTAATTCAATATGGGCATTGAACACCTGGATGAATTCTATCTATAATCCGTTTTTCTTAAAAATTCGTTCGATTTCACAAGGTCTTATTAAGAATATTTCACTTCACTTATTTTTTCCCCTTATCTAAATGTCGAAAGCTTACACTTATACCTTCGCTATTTTTTCCCAAATTTTGAGAAAAAAAGGAATATCTACTTTACTAATAATTTTCTTGTAAGATTGCTGTTAATGTAAATTGGATATGAGAACAGCACTATTATTTCAACTATTATGTAATTTTTTTAAACCAATAATGCTCTGTATTTTGTTTATATTGAAATTTCATCTTCCACTTACTGTTTCCAATAAACTAGATATTATATAAAACATTTTATTCAGATGGTATGCAGTCGCATTACTTGTCGATTTGTGATGTACTCTGTTTGAACAGTTCTTTAATATTTAAAAAATATGATTAAAAAATAATAAGCAAGATTTTATTATTGGTATTTATTTCATTAAATAGACTATAAAAGAAAAAAATCAATGCGCCATTGATCAATCTTGTCAAATATGCATGATTTGTTTCATCATTTTAAATTAGTGCATTTCATGGCAATCCTTTTGCACAGACAATAATATATCACAAATTCAATTCAATCCAATCTAAGCTAGAAAAAGCTTATAAATTTCAATTACAAGTAATTTAATAATTTTTTTATAAAGCATTTATATCTTTAAAAATAGTTTTATTTTGTGAATTGCCATTCAACATGTTGATCGACAGTTAACAAAGTTTATAGCTATCTCAACAACAGCCTTTGCATTATGGTTTTATGAGCATGATGAAAAAAAAGTCACCTAAATCATGATAATAATGATTAAACTTTTTGGAGAATTTTTTAACCTGTTGTAATATTTAAAGTTATTTGAGTATGCAATGGCACTTTATTTAATTATCTGCCGCGAAATGGCTGGATAAATATTCTAATCGATTTTCCCCTTTCGAAACATTCACCGTGTCATAAGTATAAAGGCACATAAAGTCGTTATAAAATGATGTTCTTAAATGTTGTAAATTTCTAGTCTCCTTTTTTAATTTGGTTTTCTGTTTACAGAATTTTTATACTCGGTACGTAAACACTGCTAGTATCCCTAAAGCGTCTTTAAAATGGCTGAATTGTGTCATTAGGGAGCGTCTAGTAAATTTTTATCGCCAGTATATGTCTGGTTTCACACCCAAGAGCATCGTAAGTCTTAAGATATTTTTTTGTTACTGGCAAGTAGTAAAGACTTCACAGAAGTGTAAAATACCTCCCATTTTTATTTTTGCTTCTATAAATAAAAAGTTAAATGAAGGAAAATTTTTAGAAGATATATATACCTCTTGTGTTTTGAAAATTAGAAATATTTTATTTATAGACGAATTTTTTAAAATTTCTTGGTTCATATAAAAGATTGCTCCTTTTTATCGTATTTTATTATCAAATTTCTTCTTTTTTTTTATGAAATATAAAAAAAATAATTGCGATAATATTCAAGGTTTTATTTAAAAAAAAGGTTTTAACAATTTATGAGTTTTTCTTTTTAAGGTTTGAAAATTCGATACGGTTTTATTTAGAACTTTTAAAATTTATTTTAGTTATTTTTATTTTAACTTCACCGTTAAAAAAATGCTAATTTATTCCGATATTTTTGTTATATATTCAATAGTTTTGAAAAAAAAAAAAAAAAAAAAAAATTCTAAAACATCCTATCAATTAATGTTGTACGAAAAACATTGATTGATAACATAAATTAATAATTCAGCCCATTCAACAAAAGCTTTTATCTTAAAATAATTATTTTGTCACTACTTTGTCAGATTTTTTTTTAAGTGCCTAAGGTATAGTAAATGCAGGCTAAATTAATTATCTCTTGTGTCATTAGTTAATTATCTAAAAATTGATTTTAAACTGCATTTCTTTAAATTTTTTCTTTAACGTTAAACCTCTGGGATTAGATGTGGTTCGGAAATCCTCTTGTTCTGATAAACCACTCCCGTGTGGCGCTTTTATCCCGACGAAAGCTAAATTGTTTTGTAAATGCCACTCGGAACTTAAAAAAAATTTTTTTTTTTTAAATGATTGCAAATTGAATTCTTAATCAATGTTTTTCACACTTTATTTTTTACTAAAGTATTCAATTTCTAGTTCTTTAATTAATCAATTAATAGTATTGACTATATTGTTATACTAATAGTCAATATTTTTATGGAGATATAAATGAAATAGTTGGTTGTAGTATTTTCTATTAACTATTTATAACTTGTTTATAACATTTTTTTTGCCCCTCTCCTTTTTTTAAAAAATTATGGAATAGGCAGATATGCAATTTTGAATTACTTTTAACGTTTAACGTTTTAATTCTGTTGCAAAAAAATAAAATAAATATATAAATAAATAAAAAATGAAATAAATATATAATAAACAAAAAATGAAATAAATAAAGAAAATAAAATAAAGCACGTGAACTGCTTCTTAAACAAACTCCTTCACCTGTTTTATTCATTAGTTAAACATCTTGCAAAGCATTTGTTAAATATTGAATTTTCGATTCTTTCCTTTCTAATCGCTCAACCTCTACAGAACAAATTCTGCAATAGTTGTAAGCTGAAACAGCACATTCTCTGACTGAAAAAAACCTCTAATCTGACTACTGATAGAGTGGAAAATTGGCAAGCAGCCAAATCGGACAGATTCAAAAAGAGCGGCGTCATAGGGGTAGAAATGTCTTTTAGGAAGGATTTTAATTGCAATAAAAGTAATTTTTATTTTTAATAATTAAAATTTTAGATATATTAAAAGGATAATTAGATGAAAAAAATTCCACACTATTATACTTTCTTCTTTCAAAGCAGCTCTGCGCCGCGTATATCTTACTAGCACCTCTAACAAGTAATCGATTCGTGTGTTTCCGCCGTTAAACCGGATGTTAACCATTCCACATTTTCCATGGACGGACTCTTCCTGGGTTGGGCACATCCTATTCTTGAATAAAATTAATTCTAACAAATCGGTGTTTTTCTTTTCTCAGTATTGTATAGCAGTTATTAATCATGATGCTCACTTCTATTGAGTTGGCTGTTAAATCTTCAGAGCTCTCTTAAGTATTTCATTGGCACACACCATCCTATGCTTTTATCATAAATTGTTATCATTCATTCCTTATTTTCATTTTAGAAACATAATAAATAATTTCAATCTTTTGTAGTTATTTTAATTTTGCCCAAATAACTTTTTATTATCATGTGTTGGAAACTATATTTTTTGTTGTATATTGTTGAAATTATAGTAACGTAATATTATATTTTATTGATGCCATCACGGCAGAGATTCTTTATCTTTTTTCTTCTAGAGAACCTTTTTTACCACTAGATACAAATAACGGATAATCGCTTTCTTAGAATATTATTTGTAAATGTATAAAATATTATCAAAATAAATCTATGAATTAAAAAAAAAAAGGATTAGCAAAAATTATATATCATATTATTAACAAATATAGTAATAATACTTTTTTTCACTTAAAAAAAAACAAAAAACATTAGTCATTGCTCATGCTAGTAGTTGAAAAAGCTTCATATAAGGTTGACTTTTTAAAAGGTTTTATGCACCCCCTAAAAACCACGTGTGAAACATCTAATGTGCAATATAACGAGTGAAGAATATCATAGTGTTACCGTAATAAAATGCAATGTGAAATACAGTATAATACAATTGCTATTAAATTTTGCCAATTCAAATACATTTGTAGTTTCTCTTGAATGATATTAGTAGTTTATAGAAAATTCTATTAACCAATACAATTAATGCTATTGTAATTAATATTTAATTAGAGATAAATGAAAATGAAGGTTTAGAATTCTTTATCCAAAACGCATGGACACCCAGATCTAACCTACGAATTCCCAAGGAGTGCGTAATCTCTGGTTATGAACCCTTAATTTAGAAAAAAATAAATTCATTAATTAACTATAAATTTTTTATTTCATTAATAATTCGTACATGTTCAAACAAAACTTTAAAAAATATTTTTTCTAGATCTTCTTACATGAATATTTCATCGACTTTTCTCTTCATGGTACTTAAAATTTTTTTTAACAATCAATAATAATAAATGTAATGGAATTATGAAAAGAACATTGGTCAGTAAAAATGCCGGAAAAATTAATCTCAACTTTTAATAATAATAAATTTTTTTTAACCGTTTCCAAAAATTAATGAAAATGGATTAGATCCATAGTGTATAAACATGTTTACATTTGATGCTTAAAGTAAAAGTTTTTAAAAAGTATAAATTACTTGCACCACATCGTTTTCAGGTTTATTCAAATTATGGAGCGCCGTCACTTTTGTGATAAGTGTTTACATAATGTTGTTATCTTTCTTAATTAAATTACTGTTCAGCTATTAATGGCTCGTAACAGGCTGATATTTTAAAAATTAATCGCGCAAATAATATTGGTGCTTGTAATTAACCGTTAGTTGCAAAATTTAATTTAAAAAATGTAACTTAATTTTCTGGGCTGAAGATTTTAAATTAAAACCGTACATTACTATATTGCCAGTGTATTATAAACTATTAAAAATAAATTTCACTCTAAAATTTTTATTTATTTTTTTACGTACGAATAGGTTACGAAAGAACCATTATGTAAAAATTGCTGAATGACCTTGAGTTTTTGTAAACTAAAATGATCTGCAAAATGACAAAATACCTGCAAAAAGAAAGTTAAATTTAGCATGTGTTGGTTGGTCATCATCCAAGGTCAGATATTGCCTGCGTTTTATCTCTTTCATATCCGCCACAATACTCATAGGTATAAATTGTGGGTGGATATCACCTTGGACTTCTATCTCCAAAGTTGCTTCTTGTGTGCCTTTCTTCCAAATTGTTATTGAAGTACGAATTTCTTTTTCTATAAAATGTCTTGGTTGATGGCCGGGAAACGATTCCATCTACCTTGCTAATGTACCTTTTCTTCCTTTCAATTGCACTTCCCATATTTTATCAGTTCGGATGATCCCATAAATTGAGCTGTGAAATGTATTATTACCGATTTGCACAATTTATCTGATAGTCGGTTTCATTCATTTGGAAAGATTTAATTTGCGCTCCAGCTGGAACATTTATTATCCATTATCGCGCATTCTTTCGGGGATAATGGAATCTGTCAGGGAACACTCAAAATGCGAAAAAGAAAACTCTGTTCGAACTTTTAATGTGGGAAATACCACTATTTTGAAATCTATTGAAGTGGTTTTTGTTAAAAGGCTTTATCTAATTTTTTAAAAGTGACATTTCGAAATTTTTAGTGAAGTGTATTGAATCATTTAGTTTATAAAGAGAGCATTGTAAAATGATTTTAAGCCAAATTTCCTTTAAGTATTGTAATTGAACTTTATCAATTATGTCATCAATATTTATTAATGTAGAACATAAAACTTAAATGTCCTTTGAAGGGAACCATTTAATATCTCAAGAGAAGTTCACGGAATGATTTTTTTTTAGCCTCTTTCCTAGAAAATGCATTTTTAGAATGGATTTAATTTAATATAATTATTCTTTACAAAATGTATTTGAATTTTTTATTTGCATGTAATGTAATAGTTTGAATTCTTTTTTTCTTAATGCTATTTTTACTGAATGAAAATATTTCATTTAATTCATATTTTGAATGTTGGTGTGAAGCAATAAAACTTTTAACTATTTATTCAACAAAACTTAATGTAAACTTTTGGTTAAAATACCGAGTGAAATTTTTTACTTATATTGAAGTAACTTTTTTCTGAATTTTGCATCATTTATTAATTATTGTATGTAAAAATATGCTTGTTTAATAAGAACCAAGAATTTCATGGTGCAAATTTGTAAATTTACCATATTTTATTTTTATGTGGTACAGACGTGATTACGTCTAAAATAAATGTAAGCAAACCACTCTTTATTGTATTTAAAAAAATTAAAATTTAATTAACTTTTTGTTTTCTTTTTAGAGCAGCAGCAAAACTATCAATTTGAATATAGAAAAAATTTTGTACGCGTCAGAACAAGTGTACAACAGTCGTATTGATTTTCTATATTAAAATCAAACAATGAAAAACTCTGTTCCTAATCGAAATCAAAAACCACATTGCTTATTAAGCGCGCCTCTTATTCTATAAATAGGCAATGATTACAACCGAGTCTTTGTTAACTTAATCCCCTAAATGAACAAAGGTGAGAGTGAATATTTCAAATGTGCTTGGCTAATGGTTTCACGCATCGACGAATCGTACATATTTAACTCCCTCCATTTTAGAAACAGGGCTAAAAATAACCTTCTATCCCTAATAACTGTTTAACATCGTGTTATGGATTAATAATTACTTTCTGCCGTCCCTTCGATTTAGTAGCGCAGATGACTTTAATTGATAATTTCGACTTGTATTCTTCGAAGACGAGTTCTAAGCGACCACACCCGCGTTACGCCCTGGAAAGCCCCAGAGCTGACTTACCATCGATTTATTAGGCTGTTCGAGGTCACTTTTGGTCTGATTCAGGTACCACCTTCTATTTGTGCGTGGTAGTTCCACGGAATGTAGTCATTTTGTATCTCCAGACTAGGTTTTCTCGTTTCATTGTATGCCGATCCCAAAATGGAATGATCTAATGATGTGCTTTACGATTTTAAATCAATGATGATGCAGAATGTCACTTAATAAGACGCTAAGAATAGATTTTCAGATCGAAATTGCTTTTAGAAAATCATGGCGATATTAAGGCAACAGCCCCTTTAGGGACTTAGTTGTAGTGCGTAGTGTTAGTTTGAGTTCAAGAGAACAAAAGTTTGTTTCCACTGATGATGAGCTCTACGGTTTCTGCTTTGCAAAACGAATGGATTTGATAGAATTATAACAATCTCGTACAGTAACAGTTGGGGACAGAAGTATAAGAGTAATTTCCTTTTTTTCCCCTTCGCTACTACTCTCAAATATGGGTTAGTCTTCAATAATATTTGGTCAATACTATGAACAACAATAAATAACAGATCAGTACTATAAAGCCGTTTCGGAAGTCATTACGTCCATTGTTCTAGAAGCTACATTGATACACAGATGATGTCATCGTTGTGGATCACGTTGCGTTTGCCATCACGAATGGAGAGTGCCAAATAGCATACAAATAAGCAGGAATTCGATTCTTTTGCTGACGTGAACTTCTATGATTTTTTATCTTGATCAGCAATCAAAATTCCTTGGTTGGCGATTTCTGATGCAATACTAGAATATGAGCTATTTATTCTTTTAAAGTTCTACCGAAATATTACTCCCTTAATTCCGTGTATTTAATAGCTTTGCAAATTTTACTGGGTGACGCTGACTCTTCTTTATTAGCGGCAAATGATCTCAAATCAAAATGCTGACCATTGAAAACAAATGTATTGAATGTTGGTACATTTTGCATATTTTTAAAAATAAGCAATATTTTTGCGTATAGTCTGCATCTTTTTTGAGGGGGGTGGGGCTTTTATTTATATACAAAAATCTCTTGTAAGAAATTCTTTAAATCCGAAAAGAAAATCGCATTTAAATTAAAATAGTTGAGCAGTTTCTTTATTACTATTTTTTGTGGCCAAATATTTAATTTTCTTACTATACTGCATAACCCATGATATATAAAGCACTTATAACTCTTATAAATTCTTGTTAAATGAAATTACAGTTTATTTTAGTCATGATCATTGTTAACCAATCAAAATTTGCCATTGCTTCATATTATTTATGTATTTTCTTTTTTTTTTAATAACTCACAACTTTTGAACCACTGGAATTAAAATATTTATATTTTTTCATGTTACACTTATTTACTCTACATTTACAGAAAATTTTTCTTCTATTTTTTTTTTTTTTTTTTTAATCCCGGCTCAGTAATTGAAACTCATTCCTTGCTTCCATCTGCTTTTTGCACATTTTTTTTTTCTTCTTGTGTTGTTTGCAAATGATAATGCCGGTTGTAATTCGGAAGTAATACCTGTTTTTTCTTTTGAGCATCCGATTGGCCCTTTACACCTGCGCTTAGCATTTTCTTTCTCTGTTTGCTTTTAATTTCTATTCAAGTTCTGCGCCTGCCGTCAGCACGGCGTCTTCTTATAGCTCCACTTGATTGTTTAAGCAGGCCCCGACGAGTTGTAAAAGAAATCCGAATGTTTCTTTAAAAAAAAAAATGCATTTTTGATTGTTTTGAAAAACTTTATTACAGGGAATATCTTTGTTTAAATCATCAAGGAAAATGATTAAAGTTTTTTTACAACCTTAATTATTATTCAGAGATTTAAAAGAAACGAAAACAAATTGTTCTGAAAATGCTTGCGTATTGTTAGTAATTGCTGATGAATTTTTAGTTGTTTTTTACTAGTATTTTTTTTTTTAAAAATTGGTTACTTTTTTTTTTTCTTTTTTATTCCCCCTAAATTCATAGAAAATATATCAGCCTTTTTAACATTGATAATAACTTTTTAAAGTTTTGGATAGATGTTTCCTCATTTTTTTAAGTGAAGCACAAGCATGTTGCTTGGCTCGTTTTGTGTCATATTTGTTTTACAATGTCTTTTCGGAGTTCCATTTTGTCTCAATCAGAATGGTAAATATTTTGTTAAAACGACTCAGAAACTAGAGTTATTAGTAAATAGTTTTCTTTACCTATTTTTCTTTTTTAAATGATGATAATCTTCATATTTAAATGCATATCAGTTAAGAGCTCCAACTAAAATGAAAGCAGTTTATTTCCAGACAGAAATTTAACTTTATTCTAAATGAACAAAAGATTTTGGTGCAGTAAAAGATATATTTTTATGAATGTGGAAACAATGCAAAATTGCAATACAGATTTAAACTGTGATCAATGGGACCTAGATACTCTTTATAATTCAGAAGACAAATTGTAATTGAGTCGGCTGTACATTAATATTTCCTATGTAATTGAATTCATTCGTTAAAGTTAATTTTGCTTGCCAAGTTTTCATGTTAATGATATATTTAAAATCAATCTATTGATTTATTATCGTTTGTCATAATGTTGCTTAAAATGAAGTTGTTAGTTTATTTTTATTATTTATATAATTTTATTCGAGCTTCTAGTTGTGAAACAAATACATATTATCTCATTCTGAAAAATGTTGATGTGTATATATATATATAAAATGGAAAAATATTAAAATCAAAATTTAAATTAAAAAAACTTCAACTGTGTAATTCATTGGGACAAGTGCGTGAGGTGAAAGTTGATTGGAAGGGTCGACCAACCGTTCTTTCTTTCTTTTCTTCTTTTTTTTCCCATCCCCCTTTTTTTTTCCCGAAGAAATTCCAATCTTCTTACACTTTTTCCTGGTGCATGGCATTTCGTTGACGATGCTTGACGGTTTTTCTGTACCGAAACTTCCTGTGTCTTCAGAGGTCGTTCGGCGAAAGAACTGCCGGAGTTTGTTCTTTGTGTTAAGAAGTTAAAAGACCCCACCCAAATACATTTTTCTTCTCGGTGAAAAACGAGCAGTAGTTTTTCTCGCACCGCCAACAAACTGCTTTTTTTTTTCCCCCAGCCACCATTAATACAGAAAACTGTCAACCATTGCCCTGGATGTGATTAAAATTTAGACAGGGTTTGATTGAGATGTAAATATTTGTATTGATCTCATTGATTAAAAAGACAGTGTCGTTTGTTTATTTTTCTCATATTTTAATTAACAACCTAATTTTTTGAAAAATTATGGGGTTGCCTTTGTTTTGCTGTCATATTTCAGTTAAAAACTATTCATTTTGAAAGATTCATTTTTATTAATTTTATTCTTGTTACCTGTGCATAGACTGTTGAATGAAATATTCAGTAAATTAATGAATTATTTTCGTCTTTGCTTAAATTTTTTACTCTTATAAATTTTGACACAGATACAATGAAATCACAGCAGGTTTAGTGTTACATAGGGCACATACCACATAAGTTTTAATATAGTGCACAGAAAAGAGGATGGTGTAATGCTTTTTACGGGTACTTTCAAATCTACAATTGAATGTCATATTGGAGGGAAACTTTTTATCAAGTGTCCGATTATCAGTGCAATTCTTTTATTCATGATAGAGACAGCATTTGTTGCAGCTGTTATTTGATATGACATTCGTTTTGTAGAGATGCTATGAAATGCAATTGGAACGTAAATTTTCTGTGCTGATTGGTGTACAATAAAAGTGCATTATTTCGCACTTAAAAAAAAAAAAGCATTAAAACATTTTGAAAAAACTACCCTTTACATTTCCCTTTTTCTTTCTCTCTTGATATGTGCTACTGTATGAAAAGACACACGAATAAGTTTTGGCATGTCTTATTCAATTGTGTGCATAAACAATTGTTGAGTATAATAGTAAACAATGTGTGTTACTAATATCGGAGGACGGTATTAGTTATTAAGCAGTTAATAGTTTTTTTCATTACTTTACCATATAATGTAAACGATCGCACTCCATTCATCAGTTCTTACTTAAGATACATACAAACTTGGCTTGGTTACACTTGATTCAATATAATTCTTTATACAGTAACTCATCATTTACTTATTTTTCCGTCTCTTAAGTGATTTATTTTCTATTTTTCTCCCTAGGTTCTGACTGTGTTAAACTAAAAATTTCATTATATCAAGTTTCGAGCGTATAAAATTATTTTGGGTGTTTTAGCGGTAGAAAGGAATTTATATTCGAGAAACGATTCGTTAAGACAATTGAAATTGTGTCTTCTAAATTGCTCGCGCGTCTGTTTTTAAATAAATTACTGTCTTATCTTTTTATAAAACGTTCAGTCCTTTTAACTAATCGTTCTCATAAATCAAAACCATTGCCTAAAAATTAAGGCTATTTATACATGCATCGATTACATTGTGCGTTGAATATTTGAATAAACTCATGGAAATTCGTGAACGTTAACTATTTACGTATGCTTTTAAATCACTTTAATTACTATTTGTTAAGACTTTAATAATCTTTCCATCCATTATAAGAGGGCGTAGTTTTGGAACTGTGGACAGAAAAGATTATTGCACATTTATAATTTAAATATTAAATGGTATATCGCATTGTTTTCATTCTAGGATTACGAAGTACTGATTTACGTTAGTTTTGTATTGAAAGATATAATTAAAGACGCCGTTTTTAAACATTAAAAATAATCAATATTTCGTTTTTATCATTATTTTTTATTCTTTCGCTGTAGGACCTGCTAATTAAGTGTTATTATTTCATGTGAGTACTTCTTTTGCTTGTCAGTAATGATTTCTAAAAAATTAATTAAAAATTGAAATGTTTCGGCTTGTTTAACAAGAAAAAAGAAATACTTGTAAAATGGAGGAAAAGTGAGAAATGTTGAATTCTACAATCAAATAAATAGAAAATTGTAATGATATGTAAATTTTTTGCAATTTTATTGAATTACTATCTTTCTTTTTTTTATACTGCTTTTATATTTTGTAAAATTGAAGTGTATTTGTAGAAAGAAAAAAAAAATAATAAAATCGATTTGTTTAACATTATATTGATTGACGACAGTTTTATTGCAACTTTAATTCTGCTTCATTTCTATATTTAAATTATTTTTAATATTTCTAGCATTGTTGTAATGTATGAATGCCTAATTATAATATTTTACAATTAAATGATTTTAATAAAATATTAATTCATTTTTATGAAATCATGTGTCGACGTTGAGCATGATTCTTGTGCTTTTGTGTTAGTGTGAAGCGTCTATAAAAACAATGAATATTTTCTATATGTAGAGATATATATAAATTCGTTCGTTTACATTATGAAGTGAATATTAGCTCAATATTGTTCTAGCTATGCTTCTTGCGCTGTTTTTCTCCTGATCCACCTACCTATATTCTAGTGGTTCAAATTATAGTACTCACTGATGGAATGTCCTTGAAACATTTTTTTTTTTTTTTTTTCATCATTTAGTTCTTTTTTCTTTCGCCTAACTCTTTCTCTTCCCAGAGAAAAAAAAAAAAATAGTGCTTCTAAGCAAGCAGTTTATGTCGTTTCCTCCATGACCTTCCGCCATGCTTTGTCGATCATTGGAACCACCATACCTCCTGGAGGTATCTTTTTAAGCTTCTTATACGAAACTCCTTTAAGAAGAAAGGCATTGAAAGTTCTCTAGTAAATAATTTTCTTTTTTTTTTAAAGTCACGTCTTTTAATTAATTTCAAGTTTATTAATAATCTGCGTTCAAAAAAAGTTTGTGTAAAATCTTCTGTAATTTTCATTTTACGGTTAAGCCTTATTAATTCATATTTTCCACAAACCTTTTCATTCACAGTTCTACTCTTTGTCTAAAGGATAGATAATAATAATTCACAATACCAGAAAAATATTAATTTTGCTGTCAGAGTGTATCAGTTGTATAGTATATAATTGTCTTTTATCAACTTCTTAATTTTTAAATTTATTATTAATAATTTTCATATATGTTATGGTTTGAAGTTTGTAAATTTAAGAGTTATTTCTAAAAAACCTATATTTAATTTAAGTGATTTATAAAATATTAATATGATGTTTCATTTTTTTTTCTAACGTTCCGTATGAGTTACAAGACTTGTACGAACTCTTCCCCTTAAAAATTTAAAAAAAAAAAAAAAAAAAAAAAAAAAATTGTTGATGCTATTGGTCAAGATTTTGATAATTTTAGTTCCTACAATTAGAGAAAGAGTGAAAGAATTCCAAGTTTAATATTTCTACATTTGTCATTTATTGAAATGATTATTGAAATTAACCTAGAGTGTAATCCATTCTTTCACATAATACGACTTCTTAGTTTAATTTTTTTTTATATAAAATTTAATGCATCTTATTATGACATTTATTATTTTAATACTAATAAAAAAGATGTGATGTGGCTATATTATTAGAATTCTAAAAGAAAATTTTGCTATTTGTATGTGGTGGTGGCTTGTGTGTGTGTTGCAATAAATGTTTTGCTTTTTAATCATTGAGACGAAAATTTTCGAAAGATGTCTGGATGGTAATTACGACATTATAATTAATAATTATTATTTGATAAATAATGAGTTGTTAGAGATGAACAACCTCAACAAAATTAATACACAATTTCACCAACAGAAGATTTCGTAAATAAATAAAACGACGAACAATATATGGGAGCAATTTTATTGATTTATTTGATTGAAACAAATACTGATGAAATAGTGTGGAATTCGATGAATTTTATAAATCATTAGACGAATTCAAAAGATTTATTATAGCATGAACATCGCGATGAGGCATGTTGCCTGTAATTTACTTCTCATTAATTCCTCATAAATTATTCTCGGCAATTACAATTCAACCTATGTAGAATAAGCTCAATACCATAAACATTTGCTTTCTCTTGTTTGTTGTTACTGCTGAAAAGTTTTTAGGGCCGCTACATTATTACTTTTTTGTCCCTCTATTTCAAGCTAGTAGTAAGCTGTGAAGCGTTACGTACCCTAATGTCCATAATGTGCCGTCACTTTTTGAGGAGTGGTTTTGGGCCGTAAAATTTTATGGCAGGTTGGTTCAAGGATGCTTTAAAATTCTTTTTTTTTGGAGTAGTAGTACTTTTAAGGGCAAAACGAAAATTCTAAAGGATACCTGGGCAAAAGTTGCCCTGTCGTCCGTGATATACTTTCTTTCTTTTCCCCTGTAAAAACATATTAGATCCTATATTTTTATTCCGATAGATTTTCTATCGGGTCTCCATATTGTGATTTTTCCTTTAGAACGGAAACTCTAGGACTTTGTCGTAAACACTTTTATTGCTGAGAAATTTTATTATCCTTCAATGAGTAGAATTTAAAGAGGAAAATTTATGGAAAATAAAAGAATTTAGTATCCAAAAACCAATAAACAGTTTAGATGTTATCATTCGTGTCCTAAAAGGATTTTTTTTGTTGTTTATATTGCAAAGTTATTGAACCTTAACGTTTTCTCTTTGCTAACTAATAAAAAATAATTTTATAATTGGTAATTTATTTTTTATATTATTTATAAGCTCTGAATAGTTTTTAATGTGCTCATTCAAATTATTTTCAACATTGTTTAAAATGTATTTTATCTTCCTTTTCTAATAATTATTAAAGAATCTGTAATTAATTAAGAATGCTTGACATTTTTTTTTTTAAATTAAAAAAATATTATTATATAAGAAATTCTTTCCTTATGTGGTTTACAAAAGTATTTTAGATGAATAGTTAAAATACTTTTATTGCTAAAGTTTATTCTAGGCATGTCATATGAAATTTGAATAAAACAGGCATATCATATGAGGAATATCATATCATATGAATTGAAAAATTTCAAATAAATTCATGTTAAAAAATTGTAATTGAAAAAAAATATCAGCATTGTATACTTTTCTAGAAAGTAAAGAGTCTTAGGTTTTGATGTATAAAGCAATTTTTTTTTTTATTTATCTAGTATAAAAAATGTATTCTTTTGAACTAGTTCTGTGTCTTTTAATATTCAAAATCTAACTCTTATAATAATACTTTTTTATCCATACTGACAATTGCAGCATTTTTTAATTGCATTGCAATTAAAAAATACTGGTTACATATTCTTATTTAATAAAGAATGTATAATAAAATTATTATTTTTCGAAAATGTAAACATGCTAGAAATTGTCATTTAACTCAAATAACTCTATAATCACTGGAAAGAAACTTGAAATATATTTTATTTCCCCACCAAATGATTTGAGTTAATTTTATTCATACCTCAAAATTAAATAAGTAAATAAATTAAAAGAACAAAAAAATTGTAATATATACATATTTTTTTTAAGAAAAGCATTAAATTTTTTCTCGATGTTTTTCATATTTTCAACTACTAAAAAAAAAAAAAAAAAAAAAAAATTATACATTTTAAACTTCAGAATTTCTGAAGATAATCTTCCTTGAATGCCAATGGTTGCAGAAATGAGATACGAGATGGAAGTGATTGGAGGTTGTGTTGAGAAATGGAAAGTTGATCTTGAATTCCTCTGTTGCAGGTCACACGACATCTGAGGAAGTGGAGCTGTCGGCCTATGTGTCGTCGGGCAGTGGCGTGGTTCGCGTGGCCTCGACCGATTTCCACTATGAGCATGACTCGGCCCACCAGATGGCTGCCTTCTTGCTGGGCAGCGTAGACAACCTGAAGGACCTGGGCAACTGCGGCGAGAGATTCCACCTCGCACCACGCGATCAGACCGACCTGGACGAGCGACTCGCGGCTGCCTTCAGAACATTCCAACTGCCACCATGTTGGAGCATGATGGGCACGGACCTCAGAGGTAATGGCCTGCCCTCAAAAAATCACACATTCGTGCTTCACTTTAGCGTCTCCAAACTGTATCGGCTGACTGTATTATTTTATAACATTAAATAATAAATCAGATATTTTTATTTACAAGAAAGAAAAACATGAACACTGGTAACTGGTAATAAGAAGATTTAACTTTATTATAATAGTAATTAGGTAATTGTAGTAATGATAAGAATTATGGTATTCCACTGATAAAAAGTATTTTGCAACAAGTATTTATTTATTTATTATTTTTTTTTAGATAATAAGGAAAAATAAAATAATTATTAAAGAAACTTTAAAATATAATTGGGCATTTTGATTATTGAAATATTTTGTTTGAAGAAAGTTCCTGTTCCTATAGATATTTGAGAATTTAAGTAAAAAGAAGTGTTTTAAATTGGCAAAAACCTTTTTTTTGTTTTGTTATTATTATTTCTAATATTTACCTGATTGCTCTTTGTATTACAAATTTAAATGCATATCAACATAATAAAAATTTTTGTTTTCGGGGCATGTAGTGGCATGCGTCATGTGGAAACCTCTTACCTTAAATTTAATTTGTAATAAATTTTAGTACACGTATTAATGCCTTAAATGAACTTTATTTTACTGAAATCTTCCTGCATCTGTTTTTCTAAAAATTGCTACATTACTTGATCGTATCGTAAATTGCATTTGCGAACGTGAATTTTGCAGTAGGTAGTTCTTTTTGTTCCCGCCTCCCTTCTTACACTCCCTCTCACCTACTGGCGACAAGTAGGAAAATTATCTGAAATTCCATTGAAAAATCTCAATTGAGGTTGACATTTCAGAATATTTTGAAATTATAAACTGTAAGAATTTCAAAGGAAAAGTATTATATATTGACCACAAAATGAGCTGCATTCCATTTGTTACGTACTTTGAATTCACAGAATTAACATAGAAACGAATTCTCACTAATCTGTACACATTATATTTCTTGTTTTCATTTCCATACTTACGCCAAACTTTTCGATTTCCAGTTTTATTACATCATTTTCACGTTTTGTAAGTAGTCGCAATTCGATATTTAATTAACTGAAAAAAAAAAAAAAAAAAGCGTGTATTTGCAGGTATTATATTTTTGTTTTATTTGCAGTGAATTTATGAATAGAAGCATCAAAAAACGTAATTTGCATTTAACTTGAAAACAAAGATCGTCCTCCTATCTTTTCTTCTATCCCGCACTTTTAATATTTAAATAGCATGCATTCGAATGATTTAATTTTTGAAAAAAAATTTCCGAGTTCTTTTCTGCCAATATAGATGATTTCTTTGCGATAATTTATTCAAGCATTTTCCTGCATTTTTTTTCCCCCTTCCCAGTTTAAGGTTAAAGGGGTCGAACTTTTCGAAAGGTCTTTTGTTCAGCAAACAAGTTCCATCGTATTTCTTAATCTGGTTTTCTTTTCCTTTCATTGTAGGCCCCATTGTGTTCCGTGATTACATTCTGATCTTTTTTTTTCCTATCATGACAGGCGTGGCCGAATGAGCTTTTCCGTATCGAGTGAACTACATAACCACGGCTTTTTCAATTTTATTATCGCCTTCATCCGTGAAAATGTTTTGTAACTATTAAGGACGGGCTTTATTAATTTTTAGTTGTTAATAATCTATAATTTTTGAGAAAGCGGGGTTTTTTTAATATTTATTTATGCTTAAGTAACGTCAGCATTTCCATAAAGGGCAGGTAGGTTTTATGAGTAGTTTAATTTTTCTCTTGTAAAGGACAGGAGATAAAATATTTTTATGTGTGTGTGCGTTTATTTGAAAAACTGTTGTTGTGATCTGTAAAGTACCTCCTCAATAATTTTTAATGAACATTATATATATATATATATATATATGAAATGAATATCATTGTTAAATGAGCTAACTTTTTACGTAACATTTGTTAGTTGAGCTCAGGTACTTGTAAATTAATTACTAACCGATTTTAAAATGTCTAAATTTGCAAGAAATTCATAATGCAGTTACGCATGCACTTATTACTTTTTTTTTTATATTACGTTTCGTTAATTTTAAATCAACATTCACGAAAGCAAATAAATAAGAAATATAAACTGTACGAAAAAAGCAATTACGTTTAGTGCATTTTCCGTCTTATACAATTTTTGTTATCATGGAGAAGTTTTAAGTTCTATTTTGATAGGATATAGACCATGTTTTCTAAAGTTTACAATATTTATAAAGCAATATTATTACGTAAATTGATATATTATCATTGCTAGTATATGATGAAGTTTTTTTTCCCCCGTTGATAGTTTTATTTATAACTTTTATTTTTTTATAATATTTAATTTATATAAATTTAATTATATTAAATTTTTAATAATAAAATTTTTTATAGCATTTAATTCTCCAAAAGAGTATTTATATGGAGTAATTTTTTAAATAATTATATCGTAATTTTTTTTTTGTTAAATTAAACGTATGTATATGTCAATGTTTCTGAAGACTTAAATCGTAATGATTTTGAGGTTTTAATTTTGCTGTGCCTTTATATTAATTTACTTTGAAGGCAATAAGTGAATATTGCCTGTAAAACTTTTGTCGTTTTTTTTTTTTTTATTATGTAAGAAAAATAAATCAACTTCGGCGCGAAACTAATTTTTACTTAAAAATTTTTTAAGTACAAACAATTCACTAATTTTTCAAATAGTTATATTCGAAGAGTATTGATTTTTAAATCCTTAAAAGAAACCAAAAACTTTTTAATAGGAAATTATACATTGAAATTGCACCACAATTTGCTTATAACACTTTGCAATCACCTTTTCCAGGTACCGAAGCATCTGAGAGGTTGCTCCACTTCTCTGCCCGCTTAGGACTGACTCAGTTGTCGACGTACTTTCTCACTTTACCTGGAAGCCAGGTCGCCCTCTCATCCCACAACCACGAGCGACTCTTGCCCGAAGAGCTAGCCTTCAGAAATGGATTTCACGACCTAGGGCAGCTGTTGCAATAGTAAGTTGAGCGAACTTCTCCTGGCATTTGGTTTCTTTGAGAATGATCGATCAACTGCTCGATTTGCATGCTTTCTGTCATGGTCTGAAATCTGCTTACGACGACCTTGTAATAATATACCATATTAAGGATTCGTTTCGTTTTATAGTATTCGCTGCAGTGCTCGGGTTATAATGGAATTTTCTAATATTTGTCTGCTTTTTTTTTTTTTTTTTTTTTTTATCATACGGAAAAAGTAATAAAAGAATATGTATTTTTTAAAAATTTTATTAGTATTTTATATAGAGAATAATTGTCTTTTATTAGTTTTACTACAAACTATGTATATCGTAGGAAATAGGATCGATATATTTCACTAAATGCTTTACTGAAAACTAACTTAAGATTTCTTCAGTGAAGATATTTGCTAGGAATAAAAAATTAAAAGAAATTCATAATTAGATAAAAGTTCCAAAATATTAATTGCACCAGAGCTCATTTGAAGCTACTTAAATCACATTTAAAATGCTTCTATTTATTGTAATAACTCTCTGGATATATTTTAAATTCATGCTAAGAATATTTTTTAAATATAAAATATGAAAAAATCAGCTTACTGTCAAAATTTTCTAATTGTTTACATTAAGTTTTATTGTTTGAATTATTTAAACTATTAATAAGGTAGTAATGTGATCTTACAGTAATCATAGGATTTCTTGTCGTTTTCTATTCATTATTTCTTGTTAACTTTTTATTATAAATTTTGTTAGTGAAATTTAATTTTGCTTTATTTTTAATTTTAATAGCACACATAATTCATGAAATGGATGAAACGCGATAGAAAAAATAATAATGCTTTTTACGTATCCATCTTATAATTTACAAATATTAATAATAATAAACATTTAAAATATATATTCACGAAATTAGGAACTTCTTTTGAAATTAGTAACTTAAAACATAAAAAAGAAATTAATTTAAATATTTACTTAATATTTTGAAATTCTGGTATTATTAACTCTGTATTGCAATTTAAATAGCTACCGGAAACAAAGTACTGTATTTCATCCTTACAAGGCAGCTATTGAACAAAAAGAAGAAAATCGATCTTCAGTAATATCTACTGATATTAAAAGGAGCCCTAGAGAAATAGGTATGTAAATTTTATATTTTAACCTCTATTTGCAGGAAAATTATCAGTTGTAATTCTTATATTTCTAACTCTCATTCTTCTATTTAAAAAAAGTTGTTACATTGTTACAGGTTGCTTAGAATTTTTAAAACTTTAATGTCCTCAAAAGCAATGCAGTAGGATTTCTGAAAATAAAATTTTATACAACAAGATTTTGTAAAAGTAGATACACATAAATGAAAATTAACATGTAAATGAGAGTTAAATACATTAATTCACTATATCTTTGAATAAGATTTTCTGATAATCGTTGTATAACTGAGGAGTGAATGTATAAGTTAAGAAGTGATGCGTGATAAGTGATATTTTGTGGTATTAGTAATTTTAATATTTTCATGCTTTTCCGAAAAGCTAATATGAAAAATAACTTATTTGTTCTAAAAATATGGCAGTATTTCAAGACATTAACATATAAATAAATATATTGAAATATTCTGCAGAATTAATTTAAATTGGGTGTGAGTAGTAAGGATATGTGTTTTTAGGAACTTTAAGTAATGCTTGCTGTATTCGTTCTGATAAGCATTTCTCTTCTTTTTTTTTTATTGTTTTGATATTATGTAGATGAATAATCTTTATTTTGATACCTTTCAGAAAATGATATTCATGAACTAGTGAAACGAAAATTATCCAATTTGGAATCTGATGATTGTGATTTAGTAAGCATGAAGGAACTCAATGCCACCAAAAACGGTAAGATTCCTTTTTTGTGTCTATTAATTAAAACGAATTTTTTAATAGCAACTTGAAGGGAAATTCTTTTTCAATGCTTCTGATGTATTTAAATTTCATTTTATTTTTTTAAGTTAATAAATGTGATGATCGTATTAATATTTTTATTGAAAATTTTTGTATTAAAATTTTTAAACAAATGCAAACATTTCAAAATTTTAGAATTAAGATGTTAATTTATTAAAACAATTCTAAATTTGCATGTAGTATTATAATTATTTTTATATAAATTGGGAAATTGATAAATTTTTGAAGTTTTTAAACATGCTTTGATGCTCGTTTTTAATAGTTTGTTTTTAGTTTTTAAAATGTAACTGATGCAAAGTTGGAATTGCATAAATAATTTTGGGATCTAGAAACAAATTTCTGGTGTTTTATACACAATTCAGCTAAAGCAGGAATATAATTATCACTTACACTGCACATGGTGAAGAGTCTGTAGTATATGAGATGTTGATAATATGTTTGCAATTTCTTTGTTTTTTTCCAATCTTTCCAAAAATTTTATTTTTAGCAGAATAGATATAATTATGAAAATACATTTTTCTCTGAATATTTAAAGAATTTCGGGTTTTGCATAATAATAATAATTAGTAGTAATTGTAATTTTTTTTTACGTTAATACTAAGAAATAGCACAGTTCTAAGTTTTAACAAAAATTAGAACTGTACTTAAATTAAAGCAGTTCAAAATTGTTATAATTATTAACATTACTTTTTAATATTATGTTTCTCATGTAGTTTTAATCAATTGTTTTTATTTATTTGTAAAGGTAATCTTTTCCAAGATTTGACTGCAAAGCTCAAAGATATTCACATGTTCAGCAATTCGAATCGTTCAGCTTCATTACCTAGACAAATCTTTCGAAATCAGCCCCCTCCCTATCAAGCTAGAGTACTAGGTAAGTTACGAGTTTCTTATATGCAAAAAGCATTTCTTCTAAGGAAAATATGCTACTTTGCTGCTGACATCCATAAAGAGAGAAGTTTGAAGAGTAAATAACCAATATAATTTTTTTTGTCTGTTGCTTAGAAGATTTTAATAGAATTTTCCATGTGTGAGATTAAAAAAACCTTTTACATTATAAAATACAGCTGTTAAATCATGCAACCAAAATTTTAGAATAATTGATTAATTGACATGAAAACATTTATAATTCAGTTTCCTCAACATTATTTTCATTGCAAAAATTTCAAACATATAATTAATATTGAATTAATTCATATGAAATTCAAATTTCAGTTTGGTTTATTTGCTGTACAATTATGTTTCAAATTAGCTTTGAAATGTTAATTCTCTTGCTGAATTTAAATTTAAAAATTGTAGACTTTGAGCTGTTCAATTATTGCTCAGTTATAAAATTTTTTTTTTTTTTACCTGTTATAGATATTTTACTGGATAATGGATAAAAGTTTAATTCATATTGTGATTTAGTAATTGATTAATCAAAAAATAATGATCTTCTAATCCTTTTTTACTTCTAGGAATTTTATCTTGATTTTTAATTTGAAATTTAAACTATGAATTTAATAATAATTTTTGCAAATAATGCATCTCTTTTGATAATTAATCATAAAAATTTTAAATTTGTATAAATCATAACATTAAGTTATTATTGTAATAATTAAATATAATTGTAATATTCAACAATGAAATACTTTAACATTTACATTTTTTTTTTTTTTGTGTGTAATTTAAATTTTTTTTAATACTATATACATTTGTGAAAACAATTCAATGTCTCAATTATAAATCACATACTAGTTTCTTCTCATCATTAGCACATGGGAATTTTATCCTTTCCTTTTATAGCTTGACTTATATATTCAGCTTTGATTATTACTAATAAATAGAAGGAAATCAATTTTAGTATTTTGAAATATTAATTTTATTTCGTATTTATTTTTGTGTAATTTTATTTATATCTTTAATTACAAATTTAATAGATTTGAAAATGAGAAATGTTGCTTGATTTTGAATTTTTCCTAATTTTTTGAAATAAAAAAATTTAAATCCATGAAAATTAATAATTACTTTGTAACTATTAATTGGCTTCTTAATTTAATTTAGCATTTTTATAATTGCAGCAATCTGAACATTGTTGCTAATTTAGTTATCAAAGATTTTAATAGAATCACTATTTTCATGAGAGTTTCAAAAATTATAGAATTTTATTTTAAGTAAAAAAGAAATAAATTTTTTTTTAATACTGAAAAAAAATCTTATATTGGTAATTAAGCTCTAGTATATAGGTACAAATACAACATTAGTTGGATTTTCATTTATCTATTTTTCTACTGTTGCATTTAATTACATATTAAGATTATCCCTATATATTGCTGTACATACAATCTTTTGTTAAAAATAACATAAAAGTTACCTTTTTTACTGAGATTAAATTCTTACATAACTCATACATGAGTAATGAAGTTATTAAAAATTCAAGGCCCACAGGACCCATAAATTACACATTGAATTTCAAATCAGTGGTGGGTGAAATCTGCCATGGTGGAAATGCATGCTTTTATACATTTAAAAATCTCTAATTTGATAGTGCAGTACATATGGTCAAACATTTCTTACTTGTTGATCCAGATCTACAAAATTTTGGTGGAAATTAGTGACTTATGATGTCTTATACATGTTCAATTGGCAATAGATCTGGTAACCTGGCCAAAAAAAAAAAAAAAAAAAAAAGTATTAGCAGCTTGGTTTGGCTATGTTGTGGGAAATCTACCCTTGGATGACATGGCATTAAGTGTAACGTAAATGACCTGCTGGGTGTTATCAACATGCCGTGAATGTCACACAAAATAGCTAGGAATATGACCTATTATCCTAAGTGATATAGCCTCCCCATATATCTTCACACAAGAGTTAATGGCTTTGTACCTGTGTAAAACAGATTGATTGAAACCATTGGCGTACTGGAAATTCCATGCAGATATCCGATGATTCTCTACGATGCCAGTCTTCTGGCAACCATAATGATAGGCTATGACACCACTTTAGATGAATGTCAAAGTTGTGGTGTCAAAGGTACATGTGCAGTCAGTTCGTAGCAATCTTTAAGACATCAACTATGCTCTGATGATGGAAGATAGAGAGATAATGAATGATAACACGGGTGGTAAGGAGCATTTTGTAGTATGTAGGATGGCGGACAGTGATGGGGGTAGTTCGGACATCCTGTCTAGTTTTCGTTTACTTTGGTCCTCTAGCAGCTTCATTCTAATGATATTCCTTGTTGTAATTATTATTACTAATTCCTTTACACATCTGTGTCCGTACAGGGAATGTAAAGACTTATTTCCCGATATTACCAAACTCATCCTGATAATAGAGACACGCGCGAAGTAGGTGTCGTAACGACATTATCCATTATGTCACTAAGGAATTGGAGTGCTGATAGTGAGAAAAAAAAATAGTTGTCTGCAATTTTTTTATATTATGTCTGCCATTGTTATTTCTATATATATTGCTAGTTGCGTATTGAAACGTAAACGTGACTATAATTAGCCCTCATTAACCTTGAAATGTAATCGTTTCCTTACTTGGTATAAAGAAATATGAAATGTCGAGATGATCAAATTAATTTTTAGAGATGCTTCCGTGTTTTTTTTTTTAAACAAAAGTACAATGTAGTGGTTTGAAAGTGTTTAATTTAATTAATTTTTCTTTTATCTCTTATGAAAGAAACCATTGATTTTTCAGTTTAGGTATTTCAGATAGGCAAAATAATTACAGTGTAAAAAGAGATTGGGTTGTAAATTTTTTTCCAGCAATTTTTTTATTACCATATATATTTTTCTTTTTACATTTTATATTTATGACCGTTTCCATGCCTTAAATGAATCGAATATATATTTTTTAAAAGATAACCCAGATCCAAACTTGTCATTTCTGTCGCTGACTTCATTCCTTTGTTCGTGACCTCCATTTTTACTTTTAACATAACGAAATATTGTTAATATCACTTTTTCTTTCATTCAACAGAAAGCCTGGTGTTTTTTTTTTCTCTCTCTCTCATAGTTTAAACAAAATGTAGTTGCAACTGCAACCGATCTGTTGCATCAGCATTTTTCTTGTCGGAAATCCATCTTCATGTTCTAATCATTATCTCCGATAATAATTTTTTAATTTGCTACAGTAATTAGAAACAAAAGCCAAATGCTGTCCAAGATAAACAGAAAACAATAACCAAGTCATCGTCTCTTTGTGCTTAAGCTTTAGCGTGCCCGTTCCTTTGTTTATCATAGCTTAATCGCTCGTTCGCCGAATTGTGCGCATGTCGTGCAGGAGAATTACTGCGATGGATTGAACTGCTCTTTCGGCACGGTTAATCTCCTTTGCCCTAATGTGCGAATGGCCCTTTATCTCAAAGGAGCTCATAATTGCGCTAATTGGTCATGCTTCAGTGGTTGCTAATCAATCGTGGGCTACCAGTTCTGTTCCTGGTAAAACCAATTCTCTCCAAGCGGGGAAAGAATCCTTTATAATAATTTTTCTTTTATTTCATTTAATTACAAATCTTTGCTCTGGCCTCGTTCGATATCGGGAATATTATATCGTGCTGACTGATGAAGTATTTGCAGCCTTCGGGGAAATTCTACCGTGAAATCTTTCATTTGATCCGTAATCGAATTCGTCCCGATTAAAATGTCTGAATATTGAGACAAGTTTACTTTGGCACTCTGTAACAATTTTTAGTTTAAAAAAATAGAATGAAAAGTTTGAATTGCTTCCGCTCAGTAAGGTCAGAACGCAATTAGTCAATGCCACAATATTTTCTTTTGTTTAAATATTCATGTTGTAATTTTATTTGTTTATAAAAATAATTCTCAACTTTTTTGAAGCATGACTTCTTATTTTTTATTATCTTGAATGCAGTATTCGTAGCTAAAGACACGAAAAAAAAGAAGGGAAAAAAAAAAAAAACATGATTTAACTTCCTTATTTTGATAATCAAATGAGTTGTAAAAGCATAGCAAAGTATGTTTTTAAAGAATTGTTTACTTATTTAATGTAGTTTTTAAAACGAGGATAATCATCAAAATTCTTAATTTTTTTAAAAGTTAATTTATTTTATGTTACTAAAACGTGGGAATATTTTTCAAAATGCTTGTGACTAATGGGTTTTTCCTTATTATCTAGTAAATTCTCCTTTTGGTTATATACTGTTTCGTAATAAGCATATGCAGCATTGATTCTTCTGCTGCTTCTCATTTTTTTTTTTTTTTTAAGTAATTGCCTGTAATTAATATAAATGTCTGAAAGACTGGCATTAAAAACATGGTGGCTGTACATGGAGCGTTATCCTATCTTTATCTTTGTCCTTGTTACCGAGCTCGTAAAACACCCACTTACTAATTTTCTACTGCATGCAACAACCCCTATGCTAGTTTCCACCCAAGGATATTTCTTGTTCCGCGGTCTCTTTAAGAGACAAATAATCATTAATTGGCAAAGAAATGTCCGTTGTTGAATTATTAATTTCCCTCTCGCGTTGCATTCTTAATCACCATTATGACAACCCCAAGAGCAGTGGACTTTTTCTCGACGACAACAGTTATAATAGCCTCTTTAGTGCTTCAACCTTGCTTGGACCCTCATCCTGAAACACACGCACACAGAGAATAACCCGCTTGTGATTAATTTCTTTTAAAAGACATCGATTATGAGGGATGGGTTGAAATGGACAAGAAACTATAACTAATTGGATTGCCACACCCATCTGTGGTACAAACTGTCACTGGGCTTAAATCTATTGCTAAATATTATCTCAATGACAAAGTAATGGTAGTCTTTAGAGATCAATAAGATTACTGGAAGTTGTCCCAATGTGGATTTTTATAACTCGACGTTTTAGATTATTTCTTTTCATCAAATAAACTGAAATTTTGAAGTGCGTTTTTTACGCCGTACGAAGTTTATTTTTAAATTTATTCATCCAATTACTGTAGAATCGAAATTAATTTATAAATATTTTTTAAATATAAATTTAAAGAATTTTGTGATGCTTTATTTTATGTGATTTTTGTCATGTTAGCTATCTGTAAATCTCTATGGCGAAATAGAATTATCGAATTGTAAAATTTTACGTTTTATTCTATATATAATGCTTATATTCTGTCTGGAGGCCAATTTTTTGTTGAGTCAGTGTTTCAAATCAGGATATAAACTGACTAGTACTCGGATATCTTCTAGTTTGTTGTTTCAAAGCTCTCATTAGCCGATATACCGAGTAAAATTAGGCGTCGTTGTATGGATCTTAAAGGTGTCAGTGATCAAGGAGTGCGAATGAACTGTCTCTTCAATCTGGTGACATATGAATGCAACAGACACAGAATGGCCTAAATTGCATGGAAGGATGAGCTCAATTGATGTACATTGTTTCTATTGAATTTGAGGGATGCATTTGCTTTACTTAAAGAGAATGTGTTCACTTATCAGTTCGTCGATATCGACCTGTAGATTTTTTTGTTTCTTAAAACTTTAAAAGTTATGTTTTCCAGAATTAAGATTTTCATCTTAAATGTAATATACAACTTTTTTGTGGTACTCTAATTCATTTGGAAAAGAAAGCAATCTCTATGTTGAATTATCCATGAATTGTACTTACATGCGAAACTACTGAAGTTTTTCCTTGTTGCAGTACTTTCGCATGAAATTATGAATGCGTTAGAAATGCCATACATTTTTATAAAATCTCTTCGACAAATGATCTTCGACATAATGAAATGCGCTATTAAAATATTTACTTATTCAAAGTTCATTGAATTAATGCTTTTGTAGATTCTTCGATTTGGTTGCACGAGTACATTACGTGTGACGTGCGACTCCACGTGTGAAAGCGCATGATGTTTTCTCGAGAAACTTTTGAGATAAAGTTTAGGTGCTTTTAAAACTCAAATTTAGAAACAAGACTATCATTTCTGACAGGTGAGACGTTTTTTATAGATAAAAGCTAATGTGAATCGTACTGTATGGTTAAAATAATAGTGAAACTAATAACCAGTTAAACGTGAATGTAAAAGTAGTAACCAGTTCAAGGATTGAAATAGACGAATGTCAATTGATTTTTTCATTAAATGTGTAGGATTTTTTTTGTCATTCTATCTTGAATTTTCTGCAATTATTTATAAAATGAAATAATTTTCATTTCTTTGCCTTTTTTTTATATATATAATTCTTCTATTTTTTTTTGGAAATTCTTTCACTTTGAATTTATGTTAAAAAATAGAATACGAATTTTAATGATTATCATGTTTTGAGAATTTGTTTTGTTTTTATTTCAATTAAATGTTAATCAATCAATGGAAATTTTTAATTAGTTTTTCGTTATGTTCGACTGATCAACTGATGAAAATAAGGAATAAAAAAAAATATATTTCATGATTAATCATACAGATTTGTTTTAGTAGTTTTTTTGAATTGTAAAAATGGGATTGGAAGTAATAAGAAAACTTAAAATTTTAATATTAAAATTTCTTATTATTTTCTCGGTTTTTTTTTTTTTTTAAACTAAATTACCTTTTGTGCTGCTCTGTACTATTCACGATATTCAAATACTGACAATTGATTAGTTAAATCTTCTGTTGTTTTAAAATTTTGCGTATGATCTAGATTAAATTTCCAGTGGATCCTGTCTCTCAATTATTATCATTTACCAATTTTTGAGCATCGTGCAACGGACCCCTAATTGTACCGATTACTTTAAACTTTTACTGCTTTGCTTTGAAATTTCAAATAGCTTCTAAATTTAAAAAAAAAAAAAAAATTTTTTTTCGCTTTGTGATTATTTATCTTCTTTAAAATCTTTGTGAACCCTTTTTTTTAATTTTAAGCATTTACATCTAACTTACTATCTCAATTTTAAGATGCGTTGATTTTTCGTAATCACATATTTACCAGTAATTTCTCCCTTGACTTATTATTGAAAAATGTTATTGAAAGTAATGCGAAATTCAAAACTATAATTAGATGAAAATATTATTATTAATTTTCAACCTTGTCTTTGGGGGAGTCTCTTTGTTTCACTAAAATATGATGCAAAATTTCTAATCTTTTAAAATATCAAAATTGTTTTCTTCACAAAATAAAATATATTTAGATATTCCATCTGCCATTAAATATAATAAATAATACGCTACTTTCGTCCACGGAATTATTCGTATACATCACTGACCGCACATGCGCAGATCGTTTATACTGTACACCAAGGGTGTTCAATCCAAAAAGATCTTGCGGACCACTTTGGAAGTGCATCACAACTCTGCAGGCCGCATATAAAAGTATATGTCCTCATATTAGATTTAGACCCATTGTAGACATTTTTTGGAGTGAACAATTTGAAACATAATGAGTTATTATTATTGTGTTTACTATTACGTCACTAAGGTCACTTAAAGTGAAATATAGAACCTGTTATATTAGATGTTCCAAGATGCGTGCGCATCATGAATTCGCAGAATATAATTTGATTATTCTGCGAACTCCTAACTGTAAACTCATAAATGAAATAGGCAATATTTGTCATATATTCGCAAGAATATTATTTTAAAATCAAAGTTAATTTTTTCTCATAATTACGGCAGTTAATTTTTGAATATATGGATGCTCACATAATGTATTTTTTTAATACATTGTTTTTCACTACTTTGACCATTATAAAATAAATATATTTTGTGAAAGTGTGATAAATCTCACGGGCCAGAAAAATGTTCAAGGCGAGCCGAGCCGTACACGACCCGCGAGTTGACCATCTCTGCTCTACACGTTTTAACTATCACTGTCCCAAATCTCTGAAAAATGACAAATAGTGAAAAAGTAATTAATTATCTTTTCCATCTTCCGTGGGACAAAAGAATGTAACAACTCTTTCCATCAGTTTTCTAATACAAGTCGTCTTCCTTTGGTTACGTCATTTCTTTGTTTTGGTGTATTAGCCGAATACGTGACATTGGAATTATACGTGATTGATGGTACTCGTAGGTAATGCTTACTCTCCCTGGCTCTAAGAAAATGTTCAGATTCTGTCTCGGGACACCGCGGAGTGAGCTTTTATTTATTTATTTATGTATTTTTTTTTTTTTTTTCTTCCTTCCGAAGATCTGATATGAATTTCCGTTTGTTACTAGCTTGCTTCCTGGGGCAGTAGTTCTCTGCGCCTTATCCCCGTCTATTGTTTATTTCCCCGGGAACTGCTTCTATTCACTTACTGTGTGATTAACTACCATTTCTGCATTTCCTGTTTAGAAGTATTGTTATTTATTTAGTATTGGCTTTTGTTGTTTGTTTATTTTGCTATTAGTTGAAGTGGTTGCAAATTGCGAAGGCGGAGAAAAGGACTTTGTTGCAATTCAGCTTTTCTGCGTGTTTTGTTTTTATTATTATTACGAGTAAGAATGGGATTAAATGGTCGGCTCTCTTTCCACATTAGCATTGGCCCTAGTTTCATTTTGAATTCACCGATTCATTAGATTAAGTCTTATCTAATCGACAGCTTTTAGTTTTGTTTCTTCTCAAATGCCAGGGGATTATCATTAAATATCTTTAATTTGTTAAAGCTTAATTAAAGTAAAACAACTTCGGTCTATCAATATTATTCTCTGTACCTCTGTTCCGCAATTGCGTATCACGTGAGAAAAACCTTTAAAAACCTAACAAGGCAGGTAGTAAGATATCAGGTTATGTTCGATTTCTCGACTTTTAAACTTATATGCAGACGACATAATTTTACATAGCATATCATTATTACAAAATTAAATATTACGCAATTAATGATTACATTCTTGCCCGATTAATAAATATGAAAGCATTCATATTTCTGAAAAGATGAGTCGGTCATCATACATGGAGGCCTTTCCTTTTTTGAATTGTGTTAATGAATATAGATTTCAATAACGGGTTATTAAGTAATATTCCTGGATAGTAATATATATGTTCTACGATTGCTTTATAATTAATAATCTTGATTAATCTTATAATATAGTTATATCATAATGAACAAAGACTTAGAGTATTAATTTCCCATGTATCTTGCCTTTTTTTATGTGACAGAAACTAACAATTTCATTTCATTTGTAATTTATATACAAAGCTGGAAGCATGTGTTTATTATGGCATTTTGCATAAATGAGTTATTTTTTTTAGTTCTATTTAAAATTCATAATGTAAATAATTTGTATACTTGAAAATATAACATAACGAAAATCTGAATATTTCAATATTATACCTATATTATGTTGATTATATTGTAATGGGTATTAGAATATCTGCTTTCCTTCTAATGTTCCATGCTCTTCAATCTAATTATTTCAAAAATAAAGTATAGAAATATGTTTTATTAATCAGAAATAGGGTTCATTTTATTTAAAAATTTGAGCGGAAATAATTAATAATTCCGTACACGTGGGAAAAATAGATATTTTCAACAATGATGCTATAAAAGATGTATTAATTTGGTATAGTCCCTCTTTTAATTTCTAAGAGTTCGAGTTTTATTCTTTATTGTGAATTACATTTTTTTTTTTCCTGTAACATTTTTATTTAAAGTTTCAGTGTCAAATGGAAATCACAGCGGCACTGAAATAACTTATTTCTTATATCTGTAATCTTCCGAAGGAAAGCTATTCCGCCTCCTTTTCCCATACTTTTCTTTTGAAAAAAAAAAATAATAAAAAAATAATAATAAGATCTTCGCATTTTTCTTGTTCCTTTCCCTCCTTTTCCATTACGCAACTCGTTTCAAAGAGGACCGTGTTTTGATCCATGCATGTTTACCAGACCGCGAAATCTTGGAAAATGAACCTCCGTTTCTTGATCGACTAGCTTAGTCACCCTCCTCCTCCGTTGTCAGCAGAGTCTGTACCTGCGCTCCCCCTTTTCTCTGACTCGATTCACCCCCTAGATCGAAATTCAAATAATTAAAGCTCAAGGAAAGCCGACATTTTTTATATAACCCCGATATCTTTTTTTCCTGTTCAATTTATGTATTCGTTTCTCCATTATTTTGTGATCTTATTTCCATGTATCGTTTTCTGAGTTTGTTTTTTGGTTCTATTGTGATCTCTTTAAATTTGTGATCTCTTTTATAATCTTCTCTTATCTTTGTAGTAATATTGTTGTGTTTCATTGCATTGAAAATAAGAGCGTTGATCTCTGAGTGTAAATGTCTGCTTTCAAGATTTTTTTTTTTTTTTTTTTTTTTTTTTTTTTTTTTTTTTTTGCTTTCGAAATAAATTGAAACATGAGAAGAAAATGCCACTAAAGTGTACGGAAGCACATTTTATTTATTTATTATTCATTTTTTTTTCTTTTTTCGTATTACCTATGTCATTCACTATTGCTAGCGCTCTGGCGTTCGGTGCCACAATTTTCGGTTTCGAGCCTGTGCTGTGTAATGGATGTTGTAGTGGTTCGAAATCCATTTTAAACCATAGGTCCCGGTCTAATAGGACTGAAAAGCATTGGGCGTAGGGCTGTCAATCCTTCCCCGTATAAAGAAAACATCTTCTATTTCGGAATCTGCCAGTAGGTAGACGGCCATAGTCCAACATGGACTGTGGTGCCAGGGAGTTAATCATTCACTATGGATGCTGTTTATATTTAATACATTCAATATTAACCAAGGTGCATGAGGCCTGTTACACTACATCCCCTTTATAAAAGGAATCATTTCTTAGGTTTATAGGCTCATATTTATATTGCATGTGAGAAAAAATGTAGAATTAAAAGCATTCAAAGAATAAACAGTCATTGTGACGACAGCAAAGCAATATTCTGTTTACTGTTTTTAAATTCTTTATTGGCGCAACAATCCCAAGGCCGTCTATCTACTGGCAGATTTCGAGACAGGAGATGTTTTATTTTTACGGAATAGGGTTGTCAGCCCTTTGCTGAACGCTCTACAATTATATTAGACCGGAACCTACGGTTTAAACTGAATTCCGAACCACTAGAGACATTCATGGCACCGCCGAGATTCGAATCCAAAACCTATGGCACCGAGCGCTAGTTACTCGGCCATCAGGCACCTGTTTTTAAATTGCTTTTATTAATAAGGTAATGGAAGTTGAATTTGTAACCCCTTCCACCGAAGAGGTTATAAATTCGATCTTGCTGTGGAACGGCACTTGTGCCTGCATATTCAACCACTATCTTGCTGTTCAACGCAGGCTAATAAACACTAAAAAAAAAAAAAAAGTTTAGTACTATTCAGTTCAGTTCTTGCTAATTTGTATACTTTCCTTTCCGCTCGTGCAGATTCTTTTCATCATTAATTTTCTAAATAAATCTTGAGATTCTTAACCTAGCCGATACACTTTTATGCATATCTTATGTTAAACAAACTTTCAGTCTCTTCCCTTCCGTGAAATATCAACTTAAAATCCCCTCTTTTATAAATGCATTTTGTTGAAAGCTTTCGAAAGCGGAAGAGAGAAATGCCCGTCCGCACAAATTGATAAAAGTGTCATAATCTTTTGAAAAGGGCGTTCCACCATTTCGGATTTGGTGTACTAAAAGTGAGATGTTCCATTGTCTGTTGGTATGACAGCAGACTTTGACGGCTGTGGCCGCATTATAGAAGGATTTGGCTTTTAATGTGCGGTCTATGATGGAAAGGCGGAATATTGCTTTTAAAACGCAATCAACCATAAGTTGGGAGAGAGCATTCTTTTTTTTACCATCAAATTTTTCTGTTTTTGCGTGTTTTGTATCTTTTCTGAAAGTTTTACTTTTGTTTTGAGAAGAATTTGTATCAAAATGGAAATCGTGACTTGTAATCTTAGGGTTAAAAAAAAAAAAAAAAAACAGGTTGCAAGCTTTTTTTACTAAGGAAAAATAGGATATTTTATATTTTGGTTTGTTTTTAAATATTATTTTTTTATTAAATTGTGTTTGTTATGCAATTGTATCTGATTTTGATTTCATTAAAACGTCTTTTGTTGTATGTATGCTTTATTTAGAAGAATTGAATTGAATTGAATTAAACATCCCTTTCAAAGCAGTTATCAATAGTTGGCCCAAAATTATTATTTATCTTTTAAGAGTTAATTTTATGTATAATTGTCTAAAGATGGGGCAGGGGGGAACCCATTGCACACTAAAATAAATTTGCTTCAAAAACAAAGTTAAAGTTATGTAAACAACCATTTGACTTTAAATTGCATCCATATTTATTGCTATTATCTGCTAGATTTATTGTCCAAAACATATACCATTTTAAGATAGCACTAAGCAAATTAGACGTGGCATAAATGTACACTAAAAGTACCTTTAAAACAAAAATAAAGTTTTAGAAATAGTACGCAACCCTATTTGGAAATTCACATATTTATGAATAAGCATTTTTAGGGTTGTTTTTTTCCTCCATTAACTATTCCATGTGGTTCCGTGCATTAACAGTGTATTTTTTTCCCCTATGCTTATGCCTAATCATTACATACAAATAATTTGTTATTAAGGAAGATATTTTGCGTTATCTTTAAAAACAGAATCGCATCAATTGCTATTTAAAATAGCGAGGGAAATCTTCGGGCCTCATTTTTATTGATAAAAATTTTAGTGGGGAAAAAAATCACTGAAATCATAGTTATTTGTATTTCTAGTGATAAAAATTCTGAAATTGAAGTAATTCTTCAGAAGTAACTCGAAGATTAATTGTTTATATTTAGAAAATTATTCAAATAATTTAATCAAAATAGTCTGCTCCAAATATGAATAATCCTGGAATGTCTTTTCTACATTTTGCAATATGGAACAAAAACATTACGTATTGTAAATGTGTCACATACCTGACCACTTGACACGTACGTGGTAGAATGAACAATGAGATATTTTATTTGTTCAACATAAAAGTTTCTGTAAAATTTCCCGTGTTTTGTCTTACTGTCATATCTATATTTTTGATAGTAAAAGCTCAATTGAAATTCTGTCCATATACTTTTAAGAATTCAATTATAAAATATTGTTTGTGTAGCATTATGTTTTTGCCATAAACGTGATTACGTGCAAAAATTAATTTTATTAGCAGAATAGTTATTGAGATTTTAATTAGTAGAACTTATTTTCTCCTCAATGAAACCACTTGAAATCCTTTCATTTCATTCACGAACTAGATAACATAAACTTAATTAATATACTTTATTAAGTTACAAAAGCAGAACAGACCATTGGAATTGACTTTCTGTCAACTTGTATTACAAGATGGTTCTATTAACTTTAAATTTAATAAAAACTTTTTTATTTTTTGAAATTGATTCATTTGGGAAAAAAAAAAAAAAAAAAAAAAAAAAAAAAAAAAACTTTCGCAGTTGTAATTCGTTTTTCATAATTGTAATACCAATTTCAAGCATTTTTTAAGGACTATTTTTCCATAGTCCATTTAGTTTGTTGTGATGAATTTGTGTAACTTTATATTTACATTTGACAAGACTCTTTTTAAAGCAATGGAATTTTTTTTTTTTTTTAATCATTTACAAAATTTTAACTAACGGAACTATCTTTGGAATTTAGCTAAAAATATTTAAATTTAATATTGAAAGGAAAATCCAGCATAGAGGGTAACTGTACTCTGATAAGTTGAAACTATTTCTTCAGAAAAGATGATGTTACACATTTTGGAAATGCATCCATCTTTTAAAAAAAAATGCTTAATTGTCTATCTCTAAAATAAATGTACTTTAGAAATTCACATAATTCTTGTAACCAATGGTACAATGCAACTTGTTGAGGAGACCCTATGCCGCTTTCTTTCAACTTTTATATTGAAATGTTGCTGCAAAGTGAGGGTGGGGAGGATTTGTTTTATGAGAAGTTTCCGAAAATGTGACGTGTAGTTCAGAAAATTCCAGTAGTACCCACAATCACTCCTGATCCAACGGCGGCCTGATGGCCAATTGGCGGGCGCTCTGTTCGTTGGTACTTCAGATTCGAATCCTGGCGGTGGCATGAATGTTCGTGAGTGGTTTGGAATCCTGTTTAAACTGTAGGCCCCGGTCTAATTAGCCCAAAGTGTGCACAAAATGATCGTAAAGCGACAAATCAAACCAAATTTGATCCAACGTTTCCAATGCTCTTTTGCTATTATCTTTATTTATCTCCACCATTGGCAGCTTTAGAATCGAACTAAATTTTTCTGTCCATACTTGTAGCATTTCGTTAAATCGAGATTATGCCACAACTAATGAAGAAAGTCTGCAGTACCTTTTCAAACATTCATAACACGTGTGTTAACTTGGACAGAAGGAAACTCATTCATCAAACTTGACTATGCTTTTGGCATATATGTCGGTTTAGGCAATTTTTTCTTATTCTTTTTCCAGAAGACTTTTCTTTTAAAACTTTTCTCTCTCACTCAACCACTTCATCCGTAACCAAGTGCTAGAATATGGAAGTGTAATTGACCATCTCAACACTCATTGAACCGGGACCATTTAGAACTCATAGTGTTCTCGCCTTGGGAAATTGTTTTTCGTTCCCTTTCCGGTTAGGGTTATTTTTATTTTTTTTTCTTCTACTTAAGGAAAAGAAAGCGTTTTCAATCTTCCAACCGTGACGTTTTGTTATTAGTTTCAATGAACGGAATTTATTTAGTTTATTTCATATAAAAACACAATGCACTTAGTGTATCGAAGCAAATGTAGAAAAAAATTACCGCTTGTTATCTGTTTGTAAGTTTAGTACAGTAAATTGGTTCGCAATTCATGTTTCATTAAATTTGTTTGCAATTCATAGTTCATTTATTACATATGTTGTATCTTCATCAATCATAAATCGAATTGTAATGAACGATCGCTCTAAAACTTTCCCCAACTATTTCTATTCTTATTATATATGAGAACGTCATTTATCAAATTTACTAAAAAACAAACAAAAAAGGCGTAATTTAAAGAGTGAATCAATTTTGAATCCATTGAGTTGATGTCATACGAATATTAATCCAAGATCCAGAAACTTATACCTTTTGATATTAAATATTTTGTACAATTGGAAAACAATTGTATAAAATATTATTAATTCAAATTAGTGATAGTTATTTGGCATTGAAAATCACCCCATGCATCATAATTATTTTTAGTACTTGATAATGTTAACTGGTCCTGGAATTTTCATTTAGATCTTGTGTAATGTAAACAATGATTATGTTTTGCTTATATGTCGTCTAGTAAGCCTTTTTTGGTCATTTTTGTGATTCAACAGCATTCCATTTTCATTTGACGTCTTTTACCTATTTACTTAGATATTTCTGTTGTGACTATGGTGATTCATACAAGAAAGATTGCGTACGTAAGATCTCGAGATCGTACCAGAGTGAGAGAAGTATAGTTAAAAACGACATCTTGCGTGATTAGATTTTGTTATATGTTGTCAAAATGTCGTTTGATTCTTGGATATTTCGTATACATTTATTCTGCTTGCTTATGATGTAAAAATGCTGTTAGGTCTGGCATTTCATTTTTACGTGATGTATAGATTCGATTATTATCAAGTTATATTACAAATGTTTTAATTAATTTATTTAAATTACGAGAACAATCATTTTTGTAATCTTACATCCTCCTCTTATTGTACTTCGAATATGAATACACTTATTTTTATTAAAAACCTGGTTTCTTTTTCAAAGTTTCGAGTATTCTTTGTTCAACTTTCGAAAACAACTCAATATCAGTTCGTAGAAGGGGAAAAAAAAAATGTATGGGCTTTTTTCTTTCACTTAACGATGCACACAAGCGTGTCCGTTCTTGTAATTTTGATGCGAAATTTCCACCGATTTCATTGAAATGAGGCTTCATGGAGGACTTTTTTTTATATATATATATATATAGTAAACTTTCTCGTCTTTTTTAAAATTTTATTTAAAAGAGGGAAAAATTTTTTTTTTTTTTTTTTTTTTTTTTTTTTTTTTTTTTAAATTATTGTCGTATATATTTTGTTTCCTTTTAAAGAGGGGAAAAGTTCTGCTGATAAAAATTTTATTCAATAACTGTATAGAAACTTTTTTTTAAGATTTTCAATCAAAAAATGTATTAACAAATATTTTAATAAAAATTAATTATAATGAAAGTAAAATCTAAAAAAAAAAAATTGTTGCATTTTATTTGAATGCCACGAAAATGAATTAAATATATAATGCATTTTTTATTAAAGAAATGAAGACACAAACTACAAAACTTTTTATTATGATCCTCCTACTTCCTAATTGACATTTAGCTATTTTAAAAATGTCAGAAGAATTTTTATTAATAACAATCTATTAATTATTCTTATTATTATTGACGTTGATGACATACGAGTATTGAGATTATAATATCGCGCAATTTATAAAATAATACTTAAACCACAATCTGCAATTCTCTGATCATTTGATTGATACCTTCATCTGTACCAAATTAGTGAAAATGAAATAAGTGAATAACAGCAAACTAGATGTTCTTTACTTAAGGATATTACAGTATAAAAAGCAGTTAGGCAATTATATATAATTTCATTTCAACTAAGTGAAGATTATTATAACCCATGTAAGTATTCAGTTCTACCTCTTCACGACAGTTTCCATGGCAACAGAATGTCTCTTCTCCATGGTATCCGTGAAAAAGTGTGGAAAATTCCCTTTGTCCAAGGCAATTCGCTGCCATTCTCCATTACTATCGAGCTGAATGTGTCGATTGGATTTCTATGGCTGGCTTTAAAAGCACAGTCAGGCTCAGATATTTTATCGACGAATCTCCATTTTTATTAGAATTTCAAATACTGTTAATGATAATAGATAGGTGAATACTGTGGGTTTCGTAAATGCTGCGATTTTTAAGAAGTGCCTTTCCATGTTTTGAAATCTAGGAGAAAAAAAGTGCTTAAAAGATTTTCATTTAAGCTGAGATCAACAGGTACTAGTGAAGTGTATTAAATTTTTGTAAAAGTAGTAGTTTTGTGTTTGAAATCGATTTGAATACTTTGATGTATCCAGTATTCTGTGGGTTGCTGAATATTTCTGCTTAAAGCAAAACTTCTGCTTATTATTTAAGGGATTATATTTGTAGTTCATTTAACATTTACCACCATTTGTTCAGTTCATTTACCATCATTTTTCTCCTTCGTTCTGCTATTTCCGCCTTTATAATTTTATAAAAAATTTATTTGTTCGAAATTACTAAACATTTGGATAAAAATTTTAAACTCCTGAAACTCTTTAAATGTAAGGACATTCCATAAGACCATTAATTCTCAAAATTTAAGTATGCTAACTTTTCATAGAAAAAGTCGTTTTGCTTTGTTTTGTTTTTTAACTTTAATTTTCCATTGCAATCCTCAAATTCTGCAAAACTATTTTTTAGAAATAAATAGAAAGTAATTTATTACAGTAATGTATATATTTTTTAATCCATAACAGGATGGGTAAATAAGTAGAACATAACGTCTCGGAAATCGCACATCGTTATAAATTTTTAAAAATAGGTTAAGTAAAATATCATCTTGATATTTCATTTTAATGTCTTTTAAACTTTAATTGTCAAGAAAAAGAAAAAAATTTTTTTTAATGGAATAAAACTTTTGTCACAAAATTTTGCAAGATAGATTTTTCATATGAAAATCATATGGTGTTGTAAATTTTATAGAATTAATAATAATTAAATTATGTAATTATACGAATAAATTATGTATTAATTATTGTCTTTTATATGTTTGATATATAAAGATAACTTAAATAGGAGAAAATTTCAATATACCGCAATACAGAAAAAGTTTGACAGTACTCGATGCATCTGTATCCCATAGTATCAATCAGACTTCGTTCGTTCTTCCCTATCATCTGAATTATCAAATCGCAAATTTGAAATTAAAATTTTAAACTTGCCATCAATGCACGAAAAATACCGGAGTCAGTTCCATCCGTGGCAAAAAACATTCAATATCTTCATGATTGCATTTGATATGTGTATGAGCAAATCCAAAATTGCTCTCATTCATCAATGCTGATGTTGTCAGTTTCACCTTTAATTGGATGGCAGGTATTTTTTCAATTCCTTCTATTAGCTCACACTCTCCCTATTTATATCTTGTTCAAATTTCCAATCGTTCATAAAATACTTTTTATTCATCCACTCAAGTTCAAATACATTTTTTTTAAAACTTGTAGTGGATGACACTTGATGTTAATGCAGTTTTTTCAAATATTAATTCATTAATTCAATTTAATTAATTAATTTTAGTTTTATTTTAGATTTAAGTTGCATATATCTATCAATAGATGGCGCCAGATAAACTTTAAAAAATGAATGAAAATTATTTATAAAGGACTTTCTGCAATAGAGTGAAAAAAAAGTAGGAATTGGCCTTAAAAATTTTTTTTTTTTTTTTTTTTTTAAATTTTTTTTTTTATAATTATTATTACTTGTTTCTCTTTCTTTCAATCCTTAAATTTGTCCATTTCACAATTATGCGAAGAAGCTCATCAGTAAAAAGTAGTTCGCATGCATTTTTTTAAATTTAAATAATTATCGTATGGTCTTAGTCCATGAATTCTTAATATGTTGTGAGCTGGATTTTTAACATTTGGATTAGTTTCAACGGATGGACCATTTGGATCGATTTCTCTCATAGTAATATTTCACGGAATGACTAACTGCTTCTGGAACAGAGAAACCATTGTCTTCGGAAGGAATTTAGGAGTCTGTTGTGTGGGAACTTTCACAGACAAAATCTTAGTCAGAGTCATCTTCTCCACTAACATCACTTGCAACTTCATCTAGAATCTTTTACTTAGCGCGTCATGCGGAGTTAATCGGATGGATGAATCAATTTTCTCAGACCTAACTTCAGAGCCATGTGTACTACTGACAAAAATTGTAACACTGTAAAGGTTCAGACCGCTGTTGAAGAAGATTTCGATGGAATTTTTAATGGATGTACATGACAAAACAATATAATAAGAGGGGGGTTATGTTGAAGATCATACAGGAAACTAGAGGAAGAATCTATTTAATTGGACTAATAAGTATGTAATAGGGGTAAAGGGAGGAATATGATGAACGGTCTTTGAGACCGCACGTCCACTGTTACGGACTAAAAATAGTTTTTCTTTGTAATAAGAATGTTTGATAAATAATATCCAACTTTCTGTTTAATAAATATTGTTAATAATAAAATTTGACTGTGTACTTCACATGGTAACAATTTGGATTATTTTTTTTCTTTGTTCTTACCATGCTTTTTTTTTAATACATAGAATTATTTCTTGTATATTTATTATTTATGCAGTTTTTTTCCCCACATATGAAAAAAAAAAAAAAAGAAAAGTTAAGTAAGAAAGATAGAATACTTCAAGAATTTCGAATTGCAAAAAATTAATCAGGATTTCAAAATTCATTTAGTTACAACTAAAATTTAAATTAAAGTTTTAATTTTTTTACTGTCTGTGATATAAAAATTATGATTATTATTCACTTGTCAATATTTAACTGATATTTTATTTTAAATAAAAAATAATTATATAGCAAATGGATTCTGTATTTAAAAAAACAAATTTTTATTGTTTAATAATTATTTGTTATTGTTTAATATGAAAAAATAAATTTTTATCAAAATGACTGATTTTTGTAAAAGAAAAGCTCAAATAAAAGATTTATTGATCTGTAGATTTTCTGTCTTTCTTCTATGTACTTTTTAATTCTATCATCAGTCTTTTATGTTGTCATCAGTTTGAAATATTTGAATTCTTTCCAAAACTTTTACTTTGAGGATCATTAAGTCGGAATTTTTTCCCTCTCTCTCAAAGCGCGTGATTGTTTTCTCCGCTGATCTCGATTTAATTAAATCTTAATTACGTGCCTTCTGAATACTTATTTACTTACTTATTCCTTTTTAATTAAATTTTATGCAATTGACTGACTTTTGCTACGGAAATTAAATGTAATTTGCTTTTTGGATTTTTTTCTTTTTTTTTATTAAAGTTGTCCATCTGTAATCGCAAGTTGATCAAAAGCTTTGGAATTGATTTTATTTTTAATATTTTATTTGTTGTCTCTAGTTTTCAGATTTTTTTTTTCTCTGCTCGTAAACTTTAATAACAAAACTATTTGTATCAATAATAGAGAAAGGGATTTTCATTTGAATATGGCCAAATGAAAGATTTACATGTTTGGTGAATTTATTTACTTCATTTCGTAAAAATAAAATTAGTGTTTCTAAATGCACCTAATAGTCTTTATAAATAAAATAAATAAATGTGTAATAATGAAAAACTTAAATATTTTCTGTTGAGAAGTGTGTTATTACTATCAAAATTAGTTAAATATAAAAACAAATTAAAAATTACTATATTTCAGATATTTTTATAATTTTATTTTTCATTTTCGAAATCGAGGTTTTCTTGTTCTAAAACAACAATAAAAGGAAAATGTAATCATTAAAAATATATATATATGGTTTATTTCGCAGTACTAACCTCTTAAATTTTTTCTTTTTTTTTTTAATAGTATGCATTTCTAATTGTGAAAATAATTTTTCGTTAATTTAAATTTTTAAAAACAATTGTTTTATTAAACTTAAATTTTTTTTTGTTAATTTTAAAATTATCAAAATTTAAAATTTTAAATTGTTAAAAATATGAGTTCTTTCTAGTTTTTTTTAACTTATTAATTATTACTTATTACCTCACTGTTCTGAAAGTTTAACTATACTTTTAATTAACTGCCACCATAAGTAAAAAACAATATCCATATAATAAAATTTTTTAATATGTTTTTAAGTATAAATGTTTTATTGCAATGTATAGATTAAAATACTTTTATTATTTCGCTATATTTATATCAAAATTCTTAAAAATCAAATAAATTCTAAATCTGATATTTTTTTCCAGTATATTAATTCTTAAGTGTTATCTTCAAGAACCTTCATGAACTGCGAGATAAAAAATTATCTTCATTTCTTTTTTCAACATTTATATTCCATCTTATGAACTTGTTAAAATAATAAATTTTGTATTAATAATGGATTATTGTATTATAATACAATATTTATAATAAGATTGCCATATTATAAATATTGTATTATTCAAAAAACAAAATTTTTTATCATATGACGTCTAGTAATAAACAAGTGATAAAAATTCTTATAGGTTCAGATCCTTATAACTCTGCTATTTACAATGGATTACTTAATCCATAGCTCAAAATTCTTATAACTATGGATTATTGTTAGTTTTAAACTTGCTGGTTTGATGGACTTTGTCCAGATAATTATTGCTATTCTGCTTTATAGTTCAGGTATAAAAAATTAATATAATTCCTTGATTATAAATCGATTGGATCCATTGTATGATTGGATTTACTTACCTGTAAAATGAGTAATTCCTTTTTATTCGTAACCATGTTTTATATATATATAAACAAGGTTACGAATAAAAAGGAATCACTCGTTCGCTCACTTTAATTTTAATTTATATATATATATATATAATTAAAGTCAATATAATAATTAGTTATGAAACTGTAGTTGAGAATATATATTTTTCTATTATTGAACTTATAATAAGAAAAAGATATATGTGCAATGATATTATTGTATGCAATCAAGATAATTGGCCACATTTTTATAGGGTGCACTTGCCTTGTTCCTTGTTGTTGATGCTATTTTTATTCTTTGTTTCAGAGGATAATCTGCGAAGAATTCGGGACATCCACGAAGGAATACAAAGGCTGAGGGAGCTGAATACTAAGCAGATAGTGGTCCATGTGAGTTGCATCAAAATTTTCTTTTCTATTTTTTTTCCATGTGTGTTTCTTCTCCTCATTTTTTATTTTAAGATATCTAGAAAAGCATCTAGCTACTTTACTTCTTCTTTTTATCTAATCCAAATCGTAAGAATTTTGGAAAATTAATCTTTGCTGGTAAACACGTTTCTGTTTATATGTATCTATATATATAATGTAGAGTTTGGTATAGAATAAATATATTCATCAGATAATTTAACGTAAGTATATCATCTCTGCTTACAATTAAAGACCAAATAAGATAAGCTATGTACTTTAATCATAGCTTAAAGCGTTTAAATGAAGAACTCATCATAACTGAAGAAATAAAAGTTAAATGATATAAACAGATCTATTGTTGCCTTTCCCGATTTATCAATTCCATTAGAAGCATTTTTTTAGGAATTTCAAATAACCATTCAGCAGCCTAGTTTTCTTCTGACTGCAGCTTCTTGCGCCCAACCTTATATTTTGTATATTTTAATCAATTTAATAATTTTTTTAAATACTTAAATATACAAGATATACTTAATACTTGTACATGTATAAAGATATACTAATACGTATACTTAATACTTGCTTTTATATTTAAATACTTAAATTGCAACTTCATAAATCTTTATAGAATCAACCAAAATAAATGGTAAACATATGCTTGTATTTTTTATTCTGCCTTTTTTAATAATTTATAACATTAACTTGCATTCAAATCCAATTGAGATTCATAAAAGGACTGTTAAAAAAAAAAAAAAAAAAAAAAGTGGATTGTTTCTTGTCTCTTGCGTTTTTTATCCCATTTTAATCGCGCTTTAAATTGTTTTATTATTACAGCCATTTTCTCTCTAACTTTTTACCTTTTTTCTCAGTTATCTAAATTGAAAAAAATTATCGATGGAGTGCTTGCTATTGCCAAAAATATCAACACATCCTTGTATTGTAATTCCCTATACTTATGTACGGAAAGGTGGATATTTCATGAAAAAAGATTTTAAATACCCACTGTAATGATAACAAATTTGTATATATATGTATATTTAAGATATCTTCTTTTTTTTTTTTTTTTTTTTCAAGCATTTCTATATGATAAGCTCATTTTCGCCTTATATTTAAAATAGAATCAACTTATTCTACACGTCATTGAACTGGTTATAAATATATTTGCTAAACTTTGATCAGACTGTTCCAAAGGTGAGCATACAAGACGTTACGTTCACCTGAGTTAACAAGCTTCCATTGTAGAACAATAGTTGTAGGGTGCTGTTTAAGCGAATTCTTTGTGCGAGACCATTTCGGCTTCTGGCTTCTGTTTAAGTCAATAGTTAAGAGTGACGTCATATGCAAATGAAAGAGATGCGAAAATGTACCAGATATAGTTCGAAAATTTTTCCTGAAATTAATTGGAAAATTTTAAAGATATATTCTCTTTGAAACGTTTGAGCATAGTATGGTTCAGCATTAAAAATCGATCTTGCGGAAAGTTATGATAATTTATAATCTCAAATATTGAAAAACAGTAATTTAGAATAAAATTTTTTTTTTAGTTCTTTGAGCTTTAATGAGTATGGTTCTCTCCCTTGTTAAATACGTTGATGCAATTTTATAAAGAATTTTTTGTTTAAATTACTGTATTACTAAGGTTTAATCCTAATAGAATGTCCTACTTTTGATAATTTGATTCACAGTATTCATTTACAATATACAGCGTATTATATAGTGAATCTACTAACACTAAGGTTTTTCGATATGTATACTATAATTATGATCGTATAAAAATACTATAGTGTGCAGGTTGGGCAACCCGATTGTAACTGGGGAAGTTGAGTGACTTAAGGCACAGATTGGAGAACTCACAGCTGTATTTATACACACTCAAGCACATACAGTTGGAGATATACGATATTTAACATATTTAAAGACAGATAATTATAGATTCGTGGAAGGATTCCATTTTTAAGCTGAAAACCTGATACTCAGCTAAGCGCAGGCTGCGCAAAATATACTTTCTCTCTGGTTGTAGAGAAATGTTGTAGACTGTAGTTAAGAAAAACTGCAAAAATATACTTTCTCTGTAGACCAAATGACCCTTTCTCCTGAACGACATAGGAGGCGCTCCTGCCAATGCGTAGGAGGAAGCATGGTTACAAAACTTCATTATTCTAATAATTTTAATCATTATATTGGATGTACTTCCAAACACTTAATCTAATTCCTCGTGAATTGGTATACGAAATGTGAAACTCGTGGTTATTCTGTCAATAACACGCTCATGGTGGATAATTTAAAGAACTTTTCCATGGACATTTACGGAAAACAGAAAATATTTGTGGGGAAGAGAATGAAAAATTAATTATATAGAACGAAATTTTAAAAAATATTTTTGTGTTTTTTTCAAAATCTTTTGAACTTAAATTATAAAAACATTATTTCGATATTTATAATTATGCCTTGTGAACATAGTTTAGAACTTTGATCGATATTAATCTTATTACATTATTGCGAAATGTTTTTACCAAGCTAATGTATGGACTACCCACACATGAGTACGCTCATTGGTTTTATCTGTAAGGATTTTTCTCTTCTGTATTTGATTACCACCAGTCGCCGTAAGCACCGAATTGATACATTAAAAATATGGATGCCCGACTCGTGGCTCAATGGTAACTTGCGTCGCTGGTGAGCATTAAGACTGAGGTTTAATCCGCTGGCGGCTGGCGTAGACACTATATCAAAAATCGAGAAGATTCGATGGCGTTTGTGATGTTTACCATCCTGCCTCGTGAGTCAGACTACCTGGTGGAAATTTTCCGGGTTTTTCTCCCGTACGATACGTAAATGCGGGGTAGTTTTCCCACTAAAAGTCCACCCACTGCTCTCCTTCTACAGCGATACTGCGCCAAGCCAGACTTCTACCTACGGGTGCTCCTTCACAACAAAAGCTGCTCTCCCCCTTTCTCTCCTTCCATGAGATCTCACGGTTTCTGGGACTTGGTCTAGATGTTGCTGTCGACCGAGTGGGATAAGAAACAACAAAATATGGGAGGATAAATGTTGTTTTTACTTTGTTGTAATTTAGCATGGTATTTGGTTGTTTAGTATTCTGTGTTATGTTATGAGGGCAAAAATTTACTCGGAAAAAAATAATCGCGAAAGATATTAATTGCGCAAATAAATTTAAGCAAAGAAAAGCATTATTGCCATTTATTATTATACAAAGGTTGCTATGACTTGTTTAAAGGGTTTTTCGTGCTTTATGCGAAGCGAAACCAAATTGAACGCAATAACGTCATTGATACTGAAATGTTTGTAATTAAAATATGCAATTTTCATCTTATATTTATGAAATAAATCATTTCAATAATATCGATTCTATAAAGTGATGAAAAACTTTTTTAATTTTAAAAACATTATTTAGAACCTGATTTATTTTATTGTTTTTAATTCTAAGGAGATATTAAAAGTAAACTGTAATTCTGAGATGAATTAATGAAAAATGCAAGGTTATACGGGTCCGTTGAACCTCAAATTATCTGCGGGTTGACGAATTTGATTGTCCTTGTTTAAGTCATTATACACCCGCATTTTAACCTTGGATACATGTAAATGTTCTATCATTTTATTTGATAGTAATTTGCGGAGGATAAATGATAGGTTCTAAATTTCCTTTTTTCCTTTTATATTTAACTTCTTGTCTAAAAAAAATGTTGTAAGGGGAAAAAAAAATGCAATTCACATTCAATGGCATATTAAATTTTTCTTTTGTATTTTCATATGGCAGAATGAATAAATTTGTTTAAGAACGTTTCCGCAGAAATATTGAGTTTTATTTCATTTAATGAAATACATTAACTTGATATCCATTACATTTAAATAAAGTAAGAAGAATTCTAAACTGTTGTAAATTCTTTATTTAAAAGCTTAGTTTGAAAAGAGAAAAAAATCATTCTGCATTAATAAATCTTTTAAGATTTAGTGTTCGCGTTTAAAATATTAAAAAGTTATATTATTAAAAAAATTAATTTTTAATAATATATTAATATACTTTTATTAATATATTAATATTTAATAAAAGTTTTCATATTATCTAGTAAATTGATTTTTTTAAAATTAAAGTACAACTTATTTATGAACAAGAATTGTTTCATGTGATTGAAATACTAATCAATTATGTAAAAGTTAATTTTGTTGGGAAAATAAATTCCACCTATAAGTAGACACAAGTTTTTAATTATCTTAATAAATATCAAGTTTCATTAAAAATTATTTTATTGTGTTGCTGACTAACTGCTTAAACTCAAAATCTTGGATAATTAACATGGAAAATATCTTTCTGACTTCCTTATGTGTAACTAAATTGTCTCTGCCTACTATTTTCGTCCCTTCATTTCCGCTTATAGCAAGCCGAACAGCTAGAGAGCTTCACGCATCACCTAAGTTGCTTCTACATAATAGGTAGAAAATTTGCATACTTTATCAATTTATGATGTTTCAAGACAATTGCGTTACCTTTTAATACCAGTTCATATCATGCTAAGGTTAGTTGCTACAATTCATAAGCGTCAAAAGATTTTAATATAGTATTTCTGCAGAAATTATGTTAGATGAAGTGATGGACGAATGAGAATATGAAAAGCTTCTGATATATGATAATTCCCTCCCTGGTATCTTATACTTAATTACTTGGCTTTTTTCGCTTTTATTTCATAGATGTTGGAATAGTGCGAAATTTCGGCGATTTAGCCAGACGAGTTTACCGTTATTCGTTGCATAATTGTATTGTGAAAAATGTATAAAATTAGTGACTTTTTTTTTCCATTTTCATTTGGACTATTGTTGTTACCTAGGGTTTTATTGAAACTCAATCCATACAAATTTGGCCACTTACCATAGAAATATAGAAACAAATCAGAAAAAGAACATACTACTGTGCCCAAAAAGTAATACCAATTATTATTATTATTATTTTTTTATAAAACCCTTTATTCATTCTTCCAAATTTATTTCATCGCCTTCAAAGTAATCCCCTCCGAACATAATGCACTTATGCCAACTTTTTTTCCAATCCTCAATGCATGCTATAAAAAAGTCATCGGCAGGGATGTCCTTCAAAGCTCGTCGACTCACGTTGAATCTCTCCAGTCGACTCAAAACAGTGAGAACAGTCTTTTGAGTGTAGACAAAATGAGAGTGAACAGTCTTTTGAGTAAGACAAAACAGTCTTTTGAGTGTAGAGAATAACCAGAAGTCGCACGATGTGAATACGGTATTTGTGGAACGATATGGGTCTCATTTTTGGCGAAAAAGTCACGAAGAATCAATGCGGTGTGAGCTGACGCATTCAGTGTTTTCGATACCAATCGAGATTTGACGAGTTTGAGTCCCAAAATGGAATTGACCGATCCTTTTGAAATCCCATTTTATCAGCAGTCTTTAATTGTAAATCGACGGTTTGCAAGCAAAGCACCAAATCTTTAATTTTTTGGACGTAAGCTTCATCGGTTGAGGTTGATGGTCGATCAGAGGGCTCTTCGTCTTCAACGCGTTCTCTGCCGTCATTGAACTGTTTATATCACTTCTAAACATTTCTTTCTGATATAGGAATGCTCACCGAATGCCTTCTGTAACATTCTATGCGCTTCTCAAACAAAATTTAATGCAAGTTCTTTGCTCAATTAATTCAGACATTTCAAAAATCGCCAGAATCAGTTTTAGCGTCTCACAAAGCCAAGCATAACTCTGACACTAATGAATATTTTGACGTCAAATTTCACAACAGATGTCAAGGATAGGGCCAGCAACTTAAAAAATAAAATTGAAATTCCATAAGCCCCGGGAATTTTTAAATTGAAAATTGATCTTACTTTTTGGACACAGTAGTATAAACAAATCAAAATTACAAAGGGAAAAAACCAGACATTCTCAACAAAAAATGATTCAAAGGCTGTAAAAACAAGTTAAATGTTCTAAGGATAAAAATTTAAAAAGCTAGAAGCACCATAATAAAATTCCGTGTGATGAGGACATGTTTTCTCAGTAAAGACGACACAAATCACCATTCTATGTAAGCTAGAGTCCAGTCCTGAGCAAACAAGTTGATGGATTGGCTTTATTCATTTTCTCTATCTTACATAAAACATATATATCACAGTTCACATTTTAACCAGATGTTATGCCAGGCAGTCGTGTCCAGTTCTTAATCTAAAATTGGTAACAGCCTCTTTGCAAGTTTGTGTTAAACTTAACTTTGATTGCAAAGAATATTTTACTGAGGAGTAAAAAAAGTTACCACTCCTACAAGTAACGCTTTGATTCTCTGTGAATGAATTCATACGTCTGTTGGTATATAAAACTTTTATCGACAAACGTAATTGTATTTTATTTATTTATTTATTTTAAGTTGGATTTCACTGTCGTCGTTATACCTTAAACGAATAACTCTGCTAGCAATCCGCTTCGTAATATATTTTGAACGAATAGAAAGTTTGTAATGGTTAATTCTTTTGATAAAAAAAGTATTCATATTTTAAATCATTATTGAATTTTTTTTGTTAAAATTTTATTGCTTCTCTCATAAATATGAATTGTTCGAAAAATTGTAAGCAGTATAAATGAACCCAAACAGGTTAAGTAACACCACGTTATAATAGATGCGTTACAATTTTGTCTTTCTGCTAAAATTGAATATAAATATCGAATGTTTACAACTCTCTTAAAATAAGAATAAAATGAAGGCAACACCACCAAAACAGATTGGGTAACTTTACAGGAACTAAATCCGAGCAATTTAGCTAGTCTCTTGTTTGCTGGAATATCTGCGAACGTATTTTTTTTATGAACATAATAAAGATAAGGTTGTTAACATAGTTTCTGGATGATCCAAAAGTGTTGGGAACTTAAGTGACAATTTCGTAACAAGGAGAACAAGTTTCCGAACTATTGTTTATGGCAGTTCTTTGTATCAAAGTGAATAGGAAAATAAAAATAAAATGGGAGGCAAGTCAATATACACATTTCATGATGAATCAACAAAATTGTTTTTCAATGTGTGTTGCTTATTATAATAAGTAAGTGAAATGAAATTTAGAAAAATAATTGTTTATTATTAATATTTATTATTTTTAAAAATATATTGTATTCTTCTAACAGCATTATTACGGTTCAGCTAATTTTCTTCATGTTTGTATTTAAAATGAACAGAAATCTAGTTGGTGATATTTACAATCAATATTTGACATTTTAATAAATTTACTGTTATATTTAAAAAATTCCTTATGAATAGTTTTAATTTCAACAATTACTTATTCAATAGTGCCACAAAAATATCATTATCTCGTAGATTTAAAACTGCAAATATTATTATTTTTTTACAAAATTGGCGATTTATTTCTATAATTGATTATTATTTAGTTATATTATTTTCTTGTTGCAACCTCAAAAAGATGGAATTTATCAATTTATTTTTCTTCCACTTATTAGCGGCCTGATTTTCCTATTGGATAGCGCTCTGGCCTTTGATACCCCAGGCTTTAGGTTCGAATCCTGGCGGGTGGCATGGATGTTTGTTAGTGGCCCGGTCTAATTTGCCTAAATTGTGCACAAAAATGACCTTAGAGCGACAAACCAAACCTTTACGTATTAACGTAAATAAGTATTAAATATTTAAGAAATATATCTTTTCTGTAATTTTGAAAATGTAGTTTTATATTAAATAATTTTTCGTGTGTTTGCTTGTTTTTAAATGGTCAAGAATTTTTCAGTCATTATATACCGGGTGACAAGTTTAAACCATTACGGTACAATTCATTCAAAGTTTTTTGAATGATTTTTGTGAATCCTTCCCCGGTCAAAGATTAAATCGATAACATTACTGCACATATTCTGCAGGGAAAAAAAGTACAAAATAGGATGTCAACTGTGTTCACAAGAAAATTGAAGATATTGTTAACGTTTGATTTAATAAAATGATTCAGCAAAATTAACTGTGCAATATTAAAACTTGCACTATATTTTTGTTATTATGTAGTAAAAATTTATAAATAACATGAGGCTAACCCTGAATTTTATCTGCATAATGCATACTAGCACTATTAAAAATAATCTCAAAATTCAAAGAAAAGAAATACTTGTTCTTCGATCCTCTACTTTAAGGATACGAGTGGCCCGGTTTTGATTACTCTCGATAAACCAAGACCGTGAAAATGGCTCTCTCTATCTCTCATTGTGCCTTCTATCTCAAAGCACCGGAGCATGCCCTGTTCGTGTTCAGGGTGACACCCAGGTGAAAGCAGCCGGAGAATCAGACGTCCATGTTTGCTGATCCTCGCGGTTTCATGTTGTTAAGTCTTTTGAAAACCATTTAAGGTTGAGCTGCTCACTTACCAGAGCGAGCAGAAAGTGTATCGCTTACCGAGAAGCGAGAGTGTCCCGTCTTCCCTTGTTTGGGTTTCTGCCACTAGCAATGCATTTATCAGACATCCATCCTAAAGTAATTCAAATCATTTCCTTTCCTGCACCATAGGAACAATCAATTATTGTCTTTAATTGTAGTGGGAAAGCAGATTAATTGGGATGGGGCTTCATTCCCTGTGTTTACGACAGGTCAATTAATTGCTTGAGGAAATGGTAAGTGGGTTTAAGGGCTCCGTATTCGTTAACTTTCCATTCGTTTCTCTTTGCTTTCCCCCATTGAATATCAAATTTGAAACGGAAAAATGTTTTTATATGCTGTTATAATTTCAATTTTAAGAAGCATTACTTTTTTTTTTTTTTTTTTCAAAATTTCTTTGTAAAATTTTGTTTTGATGGGGAAAATTTAAATAATATATTATCTGTATTGCCTCTTAGAATTGGTTATCTTTTTTAAGGGTACCTACTCTGTTTATCTATAAATATATACCTAAATATTATACTTTGGGTTATATTAATTCATTCGTCGTTAAAAAAGGGGGAAAAAATCCTTTAGAACATTGTAATTATAAAGCTTAAATAGATCTTGAACGTTTATGGAAGAGAGAAGAAGAAAAAGAAGGAAAAAAATGTTGAAACATTTTTACGGTAATTTTTTTTTTTTTTTGTTTTTGTTGTTGTTGTTGTTTAAACTACATTTACTATATTATTTAAACTGCAGTCATTACTACATTTATACTAGCTTATTAGTATATTCATACTACAGTTACTATATTTAAACTACTTCTTGGAAAACAAAATTACTAACTTAGAGAACAATGAATACTAAATTAAAATCATTTTAAACACAAAGAGAAATAAAATCTATTTTAGATATTATTAAAACTTCAACTTATTCGCCTTTTAAAACTAAATCGCTATGAAGAAAATAGCAACTAGTATTTAGTTAAGAGCTAAAATTAGTAACAGGGCTTCGTGACTCGTTATCTCTCTGTGGAGTTCTTGTAGATCTTCAGTTGTCTTCTTAAGAGTCAAGTGATGAATAAAAAATAAAGAATCTTGCGATAAAACCAGTTATATAAACCCTCCACAAATCCCTATAATCCATTAAAATTGACATGTTCCATGGAAAGGGGATTTATCTCTGAACAAGTGCCAAATCTCTCATCCCTGTTATAAACATCCACTCGTGTGGGTTTCGCTTAATTTTTGTGCTATATCTTGCGTTAGATTATTATTGCTCTTACAGATGTGTTGTTAAGATGGCAGGAATTTTTTTTTATAATGAAATGCTTTTTTGAGTGTTTCTGAGAGATCGCACTCATTTGGGAGTAACAAATCTTTTTGTAATTTTTATATTGCATAACTAACTGAAAAGAAATATTCATTGTTTTTATATATATATATATATATATATATATAGGTTTTCCTATCATTATTGAAAATTACATTATTGCATTTGTTTCGTTTGATATAAAAACTATGCATTGCTTATTTAAAATGGAATAATCAAGTAATAAAAGAAAAACTTTAATAATAAATTGGATTGCTATTAATGTGTAGGAGCTTTGTCAATCATACACTTTCTGAGGTCATAAATAGTTAAATTATTTTTGTATTATGAATCCTTTACTATGGAGATTAACTTTGCTTTCATTTTAAAAAAATCTTACAATTCCAGCCCAACATTCTTGCAATGCTGATGTATTTCTGTTCAAACTATAAGCAAATTATAAGCTGCATGATATAATTATACGATTGATTTACCCTGCGATGAATCTCGTGAATGTTGGTTTAAATCCATTATCATTTGGAAAATGTTCCCAAGAAACAAATTTCCATCATCTTTCATATAATCAGTAATGAAAACAATATTTATCATTCTAACATTTTGGGAAACAATTGTTTTCTAATGTCGGATATTTTAATCATTTGTCTTAATAATTCGACTCTATTAGACAGATTCAACTTGATGGTGGACCATACTGCACCACAAAGTGCCATTCTAATTTGAAACGATCACCCATCCCCACCCAAATGGGCCATCTGGGAGGTTCTCATCCTCGTCGAGCCCAATGAAAGGATTTTCTGGCGTAAAGATATATCATGCCTATCTTTGAGGTTTCGGTTCGGATTCACTTGACGTGGATTTCGAATCTTGCAACCATTAAAATTCACCACGCTATCTACCATACCGCTACAATGCTGCTCTTGAAGAACTCTTGAACTACTATTATTAATTGCAAATCTTTCATTTATAAGACAATTGAACATATCCATCCGATTCTTATTCTTTTGTAAATAAAAATTTTGCTGTAACCATAAATGTGTCTAAGTCAGATATATGTCACCCACAAGAAACAAGTAATATATATGAAAAAAAAAAAATGTAAAGTCAATTCCTACTTTTTTTGCACTATATTGCAGAAAGTCCTATATAAATAATTTTCATTCATTTTTTTAAGTTTATCTGGCGCCGTCTATTGGTAGATATATGCAACTAATAATCTAAAAAAAAGTAAACTTAATTAATTAAATTTAATGAATGAATTAATATTTGAAACAATTGTATTAACATCCAGTGTCATCCACTACAAGTTTAAAAAAAAAATGTATTTGAACTTGAGTGGATGAATAAAAAGTATTTTATGAACGATTGAAAATTTGAACAAGATATATATATATAGGGAGAGTGTGAGCTAATAGAAGGAATTGAATAACAGCAATACTTTTCTTTTTTCCTTTCTATTTGATCTCTGTCGGATATGCGACTGTGCAAGGAAAAGCTTTCTTGGCACTGAAATTCCATTTGCGTTTTCTCTCTGCTGCTCCTGTTTGTTGGTTCAAATCGAAACACCGGTGATGGAAAGTTCTCAGAAAAGTGCTTCGAAAAGAAAGTTAATGTTTACTTTACCCACAGCTGCTCCTATGTGCCGATGAGACCCGTCTGAGTTAGTAATGCAGGAAACAGGTCAACTAAACTTAGTTGAACTCTTTAAAATCTACACCAGTTTTGTTTATTCCGTTACAAGTTGGTCTCTAAAGTAAACGTTTATTTGTTTAACTTTTTTTTGTGTGTGATAGTAAAAATAAAAGGATAAAATCTTCCGCCAATTCCATTGTTCTTTTTTATGAGGGGGAGTATTTATTTAGTCTAAAATCGGGGGGAAAAAAGTGATTACTTTACTTTTCAATTTAAAAAGTTATTTTAAAATACTTTTCTATGTTAGATTTTTTAATAAATCTAACATAGAAATATAATTTATATATAAATATAGATTTATTAATAAATATATATTTATTAAATATATATTTATTAATAAATATATATTTATTTTATGCATTCAATCACTAAGTATTAGAAATTTAGGTTGCTTTTTTTTTTTTATTTCTGAATTAGGAATGGTGAAACGATTGTTGAATTTTGGAAAAAAATTTATATATACCTTCTGACTTATAGTTAAGCGACCAATTTAATTGAAATATTTAAATACAGTTAGACAATTATCAAGAATATTAATGTAGGTTTGTATAGTTCTTAATAATGCAACCGGAATTTTTTGAATGCATTTTTTTAAAATTGCAATATAAACTTGAATAGAAGTTAGTTCTGTTAGTCGTTAGTTTCATTTTAATCTTATATATAAAGAAGATTTAACATTTAAACCCAATGATTATAAATATCAATGTGTAAAAATAAATAAATAAATAAATAAATAAATATTCGTACTCTAGAAATTCTTACTTAGCCATACGATTTTTATATCTTTATTATTTTTATTAGTATAATTAATTATACTTATTTAAAAAAAATTCAAAATAGAGCTTTCATTTATTATTATTGTTTATTTATTTTTTTTTTTTTATTGATATAATTATAAATAAAGATTCTCACACTGCATAAAATATCATCACAGTTAAGAATTAAAATTTGATTTGTAATTTCGTTATAATTTTGTGGCTCATTTGCTTATCTATTTATGTATTTAATATCGAGCATTTTCCTTTTAGAAAACGCAATATTTAGCACTCACTGCATGTGTCTGTTTCCAAATCTTCCCATCACTTTTCTGACTCTGATAATTTGACATCAGCAGACAGAAACTGGAGGATTTCATTTCAGAAATCTTTAGAATGTTGCGAGTTTTCAAAACTTTTCCAAAATCTGTGTGTTGCATGGGGGTGAAGGAGGGGGGGGGCAGTTGTAGATTTCCAATCCGCTGGGATTCGAACACCTGTCCTGGGGAGCCACATCTTTTGGAGCGCGCTTATTGGACGTGTAACTCGCAGATGGTGACTGAGCGTGCGTCAGCGGCGCGTGCCGGCTGTTTTCTTCTTCCGATTGGGGTTCCCCCCCTCCCTGTATCTTTGTCTCACTTTGATATCACCGTTAACTCTGGTAGGGTGGGTGTTACCATTTTTGGCGAACATTCGCCGTCGTAAAACCTTGTCGTGGAAACTGAGTGAAGGTTGCGGTTTGTCTGGATTTTTATGACCCATATTTTTCGATATGGAAGCCGCTTTATTTTTTTTTTTATATATATAAAAAAAGAGAAAGAGAAAAGATTTTGTCTGATCTGGAAGTTATCCAATGTTTGTGCGACTGCCGTTTAGCATGAGGACGCGGTGTTGCCATAACAACGGCTTTTCGAAATCGGAGCAGGTTTGTGAAAATGACATTACAATGGTGTTCTAAATAGTTAATTTATGATTGATTAATGGCATTAAATATATTCTGTGTTATCCCTTTTCTCATTGATTGCTTCTGCATTTTACAAATATTGACTTCGGAAATCGTGTAGGAGGTTTACTTAGTAGATGACTGGTCCGTCTTTTTTATGTTATTAATCTAAAAATTGAAAACATTTGAGTAGCATGAATCATATATTAAATAATAATGGATTTTATTGTTTATTTTAATTGTTGCCATTATTAAGGTTTCATTTTATTTAATTATTTTTTAAACATTTTATTAACTGAGAACAGTTTTAAATTACTTTTGTAATTTCATATCAATTAAACCAAAATTAGTAAATAGATATCATCATATACACTTTTTGAAATTTAAATTTTAAATGTTTCACTTAAATTAATTTTAGTTTTTAAAAATATTTGTGCAAAGTTTAAACAGAGAATACTTCTGTTGTAATTTTTCCCAGCGATTTCTTTAAAAAAATAAATTTCACTTCCCATGCAATTCGTCAAAAATAAAAAAAAAATATAAAAAAATCCCTGAAACTAGTGTTAGATGGATAAAAATAAACACCACGCCTTTAATGTCTCAGAATTACATAGATATTGCCATCGGATGTGAAAAGAAAACTCATTTGTCTACAAGATATGATATTGATTTTTATCTGCATTAAAAGATTCAAAAAGTTATCTCACTCAGTATGAATAAAAATTTTGCCATTTACTGTAAGTATTATTTCTTCTCTCTGTCAATATCATCTATTCAATATCGCTTTATAACAATTAAAATTTCTAGACAATTGCCATAAATGTTTTATAATAACAAATATTATTGATTCCCAGCATATATTTTCATATATGAATTTGATTTCAAAACTTCTTGGTTATCTGAGTATTGCTTTTTGTTGATTGACAAATTTTTTTTACATAAAGTAATATAATATATTTTAATCGTAACGATAACTCAACTCAAGTCAATTTTATATGTACGTATGAACATATTTTTCCCTTAATATGAGGCTAAAAATGTCCACAAAGTTGCGTATCTCATAAAGGTGTATATACGTGTGGAGAAAAAAAAAAAGAATCTTGATTTCTGTGTTTTAGTGCACAAAAACATCTAAATTGTTGGCAAGCGTCTAAATGAACCCCCCCCCCCCCCCCCCAAAAAAGTGTAGGTAAATAAATGTACGATGTTACACATTTCGATGAAATTCATGGAAGTGCTGAATTAAACCAGGAAGATACTTGGATGCTACGTTGTCGTTAGAAGTTTAAACAATAAAAATAAAGTGTATATGCATGCAAGGGTATATGTATTTGATTTAATTTGTTTTAGATGCATAAGAACCAGTGGCATTTTTTAGAGGTAATTTAACCATAAATGTTCAAATTAGGTTAAATGATTAGGTTAATTTTCACACATGATAAATTAAAAATAGTAAACGAATTTCAATTAAAAAAAACAAAAACGAAAATAAAACCTTCTTAATTTTTAAAATATATTAATATTTTTTGGAAAGCTAAACATTTAAGTTGAAAGATAATATATTTAGCCATCTCATGAAATTTTTTTTAAATAATCGTGATCTTTTTAATTAATATAGCAAAGCACTAGTTGATTTTTAAAATTAAAAATTATGTTGCAAATGTTGCCACATTGACCCCGTCGCTCAAAACTTGAAGTAAAGACAAAATCCGGCGAAAAACAATATTATCTCAACTCAACAAGCAGATAAAAATTTAAAGGAGGGTGGAGAGGGGGGTCAGTGGGATACTGGATCAGTGCTGATGCCATGGATAAACATCACCTTCACCGCCGTCAAAGTTTAATGCTGCTGTCACGGAGTAATTCTTTTGAGTAAGTGGTTTATGTCGCCCGAATAATTAATGGCTAACTGAGACAAGTCTCAAGGCTAGCCGAGTGGACAGCTCCGGACGTTGTACGTGTGATATCTCTCTTGTCAGTTCTGGTGCGCATTAATAACCTGGTTCTGCTGTTGACTTTTATCTTTTACCTTTTTTAAAGGTGCCTTTTACTTTTATATTTGCATTTCGTGTTGGCGTTTCTCGTTCGATATGCTTTTTTTTTTTCCTGTAATTGTATATTTCTTGTTATAGTTTTGGTTAATGTTATTATATTTGTTGCATTGGTTGGATTTTATTTGTTTTACTAGTTAATTAACTTAGCTTGCCTTTCCGAAAAGTTTTTAAAATGATTTTTCAATTCCTTCTATTAGCACACTCTCCCTATATATATCTTGTACAAATTTTCAATCGGTAATAAAATATTTTTAATTCATCCACTCAAGTACAAATAAATTTTTTTTAACTTGTAGTGGATGACACTTGATGTCAATATAGTTTTTTTCAAATGTTAATTCATTAATTAAATTCAATTAATTAATTGTTTTTTTTAGATTTAAGTAGCATTTATCTACTAATAGATGGCGCCAGATAAACTTAAAAAAATGAATGAAAATTATTTATAAAGGACTTTCTGGAATATAGTGAGAAAAAAAGTAGGAATTGACTTTAAAAATTTTTTTTTTATATTACTTGTTTATAATTTCCTATCACGAATGAATTTGGGGGAGTACTTAAAATTTATATATCTTTCCGTTGGACTACTTTTTTTTTAATGTTGCTTCCAATTTTTTAGATTTTATAAAAAATAGTGGAAACATTATAAGTGTTTCTTAAAAAATATATTGGTTTGTTTTTTCAGTAATTTTCGTTATTAGTTCAATATTTTCTTCTTCATTGGCGCAACAGCCTCATGGTGGGACAAGGCCTCCTGCCTACTGGCAGATTTCGAGACAGGAGATGTTTTCTTTTTTACTAGGCAGGATTGTCGACCCTACGCCCAATGCTCTACAGTCATATTAGACCGGGACCTGCTTTTAAAAATTTGGATTCCGAACCACTCGAAAAACCAAAACCAAACCACTCTGTGGCACAGAGTGCCAGTTACTCGCGCATCAGGCCTTCAGTATTTTCTATTAAAATAATATCAATGATATTCTCTCAAATTTAAATTATATCTTAGTAATCAAGAAGAATAAAGACTGTATAATATATTCTTATTTATAACTGTAAGAAAATACAATTTATAAGTAGTAAAAAAAAAAATCTACTTTTTTAACAAATTTAATAAAATTGCATTTTAATCCTATCAAATTTGATACTTAAGCAAAGTAGATACATTTTATTTTCATTCGTACATTGTAATATTTATAAGAAACGTACATATCTTTTAAAAAACTATAACAAAGTTATACTTTAAGTATAATATGCTGTAAATAATATTAAATTTCTAATTGGGAAATTTTAAACGAAAGACAATCAAAATTAATCAATAATAAATAAATAATAATCCTCATATACTTTTAACAGTGTAAGGTAAACGTCATATAATTAATGTCCTATGTATTGTGCTAAAATTGAATAGATTATTATACCATCTTTACATTTGCGTGCAGTGATGGCCTTCTTCAGTTTAATAACCGAGTTGAAACTGTCATTGCAAATAACTATGAAATTCCACATCTTCGTGAGGCCTTCAGATTTACTTTACATTTAAGATTAGAGAAACTATGCGGTAGAATTTTCATTTCATGGATCAAAATTTAACAGTGAATCCTAGCATGGAAACAGGAATTTGCCACTATAAGAAGGAAGGATATTTTATTAGCCATTGCCGACAAAATAATTGTTACTCATTATTAGAGATTCATCTCATTAGTTTCACGTTGCGAACGGAAACGGAACCATTTAGTAATTTTAAAGGAAGTTTTGGCGTTTCCTGTCTTTTACAATTTATCATTTAGTGCTGAAGAAACTGTGACTGTGGATATTTAATTGTGTCACCAATGTCTTTCAATCGGATATCAATATTGGGTCATAATTTCACGTCGTTTCATTTAGGGTACTATTTTTAGTTTTTAAAATTTTCCTGGCTATTTGGATATTTGCTCGCATCCTGTGTGATATAGATGACTAATCATAATACCTATGATTAAAAAGTAATTTTTAACTCTGAGAAATTTGAAGGAACAAATTCAGGCTTGAATTTAATTGATATTTTCCTTTAAGACGCATGGCTACGAACATGTTAAGTTGTTCACGGTTTATATTACACACTCAAGTCACATTAATGTGACCACCTGCCAAAAGCCAGAATACGCTCTTGTATATTCTGGCTTTAAGTGGAATGTGGTATTAAGTGGAATTCTTTATATACACTCCACTGCAATGTGCTGCCACCTGCCTTTTGTGATTGGTTATTTCACGTTGACGTCAGAAGTAGGCGTGGTCACATTAATGTGACTGGACTGTGTATATATAGTAAATATCTAAGCCTGGGCCTGAATAGCCAAGTGTCTAGCGCTCGGTGCCACAAGTTTAGGGTTCGAGTCCCGGTGGTGCCGTGAATGTTTTAGTGGTTCGGAATCCATTTTAAGTCGTAGGTCCAGGTCTCACATTACTGTAGAGAGCCACAGAGCCAAGTCAAACTTCTACCTATGGATGTGCTATCACAACAGAAGTTGCCCCCTTTTCCCTTCATCCATGAGTCCATACAGTTTCGTAGGCTTGATCTAGATTTCTACCAAGTGGGATAAGAAACAACAGCATATCACTTTGATGGTGATTTTCGTCATTGAGTATGTTGTAGTTAGATATACTTTTAAACTTTGAGAGAACTTTCAGAGGTAATTGTCGCACATTTGCAGTGAAGAAAAACTAGGAAAATTCTAACCAGGCAATCCATTTGTCTGTGCGAAGCTATTCTCGTAATCACCACCTAGTCTTTTCGATTTTTCAAAGCAGTGACTGTGATGTGTACTATCAGTTAATAGCGAACTCTCGTACTCTTGCGGACTAGCTAGTTCGTTTTCGAACTAGGGCATTTTTTTTTTTTTTTTAAGTGAATGTAATATTTTGTATATATACATTACATATTCAAATTTTTGTTTGAGATGTTTCTGTGTCATAAATAAAAATCATTTCCTCTATTTTTTAGGACGATATATTTGCGTGATAATGTATTACATTCCTGAAAGCACGTGTTTCAAAAATAAATACAACCTGCGCCTTTGGTTTAGTATTTATACATCATACATTCTTATCGCGTTTTTGAAATTCCTCTAAAACAAATTCATTTCTGTTCAATGCCTGACTTTTTAGTATTCATTTTTTTTTAATATTGTAATTGCATTGACTTTTAAAGCTTAATGCTCGTGATTATTATTTTTTTATGTTATTTTTAAACGTGACTGAATTAAGACCTCGTGCGCTTGATGTTAACTAAATACTGCATTCTGTTGGTATGTAAAAATATTTATCTCTTATGGAAATGTTAACTGTAAACCGTGTCCATCAAAATGGGCTGTTGTCCTTGAAATACACATAGTTCGCTTTAAAGTTGCCGCAAACCTCCTAATGTTACAATGGACAAAATAGATTTATGGCAGACAGGCATTGCATTGTTGTGGAAATGAATGGCAGGATTCTATCTAGAGTTATTATTTGTTTTGAAAGAAAGTGTACGGTACAAAATAGGATTGGCTTTATCACATAATTTTTTTAAGCTATATTTAAAACAGCCAACCGTTAAAATATGTCAAAGAGGAAATTAATTGTTGGCTTATTTATTTAGAAATATTAAATGAACATTGATAATATTTTTAAAATATGCATTATTTTTATGTAATATCTTTTTCTTTTAAAAATACATTATTATTTGAAGTAATTTTTATTGATTTTTAATTTGTTTTATTAATATTTTTCTTTCTGATTTTGATGATGAAAATGATTTTTTGTCAAGTTATTTTGTTTTAAGAAATATTTTCAATTTAAATTAAGCTCTAAATTAACACATATTTAAATTTTTATCTTAAAATTATACATACATACACACACACAATGAGAGGGAGGGGGTTCATACATTTTTGAAACAATTTTGAATATTGCATATATATATATAATGTGAAATGCATAATTTTAATATTTTTACGTTTACTATAATGCATGACATAATTAATAAAAAAGTAAAAAACATCCAAAAATACATTTGACTGGGTAAAACGTATACGTAACAAAAGTACATACACGTATCTTATTATATCTAAAAGTTGTATCTCATGTTTTAAAAGATAATCGATCTCTCCAAAGAATTATCGCAAAATTTTTATAGGCCCCTATAGAAACTGTAAGTAGAATGATAAAATCTAATTTCAATTTAATAAAAACATGACGTTCACCGGCTAACGCCAAATATATATATATATTATATACCAAATATAAATATATATATCTATAACAGATAATTTTATTTTCTAACATGTTCAGCCTTATAGCCTCTTTGTTTTTAAATTATCATATTGCATCTTGATTTCTAAAGATAAGAGCTTTTCCTAAAATATCAAATCTTCTAGAGTCCATCCAATATTTTGGCATGCCTCTTATGCAGGGCTTGTTTTAAAAGCCCAAATGCACAGTAATCTATAGCAGACATGTCGAGAAACTTGCATTTAAATCAACATGTGAAACATGTTATGGCGTTAGCCGGGGAACGTCATATTTTTGTTTTGTTTTGATTAATTTGTAATTAGGTTTTATCATTCTACTTACAATTTCTATAGGGATCTATAAAAATTTTGCGATAGTTCTTTGGAGAGGTCGATTGTCTTTTAAACATGAGATACAACTTTTAGATATAATAAGATATGTGTATGTACTTTTGTTAGGTATGCGTTTTTACCCTGTTTTTCCAAGTCAAACATATTTTTTGACGTTTTTATTAATTATATCATGTATTACAGTACGCGTAAAAATATTAAAATCATGCATTTCACATTTTATAAAGAACAGAAATATAACTTTTGATGTATAACTTATTTTCCAGTGACATTTTAAAACAAAGAATAATTTTAATGATGCAGATGATTATTTAAAATAATTTTGTGTGCACTTTTTTTTTTAATGTATTTTAAAATGATTGAGTGAATAATACTTAAAACAAAGTATTTGTTCTGTGGAGTGGTTGGGTAATGTTCCACTATGGGATTCTACCGAACATAAATTTTTAATTTTACAAAAACAGCATAACCTTTAATTTACTTAATGTAATGAAAACTTTTATTGAAATAATCACGCTAATAATGGGCACGTGATATGAATAATGATAGACATACGTGAGGATCATAAAATTTTAATTATCAAGCTATTAAAAATATCTTATAGGGAAAAAGAGCAAGTTAAATGCAGCCATATGATTAACAGAATTCAAGCTAATAAATATTTATTTACTTACTCATTAATTTTTATAAGTTACATCTGTGCCCATTACTAGCACTCTTTTTGCACTATTAATTGTTTGTGAATGGTTGTAAAAAAAATTTAGAATTAAACAAATTTTATTTTAAATTTGTATAAAAACTTTGATGCAAGATTGTTCAAATTACTGTAAAAAAAATTAATAAAAACGCCTTGGTTAGACAGTTCCTAGCAAAGCTATTGAGTTTGTTATGCATATTTGATAGAGAAAAGCTCTCCAACTGATAATTGGCGAGCTCTTCAGCTACAACGGTATAAATAGATCACGTAAATAAATGAAGTAATAAGATGAGGGATGTAATCAAAATAAGGGTTCTGCAACTTACTCTAATTTTCCTTGATAAATTTTTTTTCTACTTCCATTTAATAAGTATTAACTTTTTATTAATTTTAATTGATTTTTATTTTATTTTTTTTTTTAATTAGCAACTTTTTTAAAATTACAATTCTAAATATTAATTTTGACGTGAAGGCTTTTGTGGTTAAGAATTTCACATTAACTCTGAAACTAAGTTAATTTCAATGAGTTATGCCTTTTTCAATTCCTTCTATTAGCTCACACTCTCCCTATATAAATATCTTGTTCAAATTTCCAATCGTTCATAAAATACTTTTTATTCATCAACTCAAGTTCAAATACATTTTTTTTTGAACTTGCAGTGGATGACACTGGATGTTAATACACTTTTTTCAAATATTAATTCATTAATTAATTTTAGTCTTTTTTAGATTTAAGTTGCATATATCTACCAATAGATGGCGCCAAATAAACTTAAAAAAATAAATGAAAATTATTTATTAAGGACTTTCTGTAATATAGTGAAAAAAAAAGTAGGAATTGACTTTAAATTTTTTTTTTTTTTTTTTTTTTATATTACTTTTTTTTTTTTTTCTTTCAGGGAACGAATTAAAATAACTTCCCATTCCTTTTATAAATTTTTCATTTTACATCACAAAATTTTGTTACAATGTAATTCGGATTGAAAAATATGAATATCCCTTTATTAGACACAAAATAAAAGTCCCTTTATCGAACTGCAGTCGTAATAGCGTTTATTTCTTACTTATTCTACTCGAATATTTTAACTCTGATGTAAGATGAACTATTTCTGTAAGCATATGCATTCTTTATACTAAACGATATTGTTTACTTATTAACACATCAGTAGGTTTCCAGCATCAGCCGGTTCGAATTGGCGCTAAGCGCTCGATGCGTTTGGCGACAAAACCGCTTTCAACAAGCAACCCTTCTTACCTCTACGACAACAGAGTTTCATCGGCTTTTAGAGAGCCGAGACTGAGTTTTATTAACTTCTCGGAAAGTGATGATGATAAAGATATTTTACGGCTACCGGGGGTTTCTGGGGCTGAGAAATGCAAATTAAATTTATGTGTGCATCGGCGTTCACATAATCGGTCTGCGTTTTTGTGATTCAGATTTATTTTCTGTGATGATGGTAAGTTACCATGGCAACAAACCGAAAAATTTGAACTCGTAAAAAAAGTTTTGTGAAAGTGTCTTATCAACTTTCGGTTTCGAACATGCATTAGAACGAAGCCTAACGGATTATATGGATGGCATCCGTTTATTTATTTTTATTTATCCGACTCATTTGATTTGAAGGAAAAAAATTTATAGCGGCATTGGAATTCATAAAGTAAAAGTTTGAGCGGGTCAAAATCTTCGACAGAAAGTGAAATTTTTACTGTCGCTCTCTATTTTTTCAGGTGAGTGTACAACTTGATATTTTTATTATTTTGATGTAAAAAATATTTTCAGCTATGAAAAAAATGCGATTTCTATTAAACTCGCATAATTTTCAGAAAAATTATTTATTTGAAATTATATGTAAAGATTATTTTTATTATATTGATAAATTTTTTTTCATAAGGAAAATATTTCAATTTTTGCTTATGATGAATTGTTAATATATATTTAATGTAAACGATGCTTTTTTTTTTTTTTTTATTAATTCAACTTTTTTTAAACTATAAAACCTAATTATCATATTCACTTAATTTGTTTTCTAAAATACCTTTACATTATTTGATTTATTTAATATAACTATAGATCAAATAAGACAAAACAAATATAAGTTGTTATTCTAAGCAAAAATATAATTATTGGTGGTGGTTTTTTTTTTAAACAATCAAATTAACTTTTCATTATTAGTCTGTCATGATTATAATCAATTAGACCAGTCGAATTTCGAGCAAAGTTGCAAGATATAAAAGTGAAAAGATGAATTATAATAAATTATAAATTTCGAGATACTATTAGATTCCTTTCATTAACATCGTTCAATATTTCTAACAAACTACAGAATTTTTCAGTAATGAACTTCCTTTAATTTTCATTTTGTGTTCATTTTTTTACTAATATTTTCTAAATTAAATAGAGATCCCAAAATGAAAACCAATAAATTGTTTTTATAAAAGAAAAGTGCTATAATAATAATAATAATAATAATTATTATTATTATTATTATTATAAAATGTTACATCTAAAGTTTAAAAAATTAATTATCATATGGAATTATAACAGCGATCTCAGGCTCTACTATTTTCGAGAAAATAAAGATTTGATAAAAAAAATTTAAAAATCGAAACCTCGTCATCTATTTTTTCAGAATAAATGCCATCTGTTTTTAACTGATAATTTAGTAAGATTTTTTTTTAAATTTTATTTTCATTACTTGTAAAATTACTAAATCTGCATGTCTTAAAAAGTGTCTTATTTAATATTATTCTGTTAATAAAATGTTTAAAAAAATTAAATAGCATGATGAAAATGCATTATTTTTTCTTCCATTGAAATATTTATTTAAAATTAAATCAGTCGTAACTAATAAAACGCAAGTTAGCATATGCCCGAAGATATGCCCCGAATATATATAGATATGCAAGTAAGATATGCCCCGAAAGTGTACTATGCAAAATCTATTAAATTAAAAAATTCCCTTTTAGTTAAACAAATATTTTATATGGAAATAAAAGTAGCATATCGATAAGCAATAAAATCAATTTTTTAATTTCAAACAAAAAAGAGAAAAGAAAAACAAAATTCATAATTTAATCAATAAAACTAAAACCAACTTACAAATAATACTTTAAAAATAATCACCACTCGAAATAATCTCTCTTTTTAGAGAATGAAGTGTCTTTGTTTAAAAATTTTTTTAAATAATGCAAACCCTAAATGGCATTTTAATTATATTTGAAAACTATTTTTTTAAAATATATTTATTTGTTAATGTAATTTAAGTTATTAATTAATTTTGAATCACTTCTGCAATAAAAAAAAAATCATGCACTGCACATGGAAAAATAAACCTTTTTTATTTTTAAAACTTGCACTTAAATTAAATAATTATATAACAAAAATTGCAACGATTTAAATCTTAAAATGTATTGCAATTTAATTTCTAAACTTTAATCTAATATAGAAATCTTGCAAGATCGAAATTTAGTTAAGAAAACCATATCCTGAATTAAGTTAGGAAATTTAAAGATTCATGATCTTCAATTCGAATTCATGTGATATAATACCCTAAAAAACAAATATAGGCATTACCTTGTTCTTCATTTACAGAATTACAAATCATCATTTATCATGCTTTTCCCAAATTTAATTAAAATAAAAGAAATAGATTAGATTTATTTCATAAAAACACCCGGCTGGTTACCAATTTCAATAGCTCAAAAATAATTTGTGTCGCATTTTAAAACAACTCGACTTTTTATTTAATTAACCTCTCACGATAATGAGAATTAAGTTTGCACACAAAGCAACTTGATCATACACAAAAACCAAGGTAATTAAAATATTTTAACAGTAAATAAACAAAGTTATTGCAATTTTAAAACATTATACTACTTAATAAATCATTCAAGTCTTTTAAAGGATTGAAACTGCTTCGTCTTATCTTAAAACTACATTTACTTAGCATTGCGCAAATTGTTTCTACGTACACACATTTAAATTAAGCAGACAAGGATGTGAAAAAGAAAAAAAAAAATCCAAAACTAATATTGAATGAATTTTGTCAGCAGACAAAATTTGAATAAAAACAAAAAAATTTTTGGATTGTTTCTTCCTTTTTCAAATAAATAATTTTGAGTGATATCAGGAAAATTATGCTTATTTTTGTCGAAACTTGTTTACTGTTATTTGTTCATGACTGATTGAAATTGTTGTGTGGAATATGCTTCCTCGTTTCTTCCATGTTAGTTTCTTTAGCATTTCAATTTTTTCCTAAGCTTGATATGAATATATATACGCTGGTTTTCCAACAAATTGTCCTTTTTACGGAACAGAATTGTGTAAGCAGATGTTTATTTTTGGACGTGACTTATCACAAATTTATCTTTCTGTTTCATTCTAATTTTTTAAACATTATGTTGAAGGTAGAAAAAGTAGTATTTTAAAATATTTAGCTACATGAGAATAAATTTAATGACATGGTATATTTTGGCCGATTAATGACTCAATGATGATAGCGCCAGCAGTCAAGTTGATGCTTTTGATTGCAATTGCTGCTTTCAGAAACAAGGAGACCCAATGATGATTGTAATAGCGTGTGTGAAGCGTCTCGCATGGATTGTTAGATCGCAGGGTGAGAATTTTCCGCGTACGACATGCAAATACTGAGCGGCTACCACTCCTGGAAAGCAAAACCCTCATCATCATCAACCATCTATGACATACATCAGTAGAACGTGATACACAAAAATAAAATGTTTTATGCGCTATGAAGGCTTACCGATTATTTTTGATGCTAGCATCATTATGTTAAGAAAGTACTTTTGAAACCATTTTTAACTTCACATAAATTATGTTCAGAAGATGCAAAATGTAATTTAAATATCTTTTTGTGGAGTTTATGTATATTTTTTGTGTGCACTTTTATTAGATTAAATATTATTGTAAAATGTTTTATTTTCAATTAAAAAAAAGAAAAGGCTTTAAATAAAATTTGCTCAGCGTTGCCCTTTGATTACTGAAATTTATAATCAACGAGCTATTTTTCTTAACATATAAAAAGAGTGAAAAAAATGCGTATATTAAATATTACTTCTGATATAGTAATTTTCCAAAAAATGCAATCCTTACTGCAAGATGGTTTGGGTTTTTCTTTTCTTATTGGAGTTGTTACAAAACGGGTGAAATTACTTTTGTGGTCAATAACATTGTCAGAAATTCTGTTGAAAATGTAAGCATTTTATCAAACATTTTGAAAAGTTAAACTATCCAGTGAGGCATTTCCATTTATTTATGAATCTTTTTTTCTGTTGATGATAATTAAATTTATTTTTCTTAAATCAATGAACAGATTTCAAAATATAGTTTCAAGTTTTTCTAAACCATTAAGCGTAAAAAAAAATATTTCGAGTTTTAGAAATCAAAAGAAGCGAACTGAAGTATCTTTTTTCCCCACTCAACCTATTAACTTTAAAAGTATGATACAAACATGTAAATATCCTAACATAAATGAATTGGTGGGGTTTTTAATATGCTTTTATTAGTTTCATCTGTATGTTTGTTTGCAACTGACTCTTTGGGCTCGATTTTGCCCTACTTTAAGCAATCAGATTTAATTTAAACGTTGTAGACTTATCAAGGACCGACAACAGTAAAATATTTTGATAAGTTTATTATCTCATCATGATTAGGATCGCCAGGACTAGTGATTTTATTTTAATTTATGAAGAGCAATTTAACCCATGTAGAATGAAAATACCTAAGACATTCAAACCTACGTGGGACAGTGACACAACGGATAACGCGCCTGATTACGGATCAGGAGATTCCTGGCTGGCTCGACATATTCGCATTTAGTCTTTGTTTTACTCACAATTAAATTATTGTAAGAACTATAGTTCCAGTCCTCCGTACCGGGACCTCATTTAAATATTATAGTTTAAAAAAACTAAAAAACGCGCTTTTAGAGTTAATCAAACTAAAAAGTAAAAAATAATTGTTAACATAAGAATAAAATGACTGACGAGAAAATGAATGTCACTGTTTTAAAAGAGTGGGGTGCTCGATATCAATCGTTGTAATTTTTTACTAATTTCATTCCGAAATGCAGAGTTAGTTTAAAAATGTCATACAAAGCACCCCACGCTTTTAGAACAGTGGCATTCATTTTCTCGTCAGTCATTTTATTCTTATGTTAACAATTATTTTTTACTTTTTAGTTTGATTAACTCTAAAAGCGTGTTTTTTAGTTCTTTTAAACTATAATTTATTTTAAAAATTGTTTTAAAAGGAAGTGAGAGATGAAATACGAATGGATGTTCATCATGTCGATGATTTATCGTAATAAGAGAAAATTAAAAAAAAAAAAAAAAAAAAAGAAAGTTTTGAGCCCAAACAAATGATCCTAGAGCAATCTGAATATGCACCTGTGTGGATGGATTTTTTTTTCCTTCCACGGCAAAGGGCACCTCTAAACACTTTTATCCTGCTGTGTTCATTCTCGTACATCGCAAAGAAAGAACATTTGCGCATCGGGGGTACATTGTACTTATTCCTTTCTGTAACAGTCCGCGATTTTTGGAAAACTTAAACAGCAGGAGGGGGATTCTCCGGACATTGCAGTTGTAGTAAGTCGTCTCGGGTTATAGTTTCCGCCACGGAAGCACTCCGTTCGATAATAAAACATGGTCTCTAAAAATAAACTTCCCCCAGGAAAGGAAATTGATTTCAAAAAGTCTCCTTTTCACCCCTTTAAAACTTCTTCGTACCTGAAGCAAGCAGCAAGTGAAGGAAGAACCGCTGATTACGTAATGAGAGGACGATAAGCAATCTGTTTTTGACAGGTTATTTATCTGCGTTTCGGTGCGGACATTGTTTTGGGAGAGACTCTGCGAAGACAAACTTCCAAATGGAAATTAAATCTAGCCCCCGGGCATATCTCTTGGGAGTTATCTCAAACTGGCTTCTGTTTTAATAATGAGTCTAAGTTCTTGGTGCAAATTTAGTGACTTGGGTGTCACGTTTTTGTTGTTCTTGTAGAGACCCTTTTAAGTTTGGTGTGACAGTTTTATAAAACAAAAGTAAATAAAATTTACGATATGATAATAAAGAGAATAATTAAGGACTAGAGTTTATTTCTATATTATTTTGTTTGTTTGTTTGTGCCCAAAGTGTGCAATTAAAAATACTTCATTGTCTTATAATTGTATAATAGGGAGGAAATAGTGTTAATTAAATCATAATTCATGTTCATTGATATTATATAACAATTTAGACAATATTGGAACAACGAGTCTATAAATAAACCTATAAACATATTGCAAATTTGCCTTTCTGTAATTGAAGAATTGCTTATACAGAATGAATTTATATCAAAAATGTTTCTTTCGCTTAATTTTGTTATTTTATGTCTTTTGATTTAAATAATTTGTCTCTTCTGAATTCATAATTTGTAAAATGTTCTATCGTAGTAGAGAAAAAATTTTAAAACTATAACTTTTTTTGAACATACTTTGTCATTTTTTTATCAAAAATATTTCAACTAAAAAGAGAAAAATTAATTTTAGCAGTTTTATTTACCTTGTATGATATCTCGCAATGCGTCCGCTGTATGAAGTATCTCAAATGCAATTGAATATTAAAGAATGAATTATTTATTTGCCTCTAAACTGGTTTGGATAGAAATATTCTTAGAAAACACGCGCTTTACTACTTAATTACTTATTCGTTTTACGGAGTAAACTCTTCATACAATTTTTATTTTTAATAGCAGATTGTAATGACGTTTCTTAGAAAATTTCCTTTTCCGTATCAGATGTTTGGCTTCGATTTCGATTAAAAATAGTTTTCCTCTATATTTTCTTGATTTTGATGGCATAGTACGTTTTTTTAAAAAAAAAAAAAAAAAAAAAAAAAAGATGGTCTTAATTACTTTTCTAGTTTGGTATGCACGTTAGATATTTGAATCAGTTAGTTGGATTATTAAAATTGTATATTCAAATTTATTCTTTTACAATTAACATGGCTATTTATATGATTCAATAATCTTTTCTATTCAAGCAATTTGCTTCGGATTTTAAAAATCAGATATCATTACTAAATCGATAAAATATACCCTTTGAATAAAAATAGAATATGTTTTGTTGGTTTATTTGATTTTGTTATCAGAAGAGCTATCGATTTATTTGTATCTTACAAAGATTTGAAAAACATGTATTTTTAGATTATAGTATTACTTTTAATCAGGACAGTGTCTTATTGCTGAAAGCTTCTTCGATTCGAAGGAATATTTTTAATTTACTTTGTAACTCGGTCAGGTAAACCTATATCTGCCGTGATTTGTGTAAAGTTATTATGATACGGATTCGGTTTTGTATTCTTATCGAATTTGTGAAAATACACGATTTACATTATTGTATACACTGAAGTGACAAAAGTCATGGGATAGCAATATGCAAATTTTCAGATGGCAGCAGCATCGCGTAGAACAGGTATAAATGCGCAGTGCTTTCGCAGAGCTTTCATTTCTGTTCAAGTTATTCATGTGAAGAGGTTTTGACGTGATGATGACCGCACGACGGGAATTAACAGACTTTGAACGCGGAATGTTAGTTGGAGCTAGACGCATGGATCATGCCATTTCGGAAATCGTTAGGGAATTCAACATTCCCAGATCCACTGTGTCAAGAGTGTGCCGAGACTATGAAATTTCAGGCATAACATCCCACCATGGACAGCGCAGTGGTCGACCGCCTGCACTTAACGACCGAGACCGGCGACGTCTGCAAAGAGTCGTAAATTCTAACAGACAAGCAACACTGCGTCAAATAACCGCAGAAATCAATGTGGGACGTACAAGGGACTTGTCTGTTAGAACTGTGCGGAGAAATTTGGCTTTCTTGGGCTATTCCAGCAGAAGACCGACTCGAGTGCCTTTACTGACAGAACGACATCGCTTGCAGCGACTCTCGTGGGCACGTGAGCATATCGGTTGGTCCCTAGATGAATGGAAAACCGTGGCCTGGTCCGATGAGTCACGATTTCAGTTGGTAAGAGCTGATGGTAGGGTTCGAGTGTGGCGCAGACCCCACGAAGCCATGGACCCAAACTGTCAGCAAGGCACTGTTCAAGCTGGTGGTGGCTCCGTAATGGTGTGGGCTGTTTTTTCATGGCATGGACCTGGTCCTCTGGTGCGACTGGACCGAACATTGACTGGAAATGCTTATGTTCAGCTACTTGGAGATAACTTGCAGCCATTCATGGACTTCATGTACCCAAACAACGATGGGATTTTTATGGATGACAATGCGCCATGTCACCGGGCCACAACTGTTCGCGATTGGTTTGAAGAACATTCTGGACAATTCCAACGGATGATCTGGCCACCTAGATCGCCCGACAGGAATCCCATCGAGCATTTATGGGACATCATCGAGAGGTCTGTTCGTGCCCAAAATCCTGCACCATCAACGCTTTCACAATTATGGACGTCTATCGAGACAGCATGGCTCAATATTCCTGCAGAAGACTTCCAACGACTTGTTGAGTCCATGCCACGTCGAGTTGCTGCACTTCGCCGGGCGAAAGGAGGGCCGACACGATATTAAGAGGTATCCCATGACTTTTGTCACTTCAGTGTATATGTCCAATGTTAAAATTGGACAAAGATTTTATCTTAGCTGGCTGACTGCTTTAAAAACATGCTTTTGAATAATTAGTAGTAAGTTGGTGGTTTGCAGCTCTACGGTCATTTTATACACAATTTGGGCTAATTAGACCGGGACCAACAGTTTAACGTGAATTCCAAACCACTCACAAACATCTATGCCACTGCCTGATGCCTGTGGTACCAAAGGCCACAGCATTTGCGCAGTAAGTTGGTGGAGTTTGTGACAGAGCTTCACGCAGTGGTTCGGGGTGCTTGCTTAGAGCTTGATGTCCCCCCGAAAAGTATTACTTACCAGCCTGTGCTCGTAGGGGACAATTTGGACGCACCAAAGTATTGTTTCCATAATGAAGTGGCCAACAAAATCGTTGAATTGGTGAAAATGATAATAAAGCAAATATCCCTCATTGGGAAAAGGATTAAAAAAAAAAAGCATTTATGCGAATATTAATTGTGATGTCTCATTTATAGAATTCTTCGATATGACATCATTATTATAATTTTACCTTGTTGGAATGACATACGACACATGCGGAAATCTTTTCCATATTGCGAAACACCGCCACATAAATTAGCTTCTCAAGTCATTCTGCGGTGGTTGGGTATCTTGCGTAACCGCTTCTTGAGCATTTTTACCCAAACTCAGTAATACGTTCCTCTTGGAAATTTTTTTTTTCAACAACGTTTTTATCTGAGCACATCTGACAATTGACTTGCATCAGACGTTCTGGAGTCACAACCGTTGTTATCTGTTTTCCGTGGGGAATCAGAGTCCAATTTTCGAACGCCTCGCCTTTTTCTTTTTAGTTCCCTTACCTCAGCACTTTTATCTCAATCAGGCGAGGAGGAAGGGGAAAAAAAAATTTTTACTTTCCCATTCCAGGTGGAATTAGAGTTTCAGTGATCCGGCTGGTGCTCCAAGTATCTTTCTTGCAAGACATTCAGTGAATCTCTTGCACATATACATTGTGCTGATGGTGTTTTTTTCATTATTATTTTTATGTACGTACTTTTTTTTCCTTATAAAAAAAATCCCTTTTTCCATCTGGGGCACAGCAGGTGCCTGAAACAGTTTTCTTAGCAAAAGTAAAAAGTTTTTGTCGTAACAAGTTCGAAACAGAGATTTTAACATTTTTGCTATATCTATGCAGTCATGGATAAAGGTGTAAGAAATACTAACATTTCATTAAGTTATGTTAATGAAAAGAAATTGTACACAAATGCTTTTTTCCCCCCGTAATGATTCGTTATCTGCAATGAACAATAATATTGAATATCAAAAATGAATGCATTTTTTGGACAAAATATTACGAAACACAAAACTTTTTTTTATGTATTGGATACTTGGACATATATGGAGCTGTTATTTCTATTTAAATGCCAAACACTTTTAACGAACAAAGTTTTCAAAATGTTTTAAAGTATTCAAGTTTCATTTCACTTCAAAAAACTCAAACTTGCTGCTTTAACTCAAACTGCTCAAACAGTAGGTTTGAGCTTTTTAATCTACCTTTTGTGAAGTCTTAATTTAATCGAAACGTTTGAATCGGAATTTAATCATTGTATTTCCTTATAAATAGTAATAATCGAGCAGAGGAACGCAAAAAAATTCAACAAATGTTTTTTCAAAGAAGTTTCTTAAGTTCAAAAAAAAAAAAAAAAAAAAAACTAATCGAATTGTACGCTCTGCAAGCAATTATCAAACCGTTCAACTGTCAAAAGCCGTTAAGTAATCGACTTTTCTAGTCAAGAAATGTTTGCTGAATAGTTACTGCATTCGTTTCAGAAACTTCAATGATAAGTAAATGTAGAAATAAAATAATACCCGTCAATACCAGATAAAACTGATTCGTTTCCTCGAAGATCCTGTATTGTGAGCTTATCTCCTTAGATAAAGATTTTCCTGGTTGAGAACGAGACCTTCACAGTTGAAAATTCTGTTTAACTATAAAATATTTATTGGTCATATTCTTGGTAATACAGAGTTAACTCATTTATTTCTGTCTAATATTTATATTTAATTTGGGTTTGTATTTTTTGTTATGCTTATATCTTTTTCGTGTATAATTAATGCAATTGTATAGTGAATTTATTGTTCATGTATTTTTTTGCATATGACAAAAACTAATAACCATCCGGAAAAAAATAAAGTTTTCTTAAAAATGCAGTTTTCTTAAATGCATGCATAAATGAACAGTGCATTCATTATATGTTAAATTTTTGGCTTATCATAATGGTCTTGTACATTTCGTAATTAAAACCTTTCTTTATATAATCAAAGCAGTATCAATGCTTTTAAGCATTTTCATCGTTAGTGAGGTTTTATTTAATTTAATAAAGAATTTAATGCATCTATATTACATTTTTTTTTCATATACATGAAATGTGCCTTATTCATCATTTATTTATTTTTCTTTAATTAATTTTTCTGTCTTTTTCGTTGACTTAACATATACATTAGTATTAAATTAGTTCTTGGTACAGTGTGTTATTTCGATTTAAAAAAAAAAAAAATAGGAATCCATTCGAAATCAATAAAATGCATTGAATATCTTTGTTTTCTTGTGGCAAGATACATCGATTGAAGAACATTTTTATTTCCCTTAGGCAAATGATCTCAATTTTTTTTCTGTGAATTTGTCATATGACTAGTAATGAGGGTCTCAAATTTTTAATGAGCCTTCTCTTTCCTTCTGTTTTCTATTCTGGAAATAACATTTATTTTAATTTCCACTTGTATCTTAAGTTTCCTTCTGCTTGTTAAATTTAATTCAAATGCATTATTTTTCTCTTTTTCGCCAATTTTTAAAATAATATGCTTTTTTATTTCTATTTCTATTTTTAACATGGATTATTATTATTTTTTTAATGTGACAATCGAAGATTATTTTACAAAATTATCTCTAGTCTTAAATAATATCGTTACAAAAAATTATCTCTGTCTTAAATAATACCGTTACAAAAAATTATCTATTGCCTTAAATAATGTTATTATAAAAAAGAATTATCACTAACCTTGAATAATATTATTACAAATAATTATGTATGTCAGTTGGTTTACAACAATGTTTGTAAACAAATATGAAAGAGATATTTTTCGATTCTGATAAACAGAATTCAAATGAAAAAGATAAGATGAAAAAGACATAATATATTTTCTGTTGTAATATTGTAAAACATTTATTTACTTTATTTTTTAAGGCACGCCTGTTTAAAAATTTAGAAAATTAAAACTTTAATTTATTTAACGTGAAGGTCATAAATTTGTAATGTTATATAGTATAGGAGTACTTCCTACTAAGACAAAGTTTTGCTGTAATATTCAGGATGGATAAACACTTTTTTCATCATATCATATTTTCGCTTTAGTATGATTGTATATTCTTTGAATTTACTGATTTTTCAGTGGCTTCTCGATAAGAAGACAAGAGAAAAATTTAAGTTTTTCTCAGTAAATCAAATTTGCTTTTGTAAATAAAATTGCCTTTCCATATTTTAAAACCATGGTCTGCTTTAATATTCAAGTATATTTTGCTGTCAATAAATTTTTAAATGTAGGTAACTAACAAGTAATATCAAAAAAAAAAATTTTAAAATCAATTCTTACTTTTTTTTTCACTATATCGCAAAAAGTCCTTTATAAATAGTTTTCATTCATTTTTTTAAGTTTATCTGGCGCCATCTATTGATAGATATATTCAACTAAATCTAAAAAAAACTAAAATTAATTAATTAAATTTAATTACTGAATTAATATTTGAAAAAACTGTATTAACATCAAGTGTCATCCACTACAAGTTAAAAAAAATGTATTTGAACGAGTGGATGAATAAAAAGTATTTTATTAACGATTAAACATTTGAACAAGATATATATAGGCAAAGTGTGAGCTAATAGAAGGAATTGAAATAAATTAGTATCAATTTATGTGAAAAAATTAAAGATTTTTTTAAAATAACTCTTTATTATTTGGGTAAAAAAAAAAAAAAAATCTTTCGTTCTAAAAAAAATCTAATATTTTTCGTCTTTTAGAATACACTAAATAGCATTACTCGTTGAACTATATTTTTTAAGATTTTGAAATTGGTAGCTATGCTTATTGAATCAATCGAAATTTTCATTTTCTTAAAGTTTTTTTTTTTTAAATCATATATTATTGATTTTGTTATGCTGTTGGAACATTTGTTATGAGGGCCTGGAACCTTCAAAATAAAAGTTTCCCTGAAGATAAATTATTGTTGGCGATACCTCATATTTTCAGTACAATTTTACAGCACTCTTGCGTTGTTTATCATTCGCACGCTATCCGAATGCCTCATGCCCTTTTTGAGTTGTGCAATTCGTTTGCCGAACAAATTTATTTTAACTGTTGCTATGGCCTTCTCTTGTCAGAATAGTTTCACATGAAATGTGCTCTTCCATCCCAGGTTTTTTTTTTAATTTATCCAGCAGAGTCAATTGTGTGTTTGAAAGGAAACGGGGAAGATGCGAGTAGTGTGGGCCACATAATGGACAACCTGACAACTTCGATGTTTCTGAACTGTATTTTTTTCCTCTGCCATCTGTGACCTATTGGCATTCCTTGGCTCCGTGCGTGAATACAACATTCAGTTGACACACAATGGCACAGATGCCCTTGGGGGCGGGGAGAAATCATACTTTCATAGCGATGAAGAAATCGTCTATGTCTGTGTTATTAATTTATTCTGTTGAAATACACGCCCACCATAATTTATTAAGGGTAAATTAACCACTAGTTAGTTCTCATTGTGGCGAATTAAATAACTAATTATAATATTAATCTGATCTCTACTCTAAATGCTGTCGTAATCTATTCTCAAAGCGTCCTACGCTATCGTAGATTGTAAATCTTGACAGTCTTTGTATGCCTTTGTTTATTGTAACATAGCTAGTTGCAACTTTCATGCCATTTATTGAACACTAAAAAGCGCAAGTGCTTTTAAAAATCTTTCTATTATCTCCTAATCTATATATATATTTTTTTTATTATATTGCAAGTATATTCTATTTCTCTATAACTATATTATTTCACAAATGTTTAAGTATAATTCTATATATATTGGGGAAAAAAATTTTTTTTCTTTCGATCAGGTTTCAAAATGAAGACAATAAAAAATAATTAATAACAGTAAATTGATCGTAAAGAATCTCGGAAAATATATATCAAAAACATTTTAATAATATATTTTCATGAATTTTCTAATGATCTTTTATTTTATGCATAATAGAGTTCACTTGTAACAAATTCAAATTCTTCAGGTATATTTCAGTGAAACACCATTATTTCAATTTGTGGTATAGCAAGTCCCCTTGAGCCTTTGTATGAAATAATTAGTATATATATTATTTATTGATAACACTGTGTAATTGTATATACTATTAACTTGCATGCTACTGCATTTTTATGAATATCATTTATAGCAAATGCGGTATTTACATTTTAAATTAAAACCAAGTAATTATACTAATCGACTCTTTAATTATAACTTTCATGTTTTTATAATGGAAAACTCACGCTTTCAACTATTCCCTAGCGTCACAAATGCTTTTACATTAGTGGTGAAAATTATTTTGAATATTAGTTCTTCTGTGAATGTCAGTTTTTTTTTTTTTAAGCTGTCAGTTTTATACATATAATAAAAAATTAAAGTATCCTTGAATTTAGAAATTGTGTAATTCACGATTGATCACCAATTGATAATTAATTGCTTTTTATTAACTACTAAATTTATGTCGCAGTTATTTCTTACATATATAATTGATACCCCACTTTTTGGCTTATGTTGATATTATGGATTTTATGTACATCTTTCGAATTCGAAGTACTTGCTATAAAATGTCATTTTGTATTCCTTTATTTAGCTTGGTTGTTTAAATTTTAAACAACCAAGTTTCTAAATAAAGGAAAAAACTTCCCTCTATAAGTCGACATTGGATTGTAAGTTCTCATTTAATAACACTCAATCGGTACAATAACTGCATCACTAAATGAGGGAAATAGAGAAAAATAAGACCTGTCAGACATTTTTTGTTTCGCTCGAATTTTGAACATTTAAACCGCTGATAAGAAAAAGTGCTGCCACATATATCCCCTTTGTAAAGGTACCCTCCCTCTCTTAATATTTTTCTTTATTTAACTAATTCTCATTCTATATTATTTATTGTAAAAATAAAAACTTGGGTGGGCCTGATATAGAGTAAAAGCATGTTCGTATATTGTAACTAAAATTAAACCCATGAACAATTTTATTTGAATTATATATATATATATATAGCTACAAATTCAGACAAACTCTTTCCATAGAAAAAAGGATAAAGATATTAAATTCAAATTTCCTTTTTAACATGCATCAAAATTACCAACATGACGACTCTTGAGTTTATGCGGCCTAATGGTCAATTGGTTAGCGCTCCACCACAGGCTTCGGGTTCAAATCATGGCAGTGGCATGGATGTTTGTGAATGGTTCGGAATCCACGTTAAACTGTAGGTTAAGGTTTAATTAGCCTAAAGCGTGTAAAGAAATGACCGTAGATCAACAAACAAAACCAAACGTTGAATTTATATTTTAAAATTTTTTAAATAAAATAAGAAATTATATTTATCACATTTTCTAAACAAATTATTTACCAAAATGTAATTTCTCAAATACACCTATCTTCATGAAAAATATTTTTCCCCCTGTTTTAATTGGTACAGGAGACTATTGTTTATTTTAAAGCAATATAATCACGATCGCCTTCCAAATGCATCCGAACCTGTCCTAAAATGCGAGAAATTGCTATCATTTGAAAAAGGTACATTTATCTTGTTGGTTGGAAGTAAGCAAGCAGTATACATTTATATACTGTTTTTCAATTCCTTCTATTAGCTCACACTCTCCCTATATATATCTTGTATTTTTGAACGATTGAAAATTTGAAAATTTTATTCATTTGAACATTTATGCAATAAAACTAGCTGAAGTATCAACATAAAAAAATGGTACTATGATACTATAAGGAGTAAACGAGCCTGCAAAATTCAATAATTATAATGTTTAAAAATGTTTTTTTTTTCAATTCCTTCTATTAGCTCACGCTCTCCCTATATATATATATATATATATATATATCTTGTTCAAATTTTCAATCGTTCATAAAATACTTTTCATTCAACTACTCAAGTTCAAATACATTTTTTTTTAACTTGTAGTGGATGACATTGGATGTTAATACAGTTTTTTCAAATATTAATTCATTAGTTAAATTTAATTAATTAATTTTAGTTTTTTTTTTAGATTTAAGTTGCATATATCTATCAATAGATGGCGCGAGATAAACTTAAAAAAAATGAATGGAAATTATTTATAAAGGACTTTCTATAATATAGTGAAAAAAAAAGTAGGAATTGACTTACATTTTTTTTTATATATATATATATTACTTGTTTTACTGAATATATTCTTTCAATTTTCATTTCATGGAGTTGCACATTTTCCACATAACGACTAGTAGGACATGATCAATCAAAGCATAAAGTCATATATCCTTGTAAAATTGTCCGGAGAAATAAATGAGATTTTTTTTACCATTAATAATATCTCATAAACTCAGCACCAGGGTTCTAAAGAAATGAAAAAAGGCCATACACGTATGCATATTCATTAAGCATTTTATTATTTTTAGTCGTAGCATTATATGAAAGCTGGTGATTAATGCAGGAATTTTACGATATCGCAGCCGCTTAAACTAACGAATAAAAGCATGTGTTCCAAACTGTGGCCATTTGGAGTTATTGCTTTTTTCTAATCCCCTCCTGTATCCTTAAATCTTTATTGTTGTGCACCATGTGTTCCCGCGTATCTTAACGCTTTATGGAGCATTATGAAAATGGAAAAAAGAAATACTTAACGCATATGAAATTACGCTAGGGCAGTAAATAAGTATCTTATGGTGTTTTTCATTCACGCTTTTGCTCCATACTGGAAGCCAATTTTTCTCTTCCGTTCTCATCACCATTAATTGTGATAATAATGCTACAGGCATCATTTAAATTTTGACCTTGACCTACTAAGATAACGGAAGGGTTTTTCTGAATCCATCCCTCCATCCCACCCCCCTTGATAATGATCCTGTCTACCCTTCTTCCAGGTTAATAGATTTAAACTACATTTTTAACTACCTGGTCTGAACTGTAAGTCATCTGCTGCAATATAAGGCCCTTTTTATTTTGTTGAATTTTTATATGTTAAGTAATTGAATAGTTTTTTATTTTTTTTTTTTTTTTTTTTTTTTTTTTTATATCTCTATTTTGTACAAAGGTTATTTTATCGTTTAAAATGGATTAATCATATATGAGCATCTGTTTATTTAAATTCTGATTTGATATTTCCCATTTGCTTTTATCTGTTCATTGTTTATATATGAGCAAATGTTTAAAAATATATGTATAAATTTTTTTTAAATGATTAAATGTTCTTATTATATTTTTAAATACAAAAAGTAACTGTAATCTCATGCATTCTATTAATGCTGCAACAAAAATAAAATGGCTATCTAGTATGGATACAGTTATTTTTTCTATTGAATTATGGATATTTATCGATATATTTTCTTTCAAAATATTGTATAGTTATTTAATTTAAAGTTTTTGACTGTACTATAAATTGCAATGTATATTAATTTCTTAACACATACTACATTATAATTATTTAATGTTTTGTCTTTTTGTATATATTGCCGTTGTATTATTGCCGTTGTGTGCCAAAACTGTTTTCAATACAAAATTTTTACTTTTATTTATTTAATTTGTTAAGTATTTATTTCTATGAATTAAAAAGAAAAAGCTTATTCATGAACATCTTTAAGTGTTTGGTTTTGTAAAAGCATCGTTTTGTGATATTAATCTCCTTAAATTTGTTTTATATATTAAAATAATTTTGATTTGTTACAAAGCTTACAAATGTTAAAATCTTACTATGGATTTTCTGTAATAATCTTTTTATTTTTCTATTAATTCAATTTTTTTTTTTTAAATTGGTCTTCTAAATACTTTGTTTCGTTGAAATTTATTAGATATTTACTGTAATCTGTATTCTGAATTAAAGTCAATAAATACAAAATTCCAAATTTGTATTTGAATATTGTATTTATTGATTGTACATTTTTATTTTGCTTGCAAAATCATGTCAAAATCTTTTACACCGAAATTAAATTTTCTGTAAAAAGATATTTTAATTATAGCATTTCATTCTTGATATTTTTTTAATTATTTATTTTTATGTGAAATTCATAAAAAAATTTTTTTTTCATTTTATCAATAACTAAAATGGCACGCAGCTATACAAATGCTAATTTTTTTATAATTCATTTCTATTCTTCATTTCATTCTCTATTTTCTTTTCTTTCAAGTACAATTTTTTTTTTAATTAATTTGCGACTTATTTAAGAACCAGATCATTGAAAGAAAGAAATTCTTCTGTATGCTTAAATTACTAATAGTAACAATAATCCAGAATGTAAACATATTTAAATATCCATCCGCTGGGTTTATAAAACTTGCAGCTTGTTAATTGACCGGAAAAAAAGCACTTGAACGTTCACTGTAATTCAAACGATACTATGATGTAAATCTATAATAATTGCTGTTTTTTTTTTTTTTTTTTTCCTAAAATGCACGTTGTTTATTTTCTGCGAAATAAAAATAAAAAGTTTTTAAAACGTTTTTCCTTGCCGTGGAAGATGAGAAATTACTAGCCGTTATTCTCCTTTTAGCATGTTCACGCATCACAGAATCGTTTGAGCAGTGAGGTGTAAAAAATTATAGCATCATTAACGTAATCCAATGTTGCAACCTTTATTCCTTTCATTTCACAATTTTCCACCGAACTTGAAAAGGGAAAAAGGTCGTTGTTTTCCCCCTTTTTTGAAAGATAAGGCGATTCTCAGATGTAGAGGAATTACGTTTGAAGGAATCGGGCACTCTCAAGGACTTTCTTCTGACAATTAGATTTTATCAAACCTTGCATCTGGCTTTTATTTAAATTTCGAACATTTTAAAAGAAATGTTTTTTCTATTGCATGAGTCATACGAGATAATTTTTACCGAAAACGGTTGGCTAATCGATATATATATAAAACAAACAAGTAATATAAAAACCATTTTTTTAAGTCAATTTCTACTTAGGTCAACAAAGATAAATTTTATTTTAGAGAAATTTTTTTTCTCATATAAAGCTAAAATAAATTAATTTAATTTAATTAATGAATTAGTATTTGAGAAAACTGTATTAACATCGAGTGTCATCCACTACAAGTTCAAAAAAATGTATTTGAACTTGAGTGGATGAATAAAAAGTATTTTATTAACGATTAAAAGTTGAAATTTTCCTCTTGCATCTGGCGCCATCTATTGGTAGATATGTGCAACTTAAATTTTTAAAAAACTAAAATTAATTAATTAAATTTAATTAAGGAATTAATATTGGAAAAAACTGTATTAACATCGAGTGTCATCCACTACAAGTTTAAAAAATGTATTTGAACTTGAGTGGATGAATAAAAAGTATTTCATTAACGATTGAAAATTTGAACAAGATATATATAGGCAGAGTGTGAACTAATAGTAGGAATTGAAAAAACAATAATAAATTTGTTTGTCTTCCTTTTTGTGGTTTAATGATAACTCTAGCTAGCCTTGATAATTTATTTATCAGTATTTTTAAAATATTGAAGATTGGAATCTAATTAATAGGCGCCAGAAGAAATAGATTTATTGCATTTATTTATAAGCTTTTATGATTTCAATAAAAGTGTTAGCATCTTTTGATTTAAAAAAAAAAAAAAAATGTCCATTTAAGTCTCAGGTATCTTAATTGATTGTGAGAAATAAAATTTGCATTTTTATCTTGTGTTTTAAAAAATAATAATAATAACAACAAAATATTTTGTTTGCTCATTTTTAAATGTTGTAATGTGCAGATTGGCAATTCGATTGTAACTGTGTGTAGTTGGGATGAAATACTTGAGGCACAGGTTGGCAAATTCACAGCTTTATTGACACATGCACAAACACCGCACACATACATTATTTAACGCATTTAAAGACACATAATGATAGATTCGTGGAAGGATTCCTCTTCTAACCGAAAACCCGATACTCAGGTACGCGTGGGATGAGCGAAATATACTTCCTCTCCGGGAGTCTGTAGGCCAACTGACCATGTAACCGTGTTGCCTCTCGCCAATGCGTAAGAGGTAGCATGGTTACAATGTAATTTAATATCTGAATGCATTATCTTAATTGAAAATTATTTTAAATAGCTGAAAACATAATTTGATTGTTAAAATGAAACAGTTCATTGTTCGTTTAACCAAAATGGTATATAGAATGCGAATTCCAATTGCACTTATGTCTCAAATTAGTTCTATTTTTCAGATAATTACTAATGAAATTTGTATTTAATTTACTGCTATCTGCAATTAATTATATCATTAATTGATATTATTTATATAATGAAACAAACCAGAAATGAAATTGTCCTTCCAAAAGTAGTAGAATCCAGTATTTACTAAGGTAAACCCGAAAAGTTGTGAGCCATTTCCTTAATAATAAGAATCGTCCACAAGAATGCATTTTGGGGACAAGTTCCGATAGAGTTTGTAATTACTTTGGCGTTAGAGGTTTCTCCCTGGCTTTTGCTGACGAAAGGTTATTGCTGTTCCAGAAGTTCCAAGCTTTCAATCTTGTATATCGATATCTATTCAACGCGGCTAGATTCATCCATGCATATAAGTGATATTTGATGTTTTGGAGGAAGATTCTTTGATGGAAAAAGTGTTTATCTAAGACACGCATGCGATATCAAACCAAAGCGAACCATCGAAGTTTATTTTCCCTTTCAACTGAAAAGAAATGTTGGCGTTTTTATTCCATTTGTTGTAAAAGTTGTGGGGGATTTTTTATGTTTGAAAAAAAAAAAAAAATTCTTTTTGTGCCCTCAAGGGAAACGTTCCAACTCCGTCTTGAAGGATTGGAAGTCTTATGTACAGGATATTCAAAAGTATTTTCCGGACTTCAGTAATTTCCCATGTGTATTATATTTGTGGTGGAATATGATTCTCTTTAAATGTGCTTAAATTCCAGTCGGTTTTCCTCTTAGTCAAATCTCAAGATAAATCATTTCTTTGGCTTTCTACATGTATGTAGATAGATTTGTAGTAGCATGTATGTATCTGTTCATGTAAGAAAAGCATATTTGGGTGGTTTAGATTGCTGTCATCTTTATTGACATCTTCAAGAAAGAAATTTATTTTGAAAATACGCGAAGAATTAACATCTTAGAACTGCAATTATTATTTTTTAATTGGTTTTTTTTCCCCTTTAAAATTTTTTTTACTGTGGTTAATCGGGATTCACAACATAATTTTCTTAATGTTTAACAGCTAAAGCAACTTAATTTTATGAAAATGAATACCAGCATTATCGAGTTTAAAAGACATACCCAGGTTTTGTAAAACAGTTACCTTGAGAAATTATATATCATTGCAAAAATTTACAAAGGAATGTTTCTTTTAAATGACAACATATATTATTATTTAATTGGCATTATTATTTCATGCTTTCTTCACTTAAATGTGTAATAAGCAATCTATATTAATCTGAATTGAACATTAGTAATTATCGATAATTATTATCAACAATTATTATTATTGATATCGTATAATTGATATAATAAATTATTAAAAGATGCTACAACGTTCTATATATATATATATATATACAGACTTCAAAATTCAAAAAGCATTTTAAATTAGATTACAAGATTTTTTTTTTTTTTTTTTTTTTTTTTTTTAATGTAGAATTATTTTATTCTGCTTTTATAAATCGCTGCATTATCCTACCATTTTGTTTGTTGTTGTTGTTATGATAATTTTTTTTGCATTCGTACATCTTAGCAAAAGTTAACTTTCAATTTCGTAAGATTTATGTGAGAAATTCTTCATTACTTGAAGAAAATAATATTGAGTGATCCCAAATCTAATAGTAAACTGTCCACTTTTAGAAAGGCTGTTTCCGCATAAGCTTGCAACACACACGGCTATAAAATTCTTAACTAGTGAAAACGTGTAATAAACGTATCTTTTTATATTCGTTTTCTATTATTGCACTCTCACTTTCGTTTTGTTTGCGTCAATCGCACGAAACTCTTGTGCTTTTTTTTTTATGAAAGTGCTTAACCTCCTTTTATTTTGTTCTCTTTCCATTCTTCTGTTTATCTATGTTATGAAGATAGCAGATGTTTAGCGCCACCCATACTAACGTAAACTCTTCTTTTCAAGTCCTTATTTATAAAAAAAAATAATAATAATAACCGTTAAGACGACAACAGTAGATTTAATGACGCAGAATTTAAACATTCATGCATGTCCTTTCTTAAAAATTTGGTTATTTTAGTTTGTTAATCAGTTTAGATCGAGCATGACTTGGTTTAAAATATATAAAAAATGTTGGGATTCTCAAGACATTTGCATCAAACTGAAATGAATATACTAGTAAGTTAAAATTTATAAATACTCCAAAATCGTCTCCCAAAAATTTACATTTTTAAAATGAAAATAAAAAAAAAATCAATGGTTTTGTATATATAAATAGCTATAGACGGGTTAAGTTTATATATGTATATTACACAATGTTAAAAAAATTTATTTGTATAAGCAGAGCTGGATTTAGATGAAACGAGGCCCTAGGCTATTCCACTTATGAGGCCCTTTCACCTCCCATTTTTAAGTTTGTAAATTACTTATTATGTTTGTTTATTATTCATATGTGTTGAATTTCTCCTTATTTTTGATTCAGTGTTTTAGTGTTTACTGTTTTTAGAATAGTGTAATTCAAATTTTGCTAACAATGTGAATGTAGGTCCCTCTTGATCTTGAGGCCCTAGGCTGAGGCCTAGTTAGCCTATAGAAAAATTCGGTCCTGTGTATAATCTAATGACAACAGATATGTAATTAAATTAAATCTATAAATTTAAATTTCCAAGCATTATAGAAACTAAGTTGCATTGAGTTTTAAAAGTTTAAGTTACGATTTTCAATTTCAATTATTAGAAATACCAGAGTAATTAAAAGTACGAGATATAATTATTTCGCCATTTTAGATGACGAATTTGTATAGCTATCTTTATGACTTTTCATAATTTTGAAATATAAATTAAAAATCGTAACTTCTATCTTTAATATTTTTATACTTTGTTATTGCTATGTTTTCAAATACTCAGCAGTCTAAGAATTTCGCAACTGTAAGAGTGTTTAATTCTCAATATATATATATATATATAATGTGCATACGTATTATAAGATGAAATTGTGATATTGTACTTTCGTGGGCACTTATTTTTAGTACCTAGTTTTGTATGTTATTAATGAAATAATTTACTATTCTTTCATAAATGCTCATTTTAAATGTAATAAGCCAACTAGCGGAATTACACAACTAACCATCATAAATCGTGGCTCTTACTGGAACAGCGGGCTAGTGCTGTGAAATTCATGAAACGATGGCACTAATTATAAGGGTTGACAACAACTGTATTAATACTTGCTGTTGTAGCAAAATGCATATTGTTGCCCTTTCGTGTGTTGAAGTATATTTTCATTAGCACTGTTCTAAAAGTAAAATATTAACTAGGATTTTAAAATAAGGATTAGTAAGATGTTTAGAGTAACTAATATAATCAACTTATTTTTAGAACAGTGCTAATGAGAATATAAAATATTAAATAAGGTTTTAAAATAAGGGTTAGTAAGATGCTAAGAATAGATTCATATTAATTCATTCTTGGATTAAGCAATTTATTAAAGCAACAATATGCAAATTAGATATTATCCACTTAACTTGTTCATTCATTTCAAAGATACATTTAATTTTAAATGTGTTCGCAATAGAGGAAATATAGTTACTTGCAAAAGATGCAGAAAATCAATTTTCTGAACCACTTGCTAGCGCATAAAGGACACCATTTGCTAATATACTAAAATTTATTTTGTCAAATTTGCTTTAATTTTTTCATACAATATTATTTTTAGAGCAATGATAAATTAATTTTATACTTTGCCATGAAACCGTCTCATTAACTAATGAATTTCAGTAACCTTGTTCCCGCTAAAAAAACATTAAAACGATTAAATTATAAAGTGCTTCAATGCCTGTAAGTAATAAAGAATGTACAAAGATAAAATTATAATTAGTCTAATATCAGACTTTGAGATAAGTTAATGATATATTTTTAGTCTTGTGTTCTGTAACAGATTGTTGATACACATGTGTTATTACAGCTGTTTTTAAAATGATATGAAGGCTTGTTGTTCACACCAAATTTACCTTGATCGAGTTATCAATCATCTTTCGCAGAACAAATAATGAGATGATACACTCTGTGTCATCAAGAAGGACTTAGGTCGGTCCAGACTAAACAATCCATCTAATCTAGACATGTCAATTTCCTCTTTAGCTTTCAGGCTAGATATCCATTGATGACGTTTGCTTTGTTAATGTGCGATCTTTGTTCTTTCGATAGTTTGATAACCGCACAATGGTTTACATGCTTATCAACTATATATAGTTCTTAATGGTGTTTGTGAATACAATAAGGCTAGTGGACCACAGTTTTTAACTACACTGTAAACGAAATCAGATTGTATCGATTTAATTCAAAAGAGTTATTGAACATAAAGAGTTGACGAAATGCATGTTGTACACGCAATGCAGTTGTTACTGCAGTAGGTATTTGTGTATCTAAGAATGCAGTATATTTAAATACACAATTTTAAAAAACAGTACCTGTACATTGTTGTCTTAACAACGTGACATTTTGTCAAGACATGAATATAATGTTAGAAGTTCTTGCTCATTAAAATTGTCTAGGAAAACAGTTCATAAAAAGTGAAATCTCTATTTTAGATTAAAAACGAATCAGGAGTCATGAAGTCTTTTCAACAAAAATTATTGAAATATTTTGTTGCTCTTATATTTTTGCTTGCAAATTTAACTTCACAAAATAATAAACAGGGGTGTTTTTTGAAATTTAACATTCAATGGGTTCTGTTATCAGAAAGTTAGATAAAATAGCTAATAAAAAATTTATTGTTTTGGATGGATTGATGTTTCGTTTAAGAATACTGATGCAATTCTTTTTTGGAGAACTTTTGTAATGTCGATATTTTTCTGTTACATTTTCCATTTCAATTCATTTCCTTTTCATTGATGAAATACATCATTTGATTCTTGCATTTTATTGTAAGAAATCTTCGCATTAATGGCACTATTTCATACCAGTCCCTTATGTAGAATCAATGGCATAATGATATCATATGTCTTTCACTTTTCGAATGCTTTTTTTATGTATATTTCCCATTCAAAATGTTGCTTTTGGTAGCTTCTTTGGGTGAATACAATCCAACCTCTTAAAAAATCTTTATTCATTATTTTGCATTATGCATTCAATCGCACTTCAGACTCATAAACGGCACAAACACGTTACAAAATATTTCCAATTGTAAACATTTGTATTCGGGTCACGTTTTTCCTGTCCGTTCTCGTTCTAGCAGATAATTCTCCTCATTATTCTGTTGTGTACCGATAATTCACGCATGCAGTATAAAGACGTTTAAAAAAAAAAGTGGTCAATGCAAAAAAAAAAAAAAAAAAAGACAGAAAAGACTAAGTATAAGTTGGTGGCATTGTTCGTATCGAGCATTCACTTCATTCAGACTTCCATCAACAGAAACTCATTGTTGGATTGTCCTCTTTAGTTTCCTGTTGGAAAAAAAATGTGGTCGAAATGGAAAGCGTTTTACGGAACTGTGTGTCCTGTGCTTGTAATTGCTGTCATAACAGCATAACATCCATGGCAATAAAGATGACCCGTGGGAATCTAATTTGGTGAAATAAATCAATGTGGAGAAGTAACCCTTTGGTGTTTGTTGAGCAATATACGGCCTTCCATTTGTCAAATGGAATTTTTATAGTGTACAATACTCTTTTTCTGTGTGTCTGTGTCTTTCCCGTTAAAAATTGCCTTCTATAGCTTTATTTTGACCCATATTCAAAATCTGATATATGAGAATCCATCAGAAAATCTTGCGTTTTGCAAGTTTCATTTGGTGATTGTGACACATTTCGACACACATTGATATTTGTTTGTCGGAGTCAAATTTTTCAAAAAATAATCATTTTTTAGTGTTTATTTATTTATTTTTTATAAAATATATTAATCAGAGAATGACAAATGTGTTTGAAAAATATGACATGATTTCTGAAGAAAAATTGGAAATATTTTTATTATATCTAATTTAAATTTTTATGTTTCATTAAATCTAAACTAATAGTATTGTAATGATATATAACAGATCCATTTTTTTTTTGTTATATTCTAATGATATACACTGAAGTGACAAAAGTCATGGGATAGCAATATGCAAATTTTCAGATGGCAGTAACATCGCGTAGAACAGGTATAAATGCGCAGTGCTTTCGCAGAGCTTTCATTTCTGTTCAAGTTATTCATGTGAAGAGGTTTTGACGTGATGATGACCGCACGACGAGAATTAACAGACTTTGAACGCGGAATGTTAGTTGGAGCTAGACGCATGGGTCATGCCATTTCGGAAATCGGTAGGGAATTCAACATTCCCAGATCCACTGTGTCAAGAGTGTGCCGAGAGTATGAAATTTCAGGCATAACATCCCACCATGGACAGCGCAGTGGTCGACCGCCTGCACTTAACGACCGTGACCGGCGACGTCTGCAAAGAGTCGAAAATTCTAACAGACAAGCAACACTGCGTCAAATAACCGCAGAAATCAATGTGGGACGTACAAGGGACTTGTCTGTTAGAACTGTGCGGAGAAATTTGGCTTTCTTGGGCTATTCCAGCAGAAGACCGACTCGAGTGCCTTTATTGACAGAACGACATCGCTTGCAGCGACTCTCGTGGGCACGTGAGCATATCGGTTGGTCCCTAGATGAATGGAAAACCGTGGCCTGGTCCGATGAGTCACGATTTCAGTTTGTAAGAGCTGATGGTAAGGTTCGAGTGTGGCGCAGACCCCACGAAGCCATGGACCCAAACTGTCAGCATTTATGGGACATCATCGAGAGGTCTGTTCGTGCCCAAAATCCTGCACCATCAACGCTTTCACAATTATGGACGTCTATCGAGACAGCATGCCTCAATATTCCTGCAGAAGACTTCCAACGACTTGTTGAGTCCATGCCACGTCGAGTTGCTGCACTTCGCCGGGCGAAAGGAGGGCCGACACGATATTAAGAGGTATCCCATGACTTTTGTCACTTCAGTGTATAATAACCCTTCTCCCTGTTCTGTGAATCATTTTTTCCTCATTTAAAATGATGAATATGAAGATGAAAAAAATGTGGCTTAATATTTGATGTGTTTCGATATTGTACTTTTTTTTAATGAAGGTTAAAATATTTAGCCTGGATTGTAAATTAGTCAAAGTTCTAATTTATTTATCATTAATGTTTTTGTACATTTATTAAATACATTTTTTCATGAATTGGTATATAAAAAGGGAAGAAGTATTTTTAAAGCTAGAATGCTTCTCTTATAACTTATTTAAAAGAATAAAAATATATAATTCATTTTCTAGTAAACATTATGCTGTAACTATAACAATCAGAGTACCATTAAAATTGTTAAACTTTTTCATTAATACAAAATGAATTTCTTCCTTCAAATAAACTAACTTTTAATGATTTTCTTCGTAAATGTTAAGTCTATTAAGAAATAATAAAAAAAAAATGCTACTTTTTTTAATCGCAATAAAATCCATTATCGAATTCTACAAGAACACGGAATGGGTGAATGAAATGACATACTTTGAATAAATGTCCTATTTTGATTTATTTGGCTGCTCGGTAATATTCATTGCGTGGGGCAATTCTTTGACTTGATTCCGGTAACAGCAACATGGAGTTACCTGCCATTATCCTTAAGATAAAAAAAAAGGAGGAAAGGCTTAAGCTCCTTACACGCATATAACTCATCAAGTTACAATGTGAACGCCATTGGAAAACAATAAGAAGAGAACTAGATAAATACTTTTTTTTTTTTTTTTTTTCTCTCCTTTCGTTATCATCTTAGAAACCCGTGTTAGTATATTTCCCGGAATCGGGAATATATTGATTTTTTCATCATACTTTATGTTCGATTACCCTGAAACGGGAAACGCCTCAGTCCTCCTTCTACCGGTCTTAACAGCTGCCCTTTTTTTCGGAATTGTGATGCTGGCAGCTAAATGTGTTTGTTATCGATGAACGCGAAAAACACAAGGGGTGTTCTCTTTCTTTTCTTTCCTTCCCTAGGGAAATGATAAGTTTTGAAATTATTTAGTGCTGTGGCTGTTTTCATGAATTATTCACTTCTTTCCTTTTCTTTTACATATTGATGCTACATTTGATATGTAAAGACACATTCAAATTATTTGTAACACTGAAATGTTGTTCGTATTCTTATATCTTTTTACCCTGCTTTAAGCCATGTCTCTTGATAAAATATTTATCATCAGAGATTACATTGGTTAAGTTTAAAATTTAGTTCTTTTCTTTATTAAAACAAGTAATATAAAAAAAAAAATTTAAAGTCAATTCCTACTTTTTTTTCTCTATATTGCAGAAAGTACTTTATAAATAATTTTCATTCATTTTTTAAGTTTATCTGGCGCCATCTATTGGTAGATATATGCAACTTAAAACTAAAAAAAAAAAACTAAATTAATTAATTTAATTTAATTACTGAATTAATATTTGAAAAAACTGTATTATCATCAAGTGTCATCCACTACAAGTTCAAAAAAAAATGTATTTGAACTTGAGTGGGTGAATAAAAAATATTTTATTAACGATTGAAAATTTGAACAAGATATATATATAGGAAGAGTGCGAGCTAATAGAAGGAATTGAAAAATTATAAGAAAAATAAGGTTTGGAAACATTTTTTATTATTTGATACACTATGGGTTTGGTCTGTCGCTCTACCGTCATCTTTTACACACTTTAGGCTAATTAGACCAGAATCTGCCTTTTAACGTGTATTCCGAACCACTTAAAAGCATCCATGCCACCGCCGGCATACGAATCTGAAGCCTGTGGTACCAAATGCTAGAGCGTTAGCCAATTGACCATCAGGCCGCTAGACAACACATGACATGCAGGCAACAATAAGTGAAAAGGATTCTTATTTATAAATTCTTTTTTTCAAAAAAATAATGTTATAAAATTCAATTGTAACCCATCTGAAGTTATGTCCTTAATAAAGACGGCTCTGTAATGCACTATAAAATATTACATTGTTATTTTGAAAATTGTTAATAAAATAATTACATTTAGTTGTAATTTCCAAGGATGGAAATGTTGACAATAAACGTTTGCAATTTTTACTTATGAAAATAATACATTGTCTCGTAATTTATGTTAAGCGTATTTCATTAAATCACTTGCGAAAAAAATACAACAAATTGGTCTACTAAATGTTTCTCAAATATTTCTGTGGTCTTTTTTTTTTATGCATGTATGTATGTCAAAACGCCGAGAACAATCTGCACAAACATAAGATCTCGTGTTATTTCTTTTGTTTATCCAGAAGCAGGAAGTGAATTTTTATATCCATTTGAAAATGGAAAGGTGATATGTCTGCATAGTTTACTATTAATATATATTCCTTTTTTTTTTTTTTTTTTTTTTCAATTCCTTCTATTAGCTCACACTCTCCCTATATATATCTTGTTCAAATTTTCAATCGTTCATAAAATAATTTTTATTCATCCACTCAAGTTCAAATACATTTTTTTTTTACTTGTAGTGGATGACACTGGATGTTAATACAGTTTTTTCAAATAATAATTCATTAATTAAATTTAATTAATTAATTTTAGTTTTTTTTAGATTTAAGTTGCATATATATATATCAATAGATGGTGCCAGATAAACTTAAAAAAATGATTGAAAATTATTTATAAAGGACTTTCTGCATTATAATGAAAAAAAAGTAGGAATTGACTTTAAAATTTTTTTTTTTTATATTACTTATTTATACTAAATAAAAAGAATGTCTTATTTGTTTTTACAATTATAGATTTTATAACTAAAACGGTAATAGAGACACCTACATCCGAAATTGTGACCTAAAAATTTGACTTGTACAATGTTTAGCAAAGTGTTGTGTCATTCTTTAAAAATGTTATAACCATGTTGTGTTATACTGAGATTACCTGTTTCTCATTTTTGTTTTAACAATTTGTTGATAAATTTTTGAATTTTTAATTCGTAACTGCATTTTTAATCGATCATTAAGCATAATCCTTTTAATATATTATTTACCATTAGGAATAATTGTTTGCAAATCTTGCAGCTTTTATTAAACTTTATTTGTGATATTTATTTATTTAATTTATTATTTTTCTCAGTTATTACTACAATTAAAATATTTACGCATAATTAAAATTTCTTTCAACATATATTTAATGTAGAATAAAATTTGAATATTACTATTTGTTATCGGCATAAATTTCACAAAGTTGCTTATTGAGTATTTCTTAAAAACTGAAGTTTTCTGAATAAAATTAAAATTACTTTTAAAAATATTTTGCATAATTAAATCTTAAGATTAAAGTTTATTAACTGATAATTTAATGAACTGATATTTCTTTTCGATAGTTAAAGTAGAACAAAAATATTTTTATTCTGAACTATTTTTAAAAAAATGCACCAACTCCCCAATTAATAATATATGTATATATATAATCTTTAAAAATTATCATTTCATTTTATTTTACTGAGATACATATCTTTATTCTCGGATCCATTACTTTTGAAACTGAAGTTTAAGAAGACTAATATCAGGATAATATTCACATTCATCGAGAACATTATTTATTGCCTCTCCAAACAACTGTTTTCATTTCTTATCAGTTTATTTATTGATCGTCTAAATGCGACATAAAAATCAAATACTTTCTTCGAAAACTTGGGGCTTCCGAGTTTATCTCTTTTAATTTTCTTCCATTATTTTTGTTTCTCGAAATATTCAATGTGGGGAATTTTTGGAATTCGGTTATGGATATTTCGGAGAAACATTTTTATTTTGCAATTGTATAAAGAGTGATTTTTCTCCATCTTTTAAAAGCTATCAAATGTTTAATGTAAAAGCTATCGATATTCAAAAACATTTCTCTGAATTCGTTGCGGAACATTGGTATATGTTTTAATATTTATTTTTTCGAAAATATATTATTATAGAACTAGAAAAGTTTAGCTTTAAAATATTACGCTTATTGCGATATAAAAATGCGATACATTTTCATCACAATTTTAATAATGCTTAATGTGTGAATTCGAACCGTTTATATTAAATTGTTGTGAGTCAAAATATTATTGCATCAGTGTTGTATTTGTGTGATTTAACTTTTAAAATGTTTATGTTTATATATATAAATCATTTTATCGAATATAATATTAATATTTAAATTTGTAGGCGATGATTCGAAAATATAAAATAAAATTTAAAAATAAGATATAAAATTTTAATTGAGTAACAAGTGGAAGATTAATGTATTCATTAAAAACCAAAAACTTACGTTCTTATTGTGTGTATGCTATTCTTTTTCTTAAAAAAAGTATACTTAATATTATATAACACTCAACTATGCAAAATATTTTTATACTCAATATGTCCCTCTAATAAATTATATAACAGGAGATAAGTGGATTTATTTCCCCAAATACTTACACCGTAATTGAAACTACCTTTACGTGATGTAACAAGGCGCTGGCGCATTAAAGTACTTACGCCTTCATCTAACTTATATAATGTAGAACTTGACGTTATTTTCTTAAAATGAATTCGGTTGTTTTAATTTTATAATCTTACATTCATTTCATTTTACTTTTTTGAAAAAAAAAGAAAGATAACATAAAATGCTATCACGTCTATTTTCAAGGTTTTAGTGATAATGATTTTGTTACGAAGCAGACAAGTGTGGAATAAGAAAGAAAAAATAATAACAAAATGCATCCTAAACAACAACTACTACTGTATATTATTATTCCCTGACGTTATAACACATTCCAATCATACTCCTCGACTTTGTGACTTACGTCATTCCGGATATATTTTCCAATTCTTTAAAAAAAAAATTTGGGAAAGAAAGCACAAGCTTCGTTCTTACGATTTTAGTCATTTTTTTTTTATCATTCGTACGTACGAGAATCCGATTTATTGGTTTTCATTCTATGCAAATTATATATATTTCATTATCTTATCTGCTATCGCAAGCTGCTGCCAAATTTAAAACGAATAAATAAATCAATTGTCAAAAATCCAATTTCAAAAGAATGAGTTAAACGTGGTCTTACCATTATTGACAGGCACACCTTTGTCATTCGTCTGCTTTGTCATAATCCAAAAATGTTATTTTAGCTTTTTTTTTATTATCATTTTCTCTTTTATACGCCTCCGCTTAGTGTGGGTTGCAACAATTTAAACTAGCCGGACATTATTGGGTTGTGGAAAGCGATAAACGCCTATATCCAATATCAAAACTCTTAATTTAAGAAACTTTGAAACATTCTTTTTTTTTTTTTTTAATACTATTGTTGAATATCGTTTGGTTCTGGCTTACCTTAAATGGAAATCAGTTCGGAATTTCTTTTTGTTGTTTTATTTAAATGTAACTGAAATTACTTGTTATTTTAACCAATAAACTAATTAATTATTTTTATATGTACAGAAGTTTAATTTAACGTCTAGTATGTTTATTTATAAAATGGTACTCTCCTTTTGAACATGTGTTTCCAATGTAAAATTATTTTTTTTATTCATTCCGAGATTTCCCCCCCTACAATAAATAAAATAAAAAGCAAGATTTTTAAAAATTATCTGTATATGTATTTTCCTTTATTTCTGATTTGCTCAATAGTAATTAAAAACAAAGATGTTTTTTTCAGCACGGAAAAATATATTTTAAAAAGAAAAATAATTATTATTGATTATTTCTATTTGTATTATGTTTAAAAGTCCAGAAAATCACTTAAATGAAATATCAAAAATGAATTTTTCTTCCTAATCAAGAAAACTGGCAGAAAATTAGCAGTGGTTTACTTATAATACAGCTGCTCATTTTAATGTTATTTTTCGCTATAATATAAAGTAAAACGTCAAAAAATGGGTTTCTGAAAAAAATTGTTTTTCACATGAAACATTTCACATTTTAATATGAAAAAGTAGTTTTTTCATGTAATTTTTAACACTACATTAATGTGTCAAAACTTTTAAAAAAGCATATTTCTGCCTTCCATTTAGTTGACTTGAAAATCTTATTTAAGTGAGATTAAAAGTATAATTTATATAACCGAAGATTACATTTTAAAATTTGACTCGGAATGAAAGATGCTTTATTATAAAATGCAGCTTTAGAAGGAAGTTGTACTAATTGATGAAAAGATACTTTCCAATTATTTTTAAGGGGCCATTCACTAATTACTAATGAAATACGTCGGCATAAAAAGATTTCAGAGCTATGTATAAAAAAAACTTGCCTACTTTCGTTTTTAGTTAATTATTCAAAAATATATATTTATTTTATGTATTCACCCTCTTTTGATTCTTAATTTTTGTTAAAAAGATTAGATATACATTTTGACTTTGAAAAAAATGAATTAATTGTTATTCTTTCCTCTGTAGCATAGAATATTAGAAAGACACTAATTGTGTAATATTAAAAAAAAAATTTAATTATTAAATATTCAAACATTTTGTTTTTTTTATGAAGAACTTCCAATCATTAATTCTTTCATCATTAATTTTATTTTATTTTTACAATTTAAAAGTTTTTATAAAATAAATTAATAAATAAAATAGTTAGTACTGATTTAATTATCTTATATTATACTATAATTGAAACTCGTGTCTTTTTCTTTTTTAGTCTACAAAGAATGGTCCAACCAGACTAAGCAATTCTTGTCCAGCCTTGTATATGACATCGGGTAAATTTTGTATTTTATTTTTTAATTATTTTATTAAATTATATTTTTTGTATAGCACTAGATTTACCACTGTAAATTGATCCGTCTAAGTGTACTTAAAGGTCTTAAAATTCTTATATTTTATTCTAATAAATAAACACTAGTGAAGCATTGTAGGTAATCAGTTTTTTTTTAATTTGAGAAGATCATCAAATTATTAGAAGAAAAAAAGAGAAAATATGTATGTTTGCTTCAAAAAATCTAGGTATTGTAAAATTTGGTTTTATATGTGTGCAGTTAAATTTTATTTTATGTTTACTTATTGCAAAGGAAATAGTTGGTGAAATAGAAATAGTTGAGGAAATAGTTAAACCTAGAATACATAAAACTCATTCCTAGAATTGTATTCTATGAAATAACTATTATATATTAACAGTTTTCTATTTAATTATACAAAGTTTTTTTAAATAATCTTAATCGCCATTTTTAAAATAATCATATGGTATTTCAAAATTATAAATGCTTTTAATGTGTTCTGATATTTTCATTTCAAATGATGACCACCATTTATGTATGTATATATTTTCTATTTTTAGGGGATGAGACTACTGTCCATTTGGATGGAGCTGCTATCACTATGAGAAATATCCAGCACAGGAGGACATCACTATCTTCCAATTCTCATTCTCTTGACTCTACTTTCATTGAATCTTTCAATGTCAAAATTCACGTCAACGATTTGACTCCTGCACCGTCTCAAGAATTTTTAAATCTATGCTCGCCAGTTAACGAAAGTGATTGTTCTCAATCTGGAAAACTTTTATATGATGGTTCAAATATTGGTAAAAAGTGCAACATTGGTGGTACAGCATCTAAACGACTTGCCAAAAAGTCTAATAAGAAAACCCCTACTCGAAGACAGAGTTGGTCTTCTCTAGGTGCCGTTGAAGCACCTGAAGATCAAGGAAAGCAGTTAATTCAAAGAAGGTAATTTCAATGGAAGATTAGCATGCATCATAGATGCCAGTGAAAGTGGACAAGGACAGAATACAAAATTTTAATTTTTTTAAATATTTTTTTATATTTTTAAAACAGTATAAAATGCTCAAAGATAGATTTCTTTTAATAATATTTATAAAATTTCGTTAATTCAAAATGTATAAAAATTGGATTGAAAAAATTATTTTTAAACTAAGTGAGGGATTTTTTATATTTTTTTAATCTCTTGACTTTTTTTTGAAATTTTTATCAATTATTGCAACATACAATAAAAATTAGTTTTAATATTAACTTTAATTTTCAAATTTTTAATTTTTTTTTAAAATGTATTTTACCATTTTTGTAATAATTATTAAATTTATTGATTACAGTCCTGCAAAAAAATGTGTTTTAATTGGATTTAAATTAATTGAATTTAGTATTCTCAATCACTATTTAACTAAATTAAGTTCAAACTTTTTTTAACATCATAAATTTTGGATATTTGGAATTAGCATGGCTATCATTATTTTAAATCATCACTTTAGATTTTAATTAGTTAATATTTTAAGTCTTAAAAATTCTGAATTTATGCAAAAATAACTGATTAGTCATTTTATTTTATTGAATCATATTATATACCCTATTGTTCTTTCAAAAATTCATGTTCTTTATTGTAGGTGGAGCCTTAGTAGTCTAGACTCTGATACTGAAGATGCGTTTTGTAAATCAAATACTACTGCTAGCTTTAGATCTAAAAACTCCAGAATGTATCACGCTACAAAAAGTAACAATTTGTCTCAAGTACCCAGAGAAAAGATTCGAAACTTTTCTGGTAAAAATTGTTAATATTTATTAATTTTTATTATTTTTAAAATCCAAGTTTATTAATTTACTCATTACAAAATATAGATTTTGGCTTTAAATTTTAAATTCTTAAATATTGTGTGACAGCATAGTAATAAAACATAATAATCCTTGTAATTTTATTTTTTAAAACAAATATTATCTTTTAAAAATACGAATTTAATTTAAATGAAAATGTTATTTAAATTAATTGGTATAAATAAAATTATATTCATTTTTATTTTTCATTGTACATTTAGATGGAAATTGTGAAGAATCATTATCTAAGTCATCTAAACAATCTGCAAGTGTTCCCAGTATAGATTGCTCTGCAGCAGATGCAAAAGAAGTAAGTAGATTCCTTTGAAATTTAAAAAAAAAATTTATTGATATATATTTCTATTTTACATTATTTGATTTTTTTTATATTCAGAATGTAGAACCTCAAAAAACGCACAGTGTTGGAAGTTTAACTGCCAAAAACTTTTTAGTTTCCTTTCCAAGTCACCCACTTCAAAAATCTTTGTCAACACCAACTATTATAGTAGAAAATGGAGTAAGCGACAAAGGTTTGTTTTGTTTTTTACTTTTTTAATCACTGTATTTTTGTCTACTACGTAAAAAAAAATTTTGTTTTAATCTAACTTTTTATATATTTTTTTTTTACAGCCAAAGAAGATACCAGTAACAGACAAAGGTAATTCTTTTTTTCTATGTCTATAAGGTGTTTTTTGAATTAATTAATTGTTATACAGACAAATTTTTAAAAAAAAACAATTATTAATTACCAAAATTAAAAAAATTATCTTTTTAATTGTTTTTCTACCTTTATTCGAGTGACAGATCTATTTTAACTGTAAATTCATAAATTTGTTGATTTAAAAATGTACTTCAAATTTTTTTAATAAGTTTAAGAAAAAAATATTAATTTACTCCTTGTATAAAAAAAAAACAGAAGATGTAAAAGTAAAACTTAGTTTTCTAAATTAACACTTTTCTATCCACATTTAAGAATGGGTTGCTTTTTTAGGTTATAAGTAATTTTGAAAATGAAAATTTTCTGATATTTAATAAACCACCAAAAATGTGTGCATTTTCTATTGTTTAAAAATTGATAATTATTTATTGTAATTTATGCCAATTTTTCAATTCTATGAAACCAAAATTTAAGATGTATATATATGGTGTACTTAATACAGGGATGATTATTGTAAAAATTATACTAAAATTTTACATCAGTATTCAGAATTAAGATTTCATATTTTTCGATTTTACTGAACAATTATTCAACAATGGGTACTATATCAAAATCTGTTCCAGAGATAAGATAGTCTAAAATGAAAATTTTCTTAGTTTTGAACACAATTTTATTAAAACAATCATATAGGTAGGAAACAAAAATTGCATGTTTAGTATTACTGATTGTATGAATAAATATTTTGTTTTTTAAATTTAATGCACAAGAAAATTTATCATTTTGTACTAAATATGGCACAATACTAACTATCAGCATGCATTGGATATGTAATATCATACTTAAAATTAATTTTTCTTTTATCTTTAACTATTCAAATGAAATATAAATAAGCTTGACTTTTAATATAATGTCCAATCACTGTGCACTTTTTATTTTATTTATGTTCTTATTTTTGTACAACCCTTGCATTTGGTCTGGTTCTTTTATTTTGTTAAACATCCTTCTCCATTTTAATATTATTTCTAGTTTAAGCACAATGCACCCTTTACCTCTTCATGACTTAAGTCCACAGATGCATGAGTCTTTGGATGGGGATGAAAACGTAGCTGAAATGCAACAATTATCTTTGAATCTTGTGAGAGAGTAAGTTTCCACTTCATTGAATTAAGAAAAAAAAAATTACTTGCCATGAACACTTAAGTGAATATATTGATTATTCGAGATAATAATGATGTTATTTATCAAAATTTATTATTTATATTTAACATTTAAATCTTAAAAATATTTTCTTCTGAATTTAGCGTACAAATGAATTCGGCTACTGCTGACAGTGATGAAGACAAAGTGTTTGTCAAGAGAAAGAAGAGGTCCAGCATATTTTTTAAGAAAAAACCTGTAAGTCTTTTGTTTTCATGAATCTTAACTTCCTTTTAATTAAGTTATTTTTTGTTAAATAGTTCATGAGGTCCACCAATGTTTTGTATACCATGAATAGTCCACCGATGGGATTTTAGAGAGTCCCCTCAACTTAGATGGTAACTTTCCCGCATTTGCTTGTTGTGTGGGAGAAAAACTGGGGAAATCCTACCAGGTGACTGGACTGTCAATGCAAGACACTTTGCATATGTCACATTTGCCATCGAATCTCCTCATTTCTGAAGGCAGTGATTACAACAATGAACCCATCAGGTTCACACGTTTGCTTTCCTGCAGGCTTCCTGCTGTGTATATTACCATCAGTAGGGCTTTAATTATGTTGAGAATTTACTTTTTTACATATGAAATATTAGAAATATCAATAAGATTATAATGTATATAAGGAAATATTATCCTTTAAAATTGTTGAGCATATATTTTTTATCCATTTTTTTGTCATAATTTATCTGCCTAAAAGGGTTTTTTTTTTTTTTTTTTCCAATAATCACTATAATAAATAAAATATTTATTCTATTTCAGGATAAACATAAGTCGAAAGAAGGCAAAAAAGTTGCTCATCAATATTTTGCATATTCTGTACCTTCATCTCCCTGTGATGTCTGTTTTAAACCACTTAATAAAAAACAAGGCTTAAAATGTGAAAGTATGCATTTTTTTCCTCTCATTTAAATATTACAAGTATTTTTACATTAAATTTTTCTCTTTGTAGAAAAACGATAAATGTTTTTTTTTTTAATTACAATCAAATGTTTAAATGCTTAATTCTTTTATTTATTTTTGTTTGAAAACAGGAAGTCCATTATAAGTTGCTTGAACCAGCAATAAATTTTTATATGATAACAGATTCATGGTTATTTTATTATAAAAAAATTAAATTTTAAGTTTATATCTATTCTATTTGGTTGCCTGATGAACAGAAAGTTCAAATAATTTTTGACCTTGGAAATGTATATATATTAATATATTATTTAGAAAAATTGTCATTTTAATTTTATACATTATTGTTAAGATATTTCAATTTTTAATGAGTGTGAACAGTTTATTGAAACTAATGAATTGAATAGAATTGAAATTTATTTGTATTTAAGTATTTTATTTTTAAGATCAGGATATTTTATTTATGTCATATGATACTAATTTTTGCTTGTTAGATTCATATTTCTTTATAAAATAATTGTACTTTGTATTTTGAGTATAATTTAAAATGTGCATAATTTACTTTATTTATTTCAGATTGCTTAGTTGTAGTTCATGATAGTGCTTGCAAAGATCAAGTAATTGATTGCAACAAATTCAAACTTCAAAGGGTAATTATTATTATTTAATATATATTATCTATTTAATATATCTATTATATGGAATTTTTATATAAACTTTGTTTAAACTAGACAACATTGAACTTGATAAATGCATTCTTATTTCTGTAAAATATTTTATGTTTAGGTTGTATTTTAAATGAGTTATTATTGAATAAGCATCTTATTTTAAATATCGTAAAAACGAAATTCTAAAAAATTATTAAATTCCTTTTTTTGTATCCATTTTCATTTATTTATGTCTGTCTTTATATTTTATTAAAAAGATATATTATAAATGAATTTGTATAATATATGTATATATATTTAATTTTCAGGCTCAAAGCAAATCTAATTATGTTTCTTTAACGAACACTACATCAGTAAATGGAAATTCAGGTAAGATATTGGTGAAAATTATTATAACAAACATGAAATATTTTCTATTGGATAATGATAATGTCGACTTATGTGGTTTTTGAAATAATAAAAATTATATTTTTAATTTAATGAAATATTAGCTTAAGAAACATAGCAAAATTTATTTTAATAAAATTTGAGGCATAACAAAATGTTTTAACCAAATATTTTTTATTTCTAATGGCAATGTTATGCTCATATTTTTAATCAGCTTTAAAATAAATTTTTATCCAATGGGAAAAAAAGGTTAATTTAAGAAAGCATCCAATAAATACATGTAGAAAAATTAAAACTCTTATGTTTAAAACAACTATTTACATACATGTCTATGGTAATTTCATCATACATAATCACAAAAAATATATTCATTTTATATTTTAAAAAAATGTACTGCATTATGAAATTATACATTACATTTTCTGTTAAACTTTTAATTTTGTAAATCCTTTATCTCTCCCTCTGACTGTATATAGATTTTAATCATAATTGCATTATAATGAATTTCAAAATTAATTCCTTTTACAGTACATAAACTATGCTTGATTATTAATAAGTGTAATTTTACTTTCCTGTTCTATTATAGGAATTAATTATCTAATTTATTGAAATGATACCATTGTTATGTATAAATTTAAGTTTTAAAGCAAAATTCTTCATTTGTTAGTATTTAAAAATTATGGCCCTTATTAATTAAAAATTACATGAATAAATTTTAAAAGTTTAATTTTATCATATATTGCTATTATATATTCATCCATTTCATTTTCATACAAAATACTAATTATTGGTGTTCTTTTTGTGTTAACCTTTCATTGTCGTTAGAAAGTATAACCTTAGTTTTTAGTATCCATTTAGTATATTGCATGCTTTTGTGCTCATTTTTGTCAGCTTTGTTGTGAGTGTTTTCTTCATGTTGCTGTGTGTTTTCAGGCCGTTTACCCCATTACCCCAATCGTTACCTTCATTTGGTGAGGCCATTATCCCAAAGTATGGTTCATCTAGGTGTGTGTTATCATTTGTAGGGTTGGTATTTAGCTTATGTATTGTTCTTAGTTAAAATAGAGGTTGAGAGGCTTTTACAAAGTTTTGATTTCTTGTTAAAATAGCTAAAAATTATTACAATAAAATTACCTTTTAACATTGTTTATTTGTAAAGATTATTCATTTACCACATATGAATAAAAAATTGTATTATTAAAAATTTTGAAAAAAATTAATTCACTTTTAAAATATATGTAGGTAAACAATTAGCTATTTAGTAAATGTAAATATCAAAGATTTTGAATGATTAGCATATGCTCTCCATGAAATATAAAAAAAAAATAATAAACTTTTATTTTGTTAGTAATATATATATATTGTTTTCATGAATTTTTAAAAAATCACCTACAGTAATTTTTTCCTCAATTTTGCATTTAAATTTATTCTTAATCTTAAATATGAATATTTTTAATATGAAATCAGATATCTATTATAGAAGTATTGTAACAAAACATTTTTTATATGTTTCAATGAATTTAAATTATTTTACATCTAGTAGTAATAACTCATTCATCTGCAATTTTATGCTGTAAATTAGGGAAAAATTTATCAACCTCTATTTTGAACTTAGAATAATACTTGTATCATTTTATCTCACATTATAAAGTCTCGCTGTCATTTCATTACTTCCAGTTTCGTTTCATCCTTACCATTCACTTTTCGTTATTTTTAACATTTTGCATGCATGCATGGATATTTTTCAAACTTGTTTTTGCATGAATTTTATCCTCTTCTCCCCTTGTTGTTATGTCCTTTATCATATATGCTATAATACTATTATACTTAAAGCTTTTATGGGTCACTGAAAAATTTTTTAAATGCACTTTTACAATAATATGTTTATTTTTGTATTGATGTATCATCGTTAAAAAAATTTTCTTTTAATTTTTTTAAACAGCTAATCAAGGAAAGAACTCACTGCCAAATAGCAAATTTAATTTCACTGTATCACATTCAAATGTAAGTTATTTATTGCATTGTCTACTTCTCTTTAATTTATTTAGTGATGTGTTAAAATATGCATTATAAGTTTATGAAAATTGTTTGTTGCAAAATTTATATTTTTATTTGTTAAAAAAACCTTTGCTAAAAAATGTTCACAGTTATGTGTTGAATTCATTTGGATAATGTCTGCAATTTATCTTTATCTTATATATCATTAAATTTAAATAAATGTAGCATTTAAAATATTTTAAATAGAAGCAAGCAAGATATATATTTTCTATTCTTCTATCAAAACAGTACATATTTTAATGTGTTAGAAACAAAATATTAAAATAAAAAGTTAATTTAAACTTCAATTTTAGCTTTGACTTTTAGTTAATTTGTATGTGTGTATATTTTCAGATACCTCCTCTTGGAGAAGCTGCTTCGAGATCTAGTTTCATAAATATAAAGTAAGTATAAAACTGTTATTTTTATATAAATAACTTAATTAAGTTATTAATTACTTATTATAACTTAATTTATAATTTAATCTTTTATCTTTTCTTTTTAATAGTAAAATGTTCAGCGAAGAAAGAGATGGGGATGGCAATTATGAATTGCATTCCAAGTATGTGTTTATTTAACTATATTTTGACTTTATAATTTTTTAATTTCTTAGTTTTTGTTTTCTGTTCTGATTTCTATTCTATTCATTGAATTTATATCATTGAAATTTAAAAATATAATAATGAAAAAAAAAAAATGTTAAAAACATCTCAATGTATTGAATTTCTAGAATTGTTGTTTTGGGGTTTTTAAATTATGGACAGTACTTATTTACAAAGTGATAAAACATAAATGTCATGCAGTATAATTTTATATCTGGAAAGCATAAAATCTATATATTTTTTAGTTTCAAACTTATCTGATATGTATATTTTATGCAAACAATTAATGTACTTCAGTCATAAAATTTTATTTTCATTGTAGTATGATGGAAATTAACTCTGCATCTATGGAATCATTGGATGAAGGTAAGTCAAACATTACATTCTAAACCAAAATTATTAGCTATTTAAAAATTTAAGTATTAAAAAAAGAAATACGTATGTAGAAATGTACAATAAATTATTAATATAAAAAGTGAATAAATTTTGCAATTTTTGTTCTTTAAAATTGTGGCAATAATTTATTAGGTGCTGCTGAAATTAGTGATTTGGAAGATAATCAGATACTCAAATTAACTGAAGAAGAACCTGAGACATGGAATGCTACAGTTGATAAAAAGGTTAATTAATTTCATTTCTATTGCAGTAAAAATAATTTATTACAAATCTAAATTTTTGAGATTTTTTAAAAAATAAGTTTCGTATTTTCTGTAAAAATTTTTTAAATTGTTATTTATAGGTTATTAAGAAACTTACAGACAAAGAAATAAAAAGACAAGAAGCTATTTATGGTATGTATTATATTGTAATGTTTTTGTATAAGTTTCATGCAATTTATCTGCTAAATATCAATTGTATATTATAATTTATAATTAAGATCTGCTACTTGAAATATTATTTGGTTAATTTAAAAATTATTGTAGAATAAAATCTTATCCTGTGTTAAAATAATTGATATTTATTATTGTAATTGAATTAACTCATTTTATTTTATCTTAAATATATATTACACAGTATTATTATTTCTAATATCTATTTAAATTTTTTTTAGAACTTATCATAACTGAAAAGCACCATTGTCTTACTTTAGAAATAATGCAAAAGGTAAGTAAAATTTTTATGTATATACATCCACTTGCTTTTTTCTTGCATTTGAAATTAATTAAAAATAGAAAACAATTCTATAATTGTGTATTTCAAATTAATTTCAGATGCTGTTATAAAAATAAGTGTTGTTAATTTCTTTTTTAGGTTTATGCTCAAGGAATGATGAAAGAATTAAATGTACCTCGTGAAACTATCGATAAATTATTTCCATGCCTTGGAGATTTAGTCGACTTACACAAGGCATTTTTGCACAAATTGAGAGAAAGACAAAAAGAAGGTCCTGTGATAGAAGTTATTTCTGATATTTTAGCTGAACAGGTAATTATAGTTCTTTTTTTTCTAGTATCTTTCTAAGTTGTGTTTTTTATTTAAATAAACTTATTTGATTCATATTTATTTAAGTTTCATGACCAAAAAGCCGAACAGATGAAGATTGCTTATGGTCAATTTTGTAGCCAGCATATTGAATCTCTTAATATGTATAAAGAAATGTTGAAATCTGACCGAAAGTTCCAAAATTTTATTAAGGTAAATATGATACTTAATTTACTTCATATAAGTGGTATATTTTTCTTAAAATTGTATTCTTATTAAATTTATTGTTGCAATCAGCTTATCAGGTATCACATTTTCAGTAATGTAATTTGTTCAATGTAGGAAATGAGAATATAGGAGCTATTTGAATTTTTTAAAAGAGTTAACTGTTGAATACCTCGATGAATCTGCAGATATTGTAGGAAAATTGCACCTATTTTTATATAAATTTGAAAATATTTTTCTTTTTTTATTAAAAATTTTATTTTCATTACAAAGTTTTCCGATTAACGTTGCTTTTTAGGATTTTTTCATTCTTAGTAGTATATTATCTAAAAATACAATACAACATGTACTAAAGTGGAAAAAATATTTAAATTAGACTTTTTGATATGAAATTAACTGTACTTTTAAAACATTTTATTATCATCGAGTTATTAAAATTTTATTTTGGAATTTTACCTGCAACTTATCTTGTGAATGATATCTCTGAAAGAATTTTGTGTGACAATCATATGATTAAATGAGAAAAAAAATTAAAGTATAGGATTTATTTTGGCAAACAAATTTAGAACTTCGTACAATTAATTTAATATTTGTAACATGGAACTTTAATTAATTAACTTTAGAAAATTTTGTGAGAAAAATAGCTTAATTTATTTCATTAAAAAAAAATCTTACTACATAGCTTAAACATATACTTTAATATGGAATTTCATTGATAGTGAGTTAATATTATGTTTTTTTTTCCATAATTTTTCTATATGATTATATTTTCATCTAGAAATGTAAAAACAAAAGACTGTGTAAACCCAGAGGAATTCCTGAATGTTTACTTCTAGTCACTCAGAGGATAACAAAATATATCTTAATCATTGAATCATTATTGAAGGCTGCAAAGGGTGAGAATTCTTTAACTTAAAATGTTTTATTTGAATTTTTATAAAATATTATAAAAAATAAAATTCTAAAGTAATACTTTTAACTTTATTCTTTTGTAAAATTTTAGCATTAATTAACATTTGTATTTTCGTTTCTTAGATAATAAAGAAGAGCAAGAGACTTTAGAAACAATAATGTTCCATCTTAAAGTAAGTCAAAGGCTTTTGTTTAAATTTTTTTAACTGGTAAAGATATGTTATTATTAATCAATATCTATATAATTAAAATCTAAAAACATTCATATGTTATGCTACATTCATATGTTATGCTTATATATTCTCTGGAACCAAAAGGAATTGGGATTCTCAATACAAATCAAATGATGAATAACAATCTGATGAAGAATAACCCCATTTAAACCTTTTGCAACTCTTCAAGATATTAATTCAATTTGTAAATTCTTTTGTTAAGATTACAATTTAGTTTTCCTATATACACACTGAAGCTTTTTCTTTTCATTGTCTGAACAAATTTGACAAAAAAATTATGCTTTTGAAATTAAAACTTTCATTCTTGTATATCTACAGATTTGTTTAATACTTCTGCTGTTTCAAAGTATGAATATTCAGCTTTTCAACAATTCCTTTTAAATTAAAAATATATTTAAAAAAAATATTTATGAAAGTATTTGTGTGATATTTTTTTTCACACAATGAAAAATTTTCAGTCTTTTAAGCTGCATCATTTGTAAAACTTATTTGTGAATTACAATCTTTTTAAATTGAAAATAAAGCATTCAATACATTTAAACAATAATCAATTTTGGAAAAGTAAATTGCTTTTATCAATTGATTTAGTTAATTTTTGTCTCAAATTAACACAATTTTATTATATTACAATTTTTTTTATATTACAATATTCATTGTTTTTTGTTTGTTTTTTTCCATAAATTTGTTATTATTTCAAATTTTTTTTCCAAAATACTTTAATTCGTCCTGTTAGTAAAGTGTAATAAAAGAGCATTCAAATAATAATTACTTTTTATGAAACACAGTCCTAATAAATGCCATATAACTAATCTATTTCACATTATGAATAGAAAATTTCATGCAATACTAAAAATTTATTAATTTTAATGAAAAAGTTTTATTTATGGCATCTTTTATGGAATTGAATGTACCAATAGTGACAGCATGGTGAGACAAAGCTTTATTTTCCATTTATTAATAGGACTTTTGTTTTATTAATAAATCCTCTCAAATTATAAAATGTCCTGAAAATTATTTGTGTGGTATGGCCTGTGTATTTACAGAATTCTAAATCAATAAAATTTTAATCTTTTTCAGCTGCTTTTAATGAATATGCAAGAATTCTACATTGTTACTGTTTTTTTTTTTTTTTTTTTCCCCTTACCTGTGAATAACGTTACATATTTATAGTGTATTTGTGCTTATTATAATTTTTTTTGTTTCATGTGATCTTTTTTATTACTTTTTAGATTATCATTTCTAGTGTTGATGTGCAAGTTGCAGATAAAGAAAAAGAAATACGGTTGCTAGAAATCTTTAACAAAATGGATGCAAAAACCACTGTATTCTTTCAAGGGAAAAAATTCAAGGTATACTTGCATTTGTTTTTCCACTATTTTTTTCTTTGTGTATTTTGACATACAGCAATGCTTACCTTTTTTTTTTCACATTTTTTTCTTTAGAAATCTGATTTACTTGCTTGCAACCGCAAGTTAAGAAAAGAAGGGCATATGACATGGAGGAGTTCTAGGGGGAAACTTGTTGGTAAGTTAATTTGTTGAACTTATTTTGAAGAAATATCAAATTGTCAACTGCTTTTTTTAGGTACTCATACATTCATACATAAATAATTAAAAAAAAATTAATTTGAATAAATTTATTAAATTTTTACAATTGATTTAGACAATGCATTATCTGTTCCTTTTTAAAATGTGTTTAATCATCCTTGTAACTTTTAAATGCACGAAAATTTTGTATTTTATTAATGTGCAATTCATCACCATAAGAATAGAGAATGTTTTTGTTTGTTAGATTGAAGTTATGGTATTATGCATTATAGATATGTCACTTTGATTTGAATGAATTAATAAATTTCTTTTATTATAACTGAAATTCAAAGATTATTTTAATTATTTTTACAGATGTCATTGCTGTGTTACTTTCGGATTATCTATTTTTTCTTCATGAAAATAATCAAAAACTTTTCTTTGCTTCAATTGAAAACAAAGTAAGTGTTTGTTTCAGAAAATCTTTAGTAAATTTTTCTCTCTTTTTGTGTCAGAAAATAAATATATTTGTGCTGTAAATGATAAATGATTAAAATGTATTTATGCAATTTTTAAATACTTATGTGGATATTTTTGCAAATTTCATAATTATATTTATTTTTGTTATCATTTTAGCCTGGAATAGTTTCTCTGCAAAAACTTCTCCTACGTAAGAAGGCAGGCCAAGATAGTTGTGGCATTTATTTAATTTCTCCTAATCAAATTGATCCTGAAATAATTGAACTTATTTGCAAAACTCCAAAAGACCAAAAAGCTTGGATGGAAGCTATAAGAGAAGCCACTGATTTGTGTCCAGATGAAGGTAACCATTAATTTAAAAAAAAAATAAACCTCTTTATGTGTTTCAGCTATATTCTAGCACGTGTTGCCAACTTTATTTTTTAATACCAAGTAATGTAAAATTTAGTGATTAAAATTTTTATTGCAATTAAAATCTCTTCTAAATAACCTTTCCTTCCTTATAATGGCACTGTTTTTACAAATCTGACGTGGTTGCTCACCAATTTTCTGCAATTAAATTGCTTGCTATATATATATTCAGTATTCTGATTATCCATGATATATTTAGTGATATTTTTAAGTGAGCAAGTTATTTTATATTAAGATTTAAATGTTACTTCTTTAATTAATAAAAGTAGAAAATGCTTAAATATAAATTTTATTAATTTTCATTTTAATAGATGAGGGTGTACCAAGTGAAACAGAGGAAGAAAGGAAATTAGAAGCTGCAAAAGCTGCTCGTGTTAAACAATTAACAAGTAAGAAAATTAGATTTGTTTTTAAAGAAAATCAATTGTTTGTTATTTTTGTGTATATTTTCATATCGATTTAAAATTATTAATTAATTTTAAAAATATAACCATGACATGAAATTATTATTGTTGACAGTAATGGGATTTAATTATCGTAATATTTTGGAAGAATAATCTTATAATGAAGTAAACTCTTGTTTTCGATTACTTTAAAAAATTAATACTTTAAACGAAAAATTTGCTTTATAAAATTTATTCTTTTAAAAAAAAAATTAGACTAACAATTGCATATGGAAACACTTTAAACTTTGTGTACATCTTAATTGTATTTCTTAATTACTTTTTTTTTCATTTGAAATTTTGAATAAGTGCTAATATGTTTCATTTTTGTATTATGCATGCAATGTTTAAAATAGTTGTCTTGTTACACTTTTATATTTAAATTTATAATTTTTATTCAAATGGTATATTTTATAAATATAATTTTTCTTTTCAGGTCTTCTTCGTGAGAGAGATCAGAATATTTCTCATGTATGTGAAGAAAGAATGCGTATTCTAGTTGATCTACTGGTAATTACTTTTTAATTTGAATAACATATATTAGAATTTTTTTAATACATGCAAATTGTTTTATCAATCGGATATTTTCTATTAGTTCTGTAAACAATTCATAAAATAATGCAAAATCTAATCACTAAAGACTAGACGAAAATGAAGATAAGATAAAACAGACATAAACTAATTCTGTTTGTGGAATGTCATAGCCTTTATCATACAGATATGAAGAAGCTTTTTTTTATACAGGTATAATCTGACCTCAGATAATGTGGAATGGTAAATGTTTTGTTTGACTGCAGAAACAGACAAATTGACTAGTTAGTCAGACAAGTGCATCTTAAAGCTGCTTTAAAAGAAAACAGTATAATAGTGTGGAATTTTTCATCTAGTTTTTCTTTTAATATTGTGTCATCTAAAATTTGAATTATTAAAGTTAAATTTTTGTATTGCAATTAAAATCCCTTTTAAATGGCATTTCCTCCTCCCTTCTTATGCTGTTCTTTTTTTTAATCTGTCCAACTTGACATCTTGCCAATTTGTACATAAATGGTGGTCTGACTATATACTGTACCTTTCTTCATACCTATTAACCTATATTGATACTTCATGGAGCGTATAGATATTAGGAACATTAAATTTTTCTTCCTTGTAAAATGTCCTGTTCTTGTTTACCATTCAGAGGAATATATCTACTGCATGTTCAGTTTTGCATTCTTTTTTAATTAGTACAAATTTTAGTAGATCTATCTTTCATAATGCAATCATATAAAATAGTTGCACAAAAAAAAATTGAAGTAAGGAATTTTTTGTTATTAAAGAAATAATTTTTAATTTATTTTATTTTAAAAAATTATATTGCTATTGTTAGATTGTCAACATTTACTGATATTTATATATATCTTGTTTTAGGAAATGGTTGGCATAGAAGCTGAGCAATATGAAAATGTAAGTTATAGTTGAATTTTTCTATTTTTAAATACTTTTGAATATATAATTAAAAGGTTTTTTTAATGATACAAATATTTATTCAAATTTCTTAACTGTTTTTGTATTTCAGGTGAAATATTCTCACTTAATTGAAAACCCACCGGGAAAAGAGACAAAAGAGCTTATTTCCTCTGCCATTAACAGTGGTAATTTACAATTTTATCTTATTAATTTTATTTATTTTGTAAACGAATAAAAATAAATAACACATTATATTTGTGTTTACTGTGCAGTTTTAAATAATATTTTTATTCTTAAATATGTTATCTTCATTTTAATTTTTGAACAATTTAACCTTTTCAGACCTGACTTTAATCCTCTGTTTGAGAAATAATTGTCATGTTAAAATATCATAATAAGATGTCAATAAACACATTAAAGTAAAAAAGTAGTTTAATAAGAAAATATGCAAATGGACAGACTATCAGTGAGGTTGTAAAAATCAAATATTCAGTGCTTAAATTTCTGTATTACAATTTTTATTTTTGTTAAAATATTTGTTGTTTTAAATAACAATTTCTTTTGTAAAAAAGCTAGATACAGAAGCTATATCACTAAATAAGTTTCAAACAGTTAATATTTTAATACTATTAATTCATAATAGAAGGTACTTGAACAATAATGTATAATTTCACAAAGAATTTTCAAAAATTTCTGTTTCTATATACCAAAATATATGAGTTTTATATTATTTGACATGGAAATTAAAAAAATAAAAAAATTCTATTCACAGTGTAGCATAAAATGCATGCACATTTATTGCAGTAAATGTGGATTTTACCATTGCAACAATATAATTTTTTATAATTTTTACATTGGATTGCTTCATGTTTATCATCAAATTTTGGCTAATGATACCCACAGTCATTAATAATCTCGAGATGAAAATGAATTTTATTCGCTTTTTGGCATTTATTTTTATTTTGCCAATGAGCTATAATGATGATCCACCCTTTTTTTATTTTTTGTTAAGTTAATTCTACATAGATCTAAAGGTGGATCTTGTTATAATAAATCTGCTAGATGTTGTTCCAAGTTTACATCAATAAACTCTAAATCTTTTGTTTCAAATGATTGTCTCTAACTAATATCTTTTTCGGTTATAAGAAGAAATGATGTATCAGAACCCTCATCATAAACTTCATTATCATCTATCTACATATAAGTCAATTTTCAATAATAATAATTTTGTGTAATATAAAGCTTAATTAATTACTGAAAAAATTTCCAAGAATTTTAACAAAATTTACCTTTTGTAACAAATTGATTATCATTATCAATATTTCTTACATAAGTTTTTTTTCATAAATTTAATTTTTTATATATTTAGATATAAAATAGTCTTGTAGGGAAAAAAATATTAATATTGTTAAACATGTATCTATCAGTTGCGCTCTTTAATCCGACGTTACCATAGCCATGTCGGATAGCATCAATATAGTTTTAATGGTTATACCAAAGATATATAGATAAAAATTTAAGCATATGCATAATTAATGTGTTTGTACATATTCTGTCGGCAATATCAATATTGATAAAGTGTTTTGCATTTTTATTTAGTAAGGTTAACAAACGTTTTAACAGATATGAAAATGAACAACTTGCAGGATTTTAGAGTGTTGAACCAATGTTGAAAAGAGTATTTATTGTATTTATCTATCTTTCAGCATCCAGACTTGCTAGTAATTTGTATACTTCTGGTACTAATCTGAGCCGCAGTGTAAGCAGCGCAGGTGAGCGTCAGAGTGACACATATGTATCTCCATTGTTACCAAAACGTGCTGAAACATTTGGTGGTTTTGATAATCCCACCAAAGAACAAGCCGCTCCTATTATAAAAGGTATTGTTGATTTTTCTGTAATTTTCTAGGGTTTTTTTTTTATAGGTTAGTTCACTAATGCATTTACATTAATATTTTAATGTCAGTTTTATTTCTTCCTTTTTAATTTATTATTTATTTATTTAGTTCCAGCATTCAAGAAAAAATTACTTCATTTAAAGGAACATACTGAATTATCCATTTTGCCATCTAAATCTAAAATGGAGGACATTCACTTAGGAGAATCCTTAGAAAGTGCATTACAGGTATATAAAGTTTATTGTTTTTTTTAGTTATGATAGGCTTTTAAAAAAAACGAAAAAATTTATTTCAAATCTTTTCTAAAACATATTGTACAAAAACTTTCTTATTATAATATGATTATATTAATAATATTGAATATGATTAGATTATATTGAAATAATAATCTTGAATATAAATAAATAATAATAATGATAATAAATAAATATTAGTAAAATATTTCAGCACAGCAGAATATCTAATCTACATTATTTTCGTTTCTTTTTTAAATAAGTTTCTAATAAATAAATTTAAAATTATAATTTTTTTTAATATTTTAGTTCTATATTATTTGCACTTAAAAAATATTATTTAAGATCAAACTTGCATAATAATAATTTCTTAATGGAAAAAATTTGTGTTATAAGAATCCTTTGTTTACTTGAAATTTATTATGGAAATTTTGCTAAAGCACTTTTATATAATTGGCATTTTTAATTTTAATTCTTCATTAATTATTTTCTGCAGAATTTTGGGCTACAAACTTCTATTTCAGTAATTGGAAAGGTACCTTCTATATGCAGCAGTCCAGTGAGTATTGTTTAGACTTATTACTGATTTTTGTTGCATACTTAATACATAAACGTGTCAATATTAGATCAAGATTATTCCTATTTCTGTAAAATAAGCAAGAATTCTAAATAAATATACGATAATTCTTTTTGATAAAATGACTAATCTTTTCTGAATATTTCATTTTTGTCATAACTTATTTTAATAAATGTATTCTGTTGTTCTTTGTTTCATTCTCTCATACGTACAGAATTGCTTATTATCTTATCTTGTAACATTTGTTGTCTTCCACTCCTCACGACCTTCAACGAACTTTTTATACCACTTAAATGGTGCCAATGTTTTGTTCAATTTCACCAAAAGTTTCAAATTCACATGCTGGTCAATTTTAAAACTTAAAATTTTAATGGCAAGCAAGGTGAAATAGAAGAACACTTCATCACAACTGGCAACATTCAGAAGGTACTATAATGACGAAATTTGCTTTCCACATTCTGATATGTCCAAAGTCATCATTCTGTGGGCTTTTTATTTGACATTCTTTTTGCTTTCAAAGGGATTTTCAATTGTCATTGTGATTTATTTTTTTAGTTCCATTCTTTATAGATAGATGTGTATAGTAGGTAATATGGCATCTAAAGATAAATTATATCATTTTCAAGATAAATAACAAAATTCAATTGTTAAATTTTTTAGAATTTACTATTATTAAATATTGAATGTTGATAAAGTAGTCACCAAATATATTCTTCCTAAAATATATGTAATATTCTTCTTTGTCAGTCAATGGTTACACATATGAGTAGAGGTTTGGAGTTGTTTGTGCAGATAGACCGTAGTGATTGTCACTGCATTTGAATTTAATAATAATAAATAGTGAATTTGATGGAATACGTACACTGTTGTGCACTGCTGTGTGTGTAATTTCAAAACTATAGTGCTTTGCTGACTGCAATTCTTTAACATAAAAGGTTGTAAGCAATGTAGTAATGCCCATTCTATCACTAAAGAGTTGAAAGATAGTTGTTTGTAAAATTTCAGTCTTTGTTTGTATCATATGAAAGGACGAGTAAATAATCAGAGTAATCTTTGATGTCTAATTGTAAGTATCATTACCATTCTTTGTTTGCTTCAGAGATAAACCTGCAATATTTTGGTAGATATTTTCTAATATTTTGTTTTTTCTGTTAATTTTTAATATGTTTATTTAATATTTCCATAAAAATTAATTATCTGTATATTAAATTGTTTCCAATATATGCTTGAATTAACCTTTTTTTCCCATTGATTGCAGGATAAACAGCACAATAGAAAGCAGCTTTTATCTCCTAGTTTTGTTCAACATGGTAATAGCTTCCCACCTTTTAAAGAAGTCAATTCTGAATTAATGAGTTTAACAACAACACCTTTGTTAATGACACAAGGAAAAGAGCAGCTCGTGCAGATTGTTGAACTTGCTCATCACTTGAATACTGTTGTTGTAAGTTAATTAATCTTTAGTATTAACTGTTAATTTATAAATTTTTTCTTATTTAAAATTATATTAGTTATTTTGTATATTTATTTTTTAAATTATTGCTCTCATTTAATTGTGCTTCTTTTTTTTTTTTTTTTTTTTTTTTTTTTTTTTTTTTTTTTTAGTGTGCTGTATCTCATTTGTCTTCATCATATGAAAGGTATAAATCCTATTCTTTATATATTATTTTGTAAACCACATTTTCATTTTTTTTCGTAATAGATATGAATTTATAATTTTTATGATGTTTTCCTTATGTAGCACTAAAGTACAATTAGCAGAGTCACAATACAAATTGTCAAAGTTGACCAAAGAAAAAGAGGTTCGTGACAAAAGGTCTATGTATCGCCCTGAGCATCAACTCGAAGAATTGCGCAACTTACAAAAACAACTAAATCATGATCGATCTGTGTGGCAGCAAGAAAAAGCTCAATTTCAATCTTCAATGAAGAATCAGAGAGATGAATTAGAAAAATTACAGGTATGAAAAATATCAAAAAAGAAGTGTCTCATTAATTGTTTTTTATATTCAATGTACTTCAAATTATTTTGCTGAACTTCATTTAAAAGTGTAGGTTTTCCATAATCTGCTAAAGTCATTAAATCATCAAAATTTATGATTTTGTAACAGTTTTTGAGTTGCATAAATTGTCTTGGATGTTCTTGTCTTTATATGCATAAATTTTGGTTGTCTTAAATTTGAATTCCTAAGTATCAATATTAAGATAAATACTTTTATTCTTCTATTTTTATACGTGAAAATGCATGCATTTTTATTTTATTTTAAACTAAAATATCATGTGTTTAATGACGAAAAGTTGATTGAGACATCTATCAGATTAGTATCGTTTCTAAAATATATTCATTTTAATAAGTTGATTCAAATATTTTTAATATTTAGGTGGCACTTTTTAAAATAATTTTTATTAACAATTATATGTTAATCTCTATTATTTTGTTTTTTTAATTATTATTCTTTATGCTTAGTCATTATATGAAAAGATGGAGCATAATGTAATTATTGAATAAAGTTTGGGCTATTTTAATAATAATTATGAATTATTCATCATCAAAACAAATATCAACTATATTTGTTTTTCTTGAAATTTAATTGAATATATTTCACATTATTTTTAATTCGTATTGTTTTTGGATTTTAATGTCATTGTAAAATTTAGGGCCATTATATATTTTTCATGTATTTTTCCATTAATAATTTAAAAACTGAATATTGCATTATTAATCATGAAAAATTATTACAATTTTAGGTATTAATATAAAATTATTAATTCATAATGTAATACAACATTTTTAACTTTTTATAGGAACAATTAAAAGTAGAGCAGATGGATGTCACACATCAAAGAGAACTTTTGTATAGGAAATTAGATGCCCTTCAGAAACAAGGCATTATTCTGAGTCCCTCGCATAATGTTGTGAATCTTAACAGTTGCAATACTCGAGACTCTGATAACAAAGAAGAACTTCACAGTGTAGCAACGTTCCCTGATAACATTCACCCTTCAGCTACAGACTTTTCACATCGACGCACTGTTTCTTACGATCTTGGTCAAGACCGTTCTAATGATGAGCACATTCCCTATATTTCATCGGGTTCTAGTTCTGCTGCGCCATCTCATCGAATCGATTCCAAGAATAGACCAGCTCTTAATATTGGTGTATCGAGTGGCAAAGTTATGCCTCTCCATTTATCTAATAGTGCCACCAACATGCAAAAGCGACAATCTGTTGCTGTTCAGCAGCCGGTGAAGCAACAATTGCCCTTGAAACTTGCTAACACACATTCTGCAAATGGTGCTATTGCTATAACTAATGTATGTCAAGGTGGACCTCAACAAGTTTTGCCAATGAAACTTGCCTTGGGATCATTGCAGCCAGGCACTCAAACTTTAAATGCAGCTGAAGTTAAAAATGCTGCACCGAAGAGATCTCATAGTGCTGCAAGTAGCCCATCATCAACCTTGACCACTCCGGTGCATGTAAGAGGTGGTAGTAGCCCTGCATTAGTGCAGACCACTTCACCGACCAATACTACTGTGTCTCCTAAATACAAAGCTGAAAATAGTATTTTACATCACTTGAAACTTGCCAATGATAAATCAAATAAAAAAGATGACAGCAACAAGGAAATCTTTTGTTGAAGGAAGAGTGTACTTTTCTTGGTTAAATTAAATTTCGATGCCTTTAATATGAAGAAATACAAAGTGTTTTAAACTGATGCTGGTCATCATACACTTCAGCTTCTATGTAACAGAAAGGAATAGAAATTGAATGTAATTTGATTTAAGGCCTTGAAGGAATAAAAAGCTTTTTAGAATGTGTAGTTAGTGGGAAGAAAAAAATTTTTTTTTTTTCTTTTGAAACAGTAGACTTATCACAATTTTGAGTGCAAATTTGATGATACTTTCTCCCAACCAAGATCAGTCTTACTATGTTGGGAGTAGCCAATTGTTTGTATATATTTATATGTGTTCAGTATGAGTTAATGTTTGTACATATATTTATATAATATATTGCACCCAAACTTGAGATGTCAGTTTATAGACCTTTCATGGTTTTTCTTTTCTAGGGACCAATTATGTACAATACTCATAATTCTAAACAGTGTGATATTGTTTGTGAAATCGAACACTTAATTTTTGTATATATAGCACTAACTTTTTATGTTTTTTCTACATGATTGTGTATATTTCATAATTTAAAGTAGGAATGAAGTATTATCATGCAAAACATTTTGTAACATGGTTCAGCATATTTTTTCTTGCACAATAGTCATTTGGGCAGAAAATTGTCAACCGGAAATACGTAGTGAATGTAGCATTTTTGTAAAATATTCATAAAAAGTTGCGAGAAATTGTAGTGAATGGTGGCAGTAGATTGACAACATAACATGCAAAATTTCATCATTGTTTACATAAATATGATTGTAGTTGTTTAAAAGTTAAAAATTGGATGTTTTTTGCAATCAGTGAAATAAAGAATATATATAATCATGTATGTAAGTAAAGAATATAATCATTATAATTTGATAAAAAAAATATTAATTAAATTTCTGTCACATATTATATTATTAGCATAAAATTAAATCGATTTTAAGCTAAATAAAAGTTATTTTCAATGACTGTTAATTAAATCAATCATTTGTATTTGAAATACTTCTTAATGTATAAATTGTAAGTTTGTAAAGAGTAAATTGTAACTGTTATCTGTAATCAAAAAATGTATTGAAACTATAACTTTTTTGTACCATTTTATTTTCAATTTTTCTTAAAAATCATTTAAAATAGCATATATATGATACATGAAGAGCTGGGATTTAACAATCAAAAGCTTTACTAAGTATTAGAAAGGATTTGATATTTATGACTAAAAATCTCGGCAAGCCAATTCTCACTCATCATAAAGATAAATTTCACCCAATTTTTAAAAATAAAGTGCTATCCCAGTGAACTGCATGGTTTGTTATATTTTAGTAGATAATTATTTTAATTCAAATTTTATTGAATGTCTTTCTGAATTAATTATGTATAATTTTTATTACTTTAATATAATCCTTTAAATCTTTTCTTTGTTTCTGAGATTTTACAATTATAATAGTAACCTTTCTTTAATCCGGCATTTGATAATTCTGCACATTCTGTAATCAGGAACCAATTGAACCTTCACTTTTGTATGAATTTGGGCCTTTGTTCACCTTGACCGCCAGATGGCAACACGATACTGCTTGCATTTACATTAACTATGTACACATTGTACATGTTTAATGTGTACATATATATTAAACACATTAAATATGCACATATTTAAGTTTTTATCTAGTGCTTTATTTCTGATATCTCCCTTAAAGCTATATTGACATTCGATAAATCAGCATGGCTGTAGTCCTGAATGTGCTGGTTTAAAGAAAGGTTATTTTATTTGAATGATGTCAAATTTAAAAAGAAAATTTAATGAAGCAAGTTCTAAAACAAAGGGTTTTTTATTTGTAACAGCCTCAGTAATACTATTATCAATAAATACTTAAAGTATAACATGCTGTAGCAAATGTTATATTAAATATTTATATTTTTCTGTATTTGTTTCCTTGTTGAATCCACCATATTTGAGAAGAGAAAACAATATACTAAAAATTCCAGTTTTTATTTCATTTTTCAAATATATTGATAAAAAAAAATAAGCCTTTTTTTTCTGTATTAAAATCTCTTTAGTCTAATATTTTTAAAAATTTACACATGAATTATAAATATATATGGCATACATTTAATTGTTGTTAAAATGTATAAAAATAGAATATCGAAAGTTTTTCGAATCCTCACTATTTTAGAGTTAACAGACAATAGGCATAAAAAGTACTAGCATTAAAATGTATTTTAAAAACTTTATTTTATTGCATTAAAAAATGTGATTTTCTTATTTATTTTTTATTATTATTGTTGTTAAGATTTTCTAATTTGTCTTGTATATTGAAATTCAGATATAAAATTTTTGAACTTGTATAAAAAATTACTTAGTTATCTGTTGAGTTAATTTAAGCTAAAATCATTTCTTCATTCTGATTATTGCATATATTGAAATAAACAATTTTTAAAATGAAATAGATAAATTCTATTAATTATATAAATTAATACAAAAATAGGTAACATTCAATTGAATATATGTCGAAATAGGCATTAAATATTTTAAATTTTTTTCTTCTGTAATGTAAGTTTAAATGGTGTTTAATTTAATTGCCATTTCATGGACTAGTTTACATATATGAAAAGAAGCCATCATTTCATGTAGGCATTGGTGTTTTTTTCAACCATTTTTTATTAATGCTTTAGAAAAAATATGCTTTGTTTTGATAAAATATACAAATAAGAGTTTTATTCATTTAAATAATTTTTTATTTCAGGTTATTGTAATAAAGATATTTGTCCGATAGTTTGTATGTACTGATTAAAAATTAACAATATACATTAAATTACATTTTTTAAATCATTTTACTTATTAGAACAACTTCTTTTCATGTATGTATTGTCTTAAGATGCCCCCCGATCTGTATTCATAATTGAATGCTGTATAATTTATGCTTGTCTAAGTTAGAATTTGGTTTTGTTATATAGTATTTATTGTGTTGAAAAATAAAAAGCTTGTCTGAATTAGTAGTAATGCTATAAATCTTTGGTGATGGGGCTAAAAAATATAATAGAAAATCTTGTTTCTTCAATTTTGTTGTATTTATGTTTCGTTAAAATAAACTGATTTACATTCTAAATTTTGTACTTGTGTGATGTATTCTCGGTGTCGAGTGTTTTCAAATTTAAGATGTTGTAATCAATTAGTATTTTTTTCATAATTTCGCATGCACTTATGATTTGTTACTGGTTATTTTTAAAAGCAAAATTTTTGTTGGAAAATATAAAAATATGCAAGAAAAGGCACACAAGACATATTTTAAATAAAATTTTTGAAATCTGGCCTGGTTGACCTTAACTTCCTGGTTAGCCATTAAAAGAAAAAGGCAATATTGAAGGCTAGCTTTTGCAATATGATTACCTCTGCAGAAAGAGCAAGTTAAGGCTTAGGGCAGTTCTGAGTTGAATTATGTATGGTTAATGGACAGGGGCCTGAATGGCGCTAGGTACCACAGGTTTGGGGTTCGAGTCCCAGCGGTGCCATGGATGTTTGTAATGGTTCGGAATCCACTTTAAGCCGTAGGTCCCGCACTCATATGACTGTAAGAGCGTCATAATGCAAAAGTCAGACTTCTACCTACGGACTACAGACTATCTGGGTCCATCACAACAGAAGCTGCGCCTTTCCCTCCATCCATGAGTAGATCACTCATGGGATGTCTGTCCCGCACTGCAGGACATTGAGGATTAGTCACACAAACATGGTTAATGGACAAAACACATCAGTAATTAAAATGATATTAAATACTTGTTAGTGAGTCCTTTAATACCTTTGAGACCCAACTTCTTATAAAAATTAGGTAACTAGTTAAGATTTTAGACATAAAGTGATATATAATCTTCCTTGTATATAAAAAAAAAGTAATGTATTATAATCATGAATCTTAAAGTTCCTGCATTGGTTAGCTATGTTAAAAATTTTATGTGGTGTTTAAAATGGAACTATTATGCAAGTATCCGTGACAACTTTTTGCACACCTTCAGACTATTATTTTCAATCAAAACTCAACTAAATGTATGGAAGTCTTGTCATTTATCTAATGTCTTGCGTTTGACTTGATTATAAAATTTATGTGTGTCTTCAGTATCATCCATTTTTAAAATGAATATCTATCAAGAATTTTAAAGATACTTTCTTTTCAAATTTTGATATTGAAAACGGAAAATTCGGCTAATAAATCATACTCAACTGAAACATTTAATGCCAGTTATTTACCATTAAATGGCCAAGGAGAATTTCGAAGCAATAAGTGCTTAAAACCCTCAATTTCTTTAAAAAAATCTTTTTTTTCTTCAAAAATCATCATCTTTTTCAGTATTAACCCTGGGTTTGGGCAGTTTCGTATTTTTTTAAATGACCTCAAACATAGTTCTACAGTTTTGTACAATTACTTATGCAAAGCGGCTTTTTCAGTATTAATATTTATAAAATCGAAACATCAGTCGATTTTGTAAAACGTTGAAGAATCTGCAGTATTAAAATTTAAATCTTGACTTAGAAATTCATTGGTATGAATATTTAACTTTATCTATAACAAACGCCCCAAAACACCCAAATTTCTTAATTATTTCTTACTAATTTTTGGGCACTGCACACAAAAATGATATCAAAAATTGTGTCTTGTTTATGAGGTACTCGGTTACTTATCTTTCTCGAACTATATGGGAATAGGTAAATTTATATAATATAACTTACAAATTACAGTAATTTATTAATTATATAGCATTGTTTATGAAAAAATGTATTAAAATATTTATCTCATATGTTGCATATATATGAAAAGCGTAAATAATATTTAGTACATGTACATGAAATATCTAAAGTAAAATTTAGAAAAGTGATTACCAAGACATGTTTTTTAAATTTTTATAGGTACTATCGAATGAAACCTTTGCCCCCAATTAGTCTGCAGGAAACGACGCTAGTCTGGTTGCCGGCACTGTTTCCTGCCTTGATTTTTAAATATTAAAATTTGATAGCTATAATTAAATGCGGTGTTTTTGTGTGAGAAAAAATTACTGCAATGAAATTGAGTTTTAGTTAAACACATTATACATTTTAGAGCTATGATGTCGTATAAGTACATTAATTCTGCTAAGTATGGGACATTTAAGTATTGACATTCACATTTTTTTGTGAGAAAGGCATATTACCTTTATTTATAATGCAAAATAATTTATAAACCTTTATTTATAATTTATAATGCAAAATTGAAGATAGGAAAAACCTTGGGTTCCACATATTTGCTATAATTCTTGTTCACGGAAACTTCCCATATAGCTGCATTGTCAATGTCATTTGCCATTCCTATGTTTTGGAGGGGACGAAGTTATCACGTAAATGACTGCTAATTCTACTTGGCCCATCGTTGCCGTGGAGGAAACACGAAGAAAAAGTCAAAATTGCATTTACATCGCATATGCAGAATATACCATCTGCAGTTCCTCGGGAGAAGATCAAGAATTAATATGTGATACTTTACAGACTTCTGCATCTAGTGCTGAATATGATTAGGAATCCATACCTGCGCCACATATTCTGTCTCGAGAACTAAATAACCTTAGAGATCTTGAGTTGTCCAAGACTAAGACAGAGTTATTTCATCGAGACTTGGAGAATGGAATTTACTCCAAGAGGATGTCTGAATGATTTTATTTCCCAATTGTTGTGAGCAATTTCTGGCTTTTTTTATAATGGGGAAAAAAAACTTTGTTTTCTGTTCTGACGTCAGTGGCTTGATGACGGCTCTCAAAACCGAACATGGTCCTTCGCAAAGGTGACTATTAAAAATAAGGTAGTATTGCTGCATAATATAAATCAATCTCCACTCATTCTAATCGGATACTCTGTATCTATGAAAACAAGGGTAGTTCTTCTCATGGGCCTTTAATCAGAACATACGAAGTACAACTATTTTTTTTATATGAATGGGACAGTAGAGTCACAACTTTGCACTATGTGAAAAAACAATAGCCTACCAGAAAAGCATATAATATTGGAAAGAATAATGTGCGAAATTTACCATTAGTAGAGGCAAAAAAAAAAAAAAAAAAAAAAACCGCCCCTACTACAAACCTTGCACATAAATCTTGGCTTAATGAAAAATTTTGTGAATGTAATGGACAAGAATCGATCAGTCTTCAAATTCTTAAATAACTATTTTTCTCCACTCAGCGAAGCTAAATTGAAACCACAGATATCTAAGTTCTAAGGATGCAAATTTTGATTGCATATTCCAACAAATTGAAAAAGGAGCTTCAAATACTTTTCGCTTCGTGTCAACGAATCACTCAACTAAATCAACTTCTTAGGAAATATGAAATGTCTTTAAGAAATTAATGTGGACATGCCTGCATATAAAGATCCACTCACATTTTGAACTTCTGCACATCCTCCAGATTATGAGAGAACTCTTTAACTTTACTTTGTAGTATGAGAGAATAAGTTCTTATCTGAGGAGAATTACGAAATTACGTCGCAAAGTCTCATCGTCCGGGTATGGTTTTGCTGACAGAAAAATGGCACTCGTCATATTAAGGGATCTTGAGTGATTTATTTTGAACCTGGATAGAGATGAGAAAAACCTGACCACTTGGATTTTGAAGTCACGCTTGATGGTTGAAAAGAAAAAAAAAAAATTGATGAGGTACTCTTCAGAGGCGAAGCAAGAAACTCCTAGGGAAAGGAGCCTAAAAATCGAGACAAGATCAACAAATAATCAAGAGGTGCAGAAAAATTCATTTAAGAATAAAGACAGGGACCTGAATGGTCGAGTGTCTGGCGCTCGGTACCACAGGTTTCGGGTCCGAGTCCCGGCGGTGCCATGGATGTTTGTAGTGATTTGGAATCCACTTTAAACCGTAGGTCCCGGTCTAATATGATCGTAGTGCTTTGCGGGGGCATTGTTACTTCGCGCCCGTGGCTTATCTTCAAGTTACACGCGCCCCCTGGGTAATGCAAAGTGAGTAACGTCTTTGCAGCGCTATCCTTAAGGCATCCAGGACAGCTGTCTACGTGTTTGCCAGATGTATTAGAAAAAAAAGAATAAAGACAGGAAAACTCGCTGTTTTTCCTGCTCGCTCTTAACTGCCGGGGTTATCCAATAAGCCACATGAAACAAAGAGTGTTAAATGAAGAACATCTTGCACTATCTGATCGTAGTAATGACTCTTAAAGAGAAAGCATCTGGTATTTGGACAATGGAGCTACAGAACATGGGGGCTCTAATCATTACAAGTTTCTGAATTTAACTCCCAAGAAGTCAAAGTGGCAAATTCAGAAATAGATTAAGTTGTTGTAGTTGGTAATATTGTTTTCACACTAAACGCAGTGTATCTTATTCCTGTCTATCGTTTTGCATGTTTCTTGATCTTGATAGGAAGTTCCAGTTCCGACCCGATTGCTGATAACCGGTTTTCTATGCACCGCTTAAAATTTTAACATCCAAGTGTGGAGACAATTTTATATAAAAACTATAAATATATAGAAAACTATAGTTAGGATATATATATATAAATATATATATTTCCTTTTTTCGTTTTGGAATTTTTCATTCATTAAAAAGCCTTGAATTGAGGAACATTTTTAGCAAAATCTTAAAATGAGTCTACGTTACTCAGTTTCAATATGAAATTTCAATTGCTTCTTATTTATCATACAAGTTTCATACACGTATCTCTTCTTCAACTTTTTCAATAATATTTTAAAAGTTTAAGGGTGACCCGCAAAAAGATTGCTGGACCATTGATTAAGAGGTTCGTTAGCTGGATGAGAAAAATAATTATTACTTTTATTTTCATTTATCTCTAATAAAATTTAATAAATTAATTTTCATGTATCAATAAATTATAGTTTATTTGTGATTATACACTGGTGTGCAAAACTTAAGCAACAGTGTAAAAATTTAGCAGATAGCCAGGAAATTGCGGAAAAGGAGGTCTGGAGATCAGTACAATGAACACGTAAGTCAGTAGAAACGTCATGCGTATGCAAATATCAGGAACGAAACTTCGGAGGCGACTTGTCGGGGCGCGCAGCTCAAAAGTAGAATAAAATGGAAGAAAAGGAGACGCAATTCAACATATTCGCTGCAAGTGCCAGTGTGTCAGTTCGTGAAATATGGCTAGAAGAAATCACCTGGACGACTTCACACGTGGAAGAATGATCGGAAAGCTGGAGGAGGGGCGTACTGTCACCAGTGTAGCAGTTCGGAATCAACAAAAGTGTCGTTTCGCGCGCTTGGAAAGCGTTCCAAACCACAGGTACAGCTGTTAGAAAGGTTGGTGGTGGCCGCCCGAGGAAGACAACTGCAGGGGATGACCGATATATCGTCCTGCAGACGAAAAGAGGCCGACAGCAGTCAGCAAGTGCCATTGCTCAGCAACTCTGTACAGCAACGGGGCGACAAATATCGCGGTTTACTGTGGCCACATGCCTTCACAAAGTGGGCCTATTCGCCCGCCGTCCTGAACGCTGCCTCCCATTGAAAGTTGGCCTCCGATTATAGTGGTGCAGAGAGCACAAAAACTGGACAACTGATCAATGGAGTCGTGTCCCCTTTACGGATGAGAGTCGGTTCTGTGCCAGAAGCGATTCTTGATGCGTTTTGATTTGGAGAGAGGTCGGGTCCCGATTTTATCCCAGTAACCTCAAGGAAAGACACCGTTATGGTGGTTCTGGAGTTCTTGTCTGCGGAGGCATTTTGCTGAACGGGCGAACTAAGTTCCAAGTTTTCGACAGAGGGTCTGTAACCGGGGATCGCTATTGTGAGGAGGTATTCCATCCCCATATGCATCGGTTCCGAGGTGCCATTGGCCCAGACTTCATTTTTATGGATGGCAATTCATGGCCACATCGGACTCTTGCCGTTGAGGGGCTACTGGAAAGTGAAGATATCACTCGAATGGATTGGCTAGCATACTCCCCAGATTTAAATCCCATCAAACATGTGTGGGAGGCTTTGGGGGAGACGCATTGTAGCATGCTTACATCCTCCGGAGAACATCCAACAACTCAAACAGATGCTGATTGAGGAATGGCCGTGAATTGCGGTAGGAGTACCGCAAGAAATGTTGCACCAGCTGGTTCTGAGTATGCGGAGACGGTGCGAAGCAACCATTACAGTGAGGGGGGCATATCCCATATTAAGGAACATCTGCTTGTTGTTCTTCCTCTTGGATAGACAAACATAAATCACGATACTATGCGTTCAATAAAACTTGTTTTTGTTTGATTCCATACCGTATGCATTGTATTCCTTTTTCAGCGCCGATGCTTTCGTCATCCTTTACGCACATAATACTCTCCCTCATTTCTGAATGTCATGTCTCTCAGATGATTTCTCGTGGAGTTATGGCAAAAAACCCACTTGTTGCTTAAGTTTTGCACACCAGTGTAAATATAAATAACAAGTTTTTTCTCTTAATAAAAAATTAATAAATTTCATTTAATAAGAATAACCTAATTTTCATGATTATGTGTTTCAATCATTGACTTATTGAAACGCAAATTTTTTGCCTCTATTTTTAATAAGGCATTAAATTAAATTAAAGATTTTATACAGATTAAGGCAGATTAAATTAAACATCCAAATTGTTGAATGTGTTTACCGAGACCACTGCTGAACCACGTCAGTATTTGCAATACATAAAATTCTTTTCTTTTCTTCTTTTAGTTTGATTTTTTTAATAGAATTTATCTCCTATTACTTAAAATATAAAGATCCTTATTAACCAGTCACTTTGCATTTTTCAGTCTCTCTCTTAACGAAAAATTCCAGACTGAACCATAGTTTCTAACAGGTAATTCCTCACTAACACTAGAAAATACTAAATTTTGTTGGAAATACAACTTGCATATTTAAAAATCTTTGCCTAATAAATGGATGTCAAAAATTTTGCAAAGAAGTACCATCACAGCAAACCTCCCAAAAAAGCTGTAAAAGCGTTGCCTAGAAATTATCAGATAATGTTGCATTTTCGAAACATTCAGAGAAGAAAGTAGAAGCAAAACTTTTTTGGGACAAAATTTTTAGTAAGCATCAAAGCTGATAATCCTCGATGAAGTCCAAGTAAAAAAAATAGAAAATTAAATATAGTAAACTTTTATTTATGAATATATTTCATCTAACTGCTTTTGTATCTATTTATTTTAGTATTAAGAAGCATTTAAATTATTTTATACAACTGCATCGATGATATTATATTATATTTATAAGTCAATTACAAAAGAATTTCTTACATGGCAATGGATTAATTATCTAGCCTGTAATTTTTTAAGTGAAAATTTCTTTTGGTAAATGTCCTGTTTCTTTAAGTTCAAGGATCTAAAGCAAATTAAGGACGTAAATCGACATAACACTGTATTTTTATAATTTAAAAAAAAAAATGTTTTGAAATGGGAATTTCATTTTAAAAGGTGGTTTTTTTTTATATGTGATTTCAAAATTGAATAGAGTAACCTCTCTTTAATCCGATAATTTTTTTGACCAGACGTCATGGCGGATTATCGGTGGTCAAAATAGTTTTAAAGGGATGTCAAAGATAAACAGTTCAGATAAACATTTAAACGATTAAAACATGCATATATTGAATGTGTTTACGCACATTTTGAACTCGTGTAGAGGATATATATATATATATATATATATATATATATATATATATATATATATATATATATATATATATATATATATATATATATATATATCTGTCAAAATATGTTTTCTAGAAACTACAAAATTAAATTCAAATATTGGACATTAATTTATTTAAATATTCTTGTATTGATAAAAACACAGCATAAGACAAAAATTAATATAGCTAAATGATAGTTAAAAAGCGTTCTCACAAAATATTAGATGACAAGAAAAAATACGCTGTAGTTATTGCTTAAAAAAGTATCTTATATCACATTGTCCCCGAGATTCAGATCCCTTCAAAAATCGTTACGAATTATAAACAAATTTATGTGTTCTGGGGCCTGAATAGTTGAGTGGCTAACACTCTGGTGCTTGGTACCACAGGTTTCGGGTTCTATTCCCGGATTAGCCATGGATGTTAGTAGTGGTTTGGAATCCACTTTAAGCCGTACGTCCCGGTCTCATATGACTGTAAGAGCGTCACGGAACAAAAGACAGACTTCTACCTGCGGGTGTTTCATCACAACAGGAGCTGCCCCCTTTCCCTCCTTCCATGAGATCACTCATGGGATGTCCGTCCCGCACTTCAGAACATTGAGAATTAGTCACAAACAAACAAACATGTGTTCTGGAGAATTATTATATTCGGCAAATTTAAAAAAATGTATTTAATGCATCAAAAGCCTTTTCTTCGAGACTTTAGTTCGTCTTTCGTTGTTGTTTTTTTCCCATCCGATTCTATAGTATATCAAGAACCTGTATGCTACATTCTGAACAGATGAATTGCTTGCCGGTTTGCACAATGGTTCAAAAGATGGAAAGAAATCTTTTGTAAAAAGGGAGATTACTTCAATCAGTCATTAATATCCTGTTTAGATTTCATATCTTCATGCGTCATTCAGTGTTATTGTCCATCAGGGGAAACCATATTAAAAGTGTTTTTTCCAAGAAATCGCCTCTTTTTAGTCGTCATTCTGATATATATACAAATTGTGAATTTTTCATTTCAAGCTGGAAAAAATAAATAAATAAAAGGCACTTTTTTTCCTTGTATCCAGGTGAAACTTTTTTTTCTCTCAGCCTATCATGTCCATAAAGTTTTAATAAAAGATTATTTCTCATCCGCATTTTTCTATCCAAAACCTCAGTATTCTTTCATTGTTTTGAGCATTGTATTTCATAGCGATATATGCGAAATATAAAATAAACAATAACAAGAAAAAAAATGTGATTGTAAAAATATCAAATCGTAGGCTTATAATTCCAATAATTTCATTAAAGTGAATAAAAAAATAAAAAATCACAATTTTGTTTTCAAAGATCTTACATTGATGATATATATATATATATATATATGTGTGTGTGTGTGTGTGTGTGTATATATATATATATATATAAAGGATTGCAAAGAAATGATTAAGCGATTAAAACTCTTGAATTTCTCTTTCTTCAAAAATAGCATTGGTTTCATTCACGTGTGCTTAATTTTCGAAATAAAATTAACTACAATGAAGATTAATTAAGTTACTTATTTTAATCTAAATATGATTAATATTTTTTTTTTTAAATAAATTTTGTATTAAACATAATGATTTCTGTTTATCTATCACTTGAAATACTAATATTAGCCGCCAAATATATGAATTTTTTTAAAAAAAATTATAATAGGTGGCGATACGAGCATATTCTTTCTTTTTTTTTCTTTTTAAAGACCCCGATTGTTTTTTGTTTTTTTTTTATCACTTATATTAAATAATTGTTCATTAAAGTCAAAACTATTTAAATATAGGAGAGTAATTCCTCGTTGTGACTGAAGAGCGCAGATGATTTTTCTTTATGCTGGAAAATAGACATTACTCTTAAACTCTTTGTATTTTTGAGGGTTTTTTTAATTATAATTTTTCTTGCAATCATATAGTATCTAAGAAATAACAGTAATGTTTCAAATTTAAACTATACCAAACAAACATAGAGTAAAATATTTTCGTTTTTAATAAAATAAACAATAAAAGAAAATCGGAACTACTAATTAGATTATAAAATCTGGCATCTTAGCAAAATGTAAACATGTCTGAAGGGGGTAGCTCACATCATGATGGTAGTAGAAATGAATTTTATTCCTTTCAACAAAGTTCTAGCGGGGATCACTTGCAACAACTGGAAGGATCTACAGAAAATGAAAAACCTCTTACTAACAACTACCGTAAGTGATCGTGACAGTGCTGTTTGTTCAGTCTGTTTACATATTTCACGTCGTCTGCGTCAAAGAATGCATGTTGGAATGATTAACCTAAATATTCAATTGCTACGTTTTTATTAATTTAATATGATCAAAATGCACCAATGCATTGGTATGACATTTTCACTTCATCTGGAAAATGTCCGGGTTTTTAATATTGGAGTTGTCTGGGGATTCCGGTAAAGTTTAAAAATATATTTTTCTCCTAAGAATAAGTTCTTGTTTTTTAATCTATATACTTCACATTTAGTATATGCTGCAATTTAATTTTCAATAATTAAATCATTTTTTATGATAACAAGTTCAGCTTTTAAATTTTAAAATGCCATGACAATTATAAATAAGTAATTATGTATTTTCAAGATATATAGCCTTGCTTTTTACATTGACTAGGCAGTTGAGTGATCAGAAGTTGCGAATTTATACTTAAAACATTTTGTTTTATTTCATGTAATTTAAAGGGGTTTTATAATTTGATATATGTTATAAATAAAATGATGGCATTCCTAAAAGCTGTTTTTTTTTTTTTCCTTCATGTAACAGGTTTAATGAAATTATAAATGATTTAGTTGTATTATTTCTTTTTATTTCAAACTGTAATTTATATTTTTAAATTGTAATAATATCTAACATATGAAAGCTTTTTTTAATTACGAACTCGTACAACTTTTTATAAATCCCTGTTTCCCAAATATGTTTGTATAAACTCTTATATATGATTTATAATATATTTCAAAACTTTTAAACTAAACTTATATTAAAGTGGTATTTTTTCCACTTTGACTATTTTTAATATAATAAATGTTAAAATTGTCATTTTTTTTTTTTTTTTTTTTTCTGTTTTAAAAATTAGTTTATCAATTTGACGATATATATGATTTTAACAATACATAAATAATGAAATATATTACTTATTCATTTTAAAGTCAAGTTTCACAGGATTCTTAAATAAATAGTGGTTATATATGTTTTCATTCTTTAATAAATGCTAATATTGTTAAAGTTGCACAGTTAATGTTCTATAGCTTTACTTTGATTATCACTTTATGGTCAAATGAAAGTGATAAAGAAAAAAACATGACTATATATATATATATAAAATATACACTTTTAAATTAAATTCATTACTTAAAAATTAAGGAAAAAATCAGATAATTGTAATTAAAAAATTTATAATTAATTGAATTAATGAAATTTGTCAAAAACATTTATCAAACAATACTTTTCAAATTAGGTAAAAAAGAAACACCATAGTCTTATTTTCTGTCTTAACAATACTAAAAATAGTGCAGCAGTTTATCTTCTTAAAAGCATCTCAAACATATTCAATTAAGTTCAAATTTGGTAAACATGTTGGCAAAACTATATCTGTAATTGTTTCATCATGAAGGTAATTCTCTACTGAGCTGTGTTGGATTTAATATTATCCTTTTATAATATGAAAGAGTCGCAAATTGCTCCTTGTATACGGATGAGTAATTGTATAAAAAATATCATATTTGTATAACTAAGCAGTAACAGTGCCTCTTGACACTATAAACAGGTCAATGCAGCCATCCAACAAGATTCTTAGCTCTACCAAATTATCTTTCATGTATATGACTGGAATAATAGCAGATTACAAGCCTTCAGATGATTGATTCTCAAGATCCTGTATTATCTAAGGGTCCATGAAACAATAAGTTTAAATTTTGGGCTATTTACTAATAATGCCACTAGATATTTTATTTTTTTTCCTTGACGAGGTTTTCTGGTTATATTTTAGATGTTCTATTATCTTAATTAATAAACCTATTTAATCTAGTCTTTTAATATTTAATTTTTATAATTTTATCAGTTTAATAGATTGATATTAAGATGATAATTTGCTGTTTGAAAAAAAAAAAATTATTGTTTGCTATAAATGGTATAGTTCTCTGCTGATATTGCAAAGATGGCTCTAAAATGTCCAATTCCCTTTACAACAATGTATGGGTGTGAGAGGATGTTTTCTGTTCTACTTTCTATCAGAAAAAAATAATAAACGAAACAAATTAGATGTGTGAAATGACCCTTTCATAGGCTGAAACTAAGTCAAAGAAAAACTGGTTTAAGCAATGTAGATGCATCCGTCCTATTGAAATGTGATGTTTAAGTTTTAGCATTTTCTAACTAAATAGTTGTTTATCAAAAACTGTTTTATTAATAGTAGCCTGCATGTTAATTAAGTTAATTTAAATTTTTAATTAAAAAAAATAAACAATATGCAGTAAAAAAATTAAGAGACCCTCTTTTAACTAATCGTGAAAAATTTTGAGAAATAATCTTTTTGAATCACTTTGCAAACAAAATTTGCATTTGTCAGTAAATAGTACAAACTTCCGTTGACTTGCTCTCCATTTGGCATGTGCATGCTGAATTAATTAATTTTTTTTACGATGTGAAGAGTACAAAAAAATGTTAGATGTCTTGCATACAACCTTTTATGAAGCATGTAGTTGATCTGGATTCTAATTTTCTAGTGGCTTTTACAAGAGAAGATCTGAAATGGGTTGGTGTAGTATTTCTGTGCTTCCTTATGCTTAGCTTCAAATATTTATCACTGGTAGTATTTTTAGCTCTAGAGGTTCTTAAGCTGTATTTTCTAGAAGCTGATCTTAAAAATGCATTATACTATGTATGAATTAGGGAAAGGATCACATTTAACCTCTTGCTACATATGATTAACCTTAATATATTGTACTCCAGTCTTCTTAATTCAAATTATATACTTTTCAGGTAGAATTTTAAAATTAAAAAATAAAATTTATTTTTAAATTTAGATTTGATGAAAAGATACAGTACAGCCAGTATTTTTGACGACACTCCTCTTGGATATGCTCAATTAGAAACTCCTGAAGAAAACTCAATAGAAAGTTCAGATCAGTGGGATTTAAATTATCACGAAGCTTCAATTTATCTTGAGGTAAATTTTTATCTTTATTCTCTTGAAAGATTAAATATATTTGGTCACACATACACAAAATTTAACATTAATTTTTTTATTGTATTAAAAATTATTAATAAGTATATTATAATTCCATTTAGATAATACCCAGCAATAGTACCTTTACTCCATTGATATTTTTTTAAAAAAGCTATATATATATATATATATATATATATACTTTATAAGCTTTTTTTTCTCATGCTGGTTTAAAAAATGCATTTATATAGGAAATATTTATATCTTGTTTAATTTTAAAGTAAATAAATATGCATTCATATAAAGTGAAAATAATTATTTTATTATAAATTGTTATATTATTACATTTTTCGGTACGTACGTATTAACGTCACCTGAGCTACAGTTGCGCCAATAAAGAGCAACCTTGTTGTTCGCACGCGCACGCAGGTACAGATTTGGCGGTTTTTAAGTGGCGCCAATCTACACTTCATTGTAGCTGTTAGATTGGCGCCACTAAAAATCGCCAAATCTGTAGCTGTTTGGTTGGCGCCACTTAAAAACCGCCAAATCTGTAGCTGTTTGATTGGCGCCACTTAAAAACCGCCAATTTTTCTGCTTGAATGAATTTCATGATATTATTATTTTAATTATGAATAAATTGATTGATTTTTAAAAAATGCTGTTTCTGAAAAATTCTTTTCTGAAAGAAATTAAACAAAGGACCCATTATTCCAATTAAAATGGTTCACTACCGGAGTGAGATTAACAAATATAATTTAAAAAAGAAAAATAAATAAATAAATAATTATTTGGAAATAACACTTTGTATTGTAAGTCAGTTATCTTAATGACAAAACAATATCAAAAAGATGGTTTTTTTTTTTTTTTTTGGTTTTTTCCCCATAGGAAGGTGAAAACAATGATAAATTTACTTTTCATCCCAGAAGCAGAGCTGCACTTCCAGCTTACAACCTTGTACATAATCAAGTATTCTATTGCTTTGACCTTTTTGCTTCAATTGCTCTCTTATCATTAGCTTTGACTGAGAAACCTGCAGTACCTGGATTCGCTGTACCTGAATGGGTAATTTATTATTTCTTATATTATTTTTTTAAGTTGAAGCAAATTTAGTTACTTTTTTATTTAATTCAGTACTAATCAGTTAGTCAATTATTAACAATTATTCATTCATTATCAATTAATTTAAAGTGTAATGAAAGCAAATTACTGCAGGAATATCTAACATATTATTCAGTACTGAATTTTATGAAATATTTAATATATTTAAGAATTTTTAATGCATTAATATTTAGTTAAAAGTATTAAAGCAATTTAAATCTGCTTATTATTTATAAAGTCATTAAAATATATTTATACAAGATATAAAGATTCTTTACATCCAAAAATATATCTTATTCAAATATATCAAAGAAAGGGGGGGGAAAAATGCATGCAAAAAGTATCAATCATAAATATTTTTTTTATTGACAAACTTTTCCTATGTGTTATATTTCTTTAAAAATTTAGGTTTAAATTTTGTTTTTCTATTTTCTTAATGTCAAAATTTTTTTACATTTATATTTAACATTATATAACTATAGGCAATATAAAAGTAACTCATAAAAATTGAAATACATATAATAAATTCTGTGAAAGTATAAATTATTTTTATTTTCCTTGTTTGTTAAATAATTTTATATTTTAATGAATTTTAAATTTTAAATTTCGGTATTAAAAAAAATGACATGATACAATATTTGCATTTTCAAATTATTTATTAAGAGATACTTTTATAGATACAACTTAAAAATATTCTTTATTATTAATATTGTTATTAATTCTAGCCACAAGTCTTTGTAATATTGTTTAAAATTCTTTATGAACATCTGAAATAAATTAGTTTGAAGTCTGATGAAAATATAAAATTTATCTGAAAGATAAGAATTTTTATTGAATAAATGTTTTACTGATTTCTATCAATTTTTCTTAAGTTTTTTTTATAGTTTGCTCAGAAATTCTTAATGTATTTGTTTAATTTTAAAATTTCTTTTAGATTCATGCATCTGTAGAATTATTATGCTTATTACTAATGTGTGTTGAATTATGTATGAAAGTCAGATGGATGGGTAGTCAAGCATTTTTACATCATAAAAGGAGCGTTATAAAGGTAAATTAATGTTTGTGTGTTTAATTACTAATTCCGCCCTAAAAGTGGATTTCCATTATTATATTGTAGAGGGAAAAATATTCAATGATAAAAAAAAAAAAAAAAAAACACACACATTCAACACACACATTTTCAAACATTTAAAAAAACACATGCAGGGAGAGTTGCTGTTCACCATTTTGTTTTATTTTTTTATATTAAATAACTGTAAAAATGTTTTTAATAACATATATTGTACACATACAGTGTTTCTGAATAGAGAGAAAACCAAAAAACTATTATAATTAATAACTATAATTCAGGAAAATGTTGTGAGTTTAGTCATTGAAGTCAGAAAATGTTTCCACAGTTTCTGTAGTGACACTCTGTATGAAGATTGCGAAATTCATGTTTTCGACACTTGTGTTTTATGCAGATGTGGGAAGTCTTTAATTACTTGTAATAATCAATTAATTCACACATCAGTTACTTGTAATTGAAGTGCTAATTATTAATCTTAAAAACCCCTCACAGCACAGTGGTTTCTCACATTCAAAAAATAAAAACCAATTGATGAAATATGCAAACACTAAACTAAGCCAATGCTAATGCATAGTGCCAATGTGAATAACTTCGACATACTCAAGATGGATGGTAACTGTTTCCTTAGCAATTGTCATCCTCCAAATGGCATGTTGGGAAGAGGTCTCTTGACATACAGGCAGTATATCTTTGGGATTTTTATCTCTATATATCTTTTGGATTTAATTTTCTGTATAATCATTATTGTAATATTGTACATGTGTTTGTATATCCATATTCGTGTGTATTTACTTATTTCATGGTTTATAAAATCATCTATAATTTTATCAAAATATTTATGAATTGAGTTTAAAAATTTCAAGTTTTTTAACAAGCTTTTTTACTTTTCATTTTTATATTATGTTTCGGTAACTAAATAAAACATTTTAAAGCATCATCTTTTTACAACTTCTTTTGTATAAGTAATGTTTTGAGTAAGTTACATTTAATTATCTGTATGGTTGTAAAATAAATATGTTCCAGTAATATTATTTTGCTTCCTTCACTGACTCCATGTATATGCTTTTAATTTTATTATCTTATTTTGAGCATCAGTAATATTCATTTTTGTTGCATGTATATGCTTATATGTTGTTTTTCTTTCAAAGCTTATTGTTCTAGTCATCATGATAATAGAAGCAGTAGTTGTTTTGGGAAGGCAGACAAGTCATTTTCGTGTTACTAGAGCTTTAAGACCAGTTTTTCTCATTGATAATCACTATTGTAAAGGTATTCGCAGGTGAATATTTAATTTTATATGTATTAAATCTATTATATGTATAATATTGTAAGTATTTAAAAATTTGTTTTTAAATAAATAAGCAATATTTTAAGCAAAACATTATGCTTCAAATCTTGTGGATATCAGTGTAAACACTATTTTTTATAGATATTTTTTTTTGTGATCTTTTTTTTAATGCAATTGATGAATTTTATTTGCTTGCCTTTCTAAATCTTAGTTTTTATGAAATTTTCTTTATAATGTGCAACATTTGATTGATTATAATGAGGAAAACTGCAGAATTTTTTTTGTGTTGTATATTATTTATTGTAGTCTTCAACATATGGAACTATATTTATCACATTGATTATTAAGAATTTTATTTCTCAATCTTGCTTTAAAATAATATCAAAATTGCTTGCCTTTGTAGCCAAAAATATTTTTTATCAAATAAAATTCTTGAGTGTTTGATGCATGAAGAATATAAAAGTGTTGCTTTCATTTTATTACGTATTCATTTTATTATGTATATTATTATTTATAAATCTATATTGGTTATAATGGTGAAAAGTGTGTAATGCATTAGCCCACTAATTTTATGTTATTAACACTATTTGTTTGATTGATAAACACTTAAATTTGAAGTTTTTTTTCTTTAAGCTCATAAAAGAAAGTATTTTAAGTATAACTGTAAAATGCCATCTTCATTAAAAGTAGAGAAAAATCTTAATTTTTAAATTATCTAGATGAATAATTATTTTATCCCATATGTATTCTTTTTGTCCATGTGTAATTAACAAAATGATCTGAATTTTGTGATTTTGTCCTATGTGTTGCTTCAAATAAAGATATAGGCGAGGATCTAATTACAACTTTTCTTCTCTGAAAGAGTGATTCGACAAATCATGCAGTCGCTGCCCCCTATTCTTGACATGTTAACATTGCTGCTGTTTTTTATGCTCATCTTCTCTGTTTTAGGTAAATTATCACATATTTAATCAAACTTTAATTTTCTTGTGTGTTGTTTTAATTTTATCAACATATTTTTTTTATTTGACAAATAAAGTTTAACTATATTTTTTCTAGTTTATTTAGTTACAGTATTTTAAGTATTTATTAGATATTATTTTTGTTAAGCAAATTGTTTTCTTAATAATAAGCCTGTATCTGTAACATTAAGCTGAAATATTACCAAATTACTCATAAATTTAGCACAGTGGCCAAAACTTCTAACATTTATCTAGCTACTTGTACTGCAGAGATCTCAATATTGATCTTCAGTATGCGGTATATCTTGTGTTAATGTTATGACTTGGATGAGAACACTAATAAAATAAAACACCTTAATTTTGTTGTGGTTTGTCGATTTTCATTGACTTTAATTTTTTGTAAAACTTATTTCAAAAAATATTTATTATTGTTTAAAAGTTTATAGACTAACAAATTAAAGGATGTAGTTAACAATTAAAAGCATAAAAAATTTTGGATTCTATTAATACTAAAATGTAAACTTGTATTAGCTATTTGTTTTTATTTATAAAATATTAAAATGGAATTTTAGTCTTTGTCATTTATATAATCTTTAGCAATGAATTCTCATCATTAATTTCCCAAGTATAAGAACAAGAATTTAAGAGTCATGTTCTGTTATATTCATTTTAAAATATGAGATTTTTAAATTGAAATTGCAAACATAATTAAAACTTTCTTTTATTTATTTTATTTCTTTAGGCTTTTATCTTTTTCGTTCTGTCCATGAAGATACTGTGAGTACACCTTTACATTTATGTATACATTTGTTGTAATTATCATTAATTAGTTGAATTTCTATATTAATAAATCATTATTGGATAGTTTTTGAATTATAATTATTATGTTTTATTTTAGTATTTTTCATCACTACAAGACAGCTTTGTTAGCTTGTTTGTTCTCTTAACTACAGCAAAGTAATGTTTCTTTTTTATCTTTCTCTAAAATTAAAATTTTATTTTAAAAATATAACTAAAATATGAACTGATGATGTCTTATTTTTATGATTTATGTAGTTTTCCAGATGTTATGATGCCATCATATGCTATGACAAAATGGTCTTCTCTATTCTTTATAATTTTCATCATAATTCATGTGTACTTTTTAATGAATTTGGTGAGTCTAGTTTCTGTTGGTTATAGTTCAAGAAAAGTATTTTTTCTTTAAAAAATCTTTTTTTTTCCCCTGTAAAACAAAATTGTAATTTAACTATAGAATTAGTGACATTTTTAAATGATGAAGGAAAAACATTGATTTGCATTAAATTCCACAAAAAAATATTTTTTAAATACTTTATTTGGCAAACATTGTATCTTTTTTTAGATGCTTGCAGTTGTATATGAAACTTTCACTCGTATAGAAAAAGACAAATTTCGAAAATTGCTTCTACACCGTCGTAAAGCCTGCCAGCTTGCATTCCGCCTATTAGTGACTAAAAACTCGCCTCTTCAAATGAGTTTCCGTCATTTTGAGGGATTGATGAAATACTTTAAACCAAGAAATAGTATGTTTATCTAAATGTCTATTTGAATCAAATTTTGACTATGTACTTGGTGTATTTATTTCTACATGCTTCTTAATGGATTTATTTTTACATTATTAGTTTATAAACTATTAACATATTATTTCAACATAAATAATATATTAATAGTTTTTATTTTCATATATTTCTTAATGCAATTAATTTTATTTTATTACTTGTGCATTTATTTTTTTATGTACTACTTATATATTTGAGAATTATAAGAGTTATTCAAGATGAATGATCCTATTTAAAAATTTCATATTTTCAAAAATAATCAATTTAGAATGATAAGTTATACATGAATAGAAAAGAAAAATCTGAATTTTTTTTTTACAAGTGTTCATTGTAACGTCCTTCAGTTACATTTATAATGTAAAGATGGTATAGGAATTGCTATCAATCACATTGTAAACTGTCACTGATGATTGGTTGTACAACAACAGAAATCCTTTGCTTAAGTTCGTGTAGATAATGGTGGCACATGCACTTTATCTTTTGCAAACCTTCAAAGGAAGAAATTACATAGGGTCATATCAGGTGACATAGGAGGCCAGTTGTGTAACATCAAGTCATCTGGTCTACTGTGACTAATCCACCTGTGAGGAAGCTTCATGTTAAGGAAACTACAAATCTCTGTAGTCCAGTCAAGTGGTATCCCATCTGGTTGGAGATAGCTTCTTTCATCTGGAGCAAAAACCAGATTTGCAACATATATAAAATAGTTATAGTATCAAATGGTTATAATGCCAATGATTGTTTTTTCTACAAAAGAAGAATGGTCCACGAATCTTTGATACAGACATTAGACAAAAAAGTTCACTTTTGGGGACTTCTGTTCATGTTCAATACAGGTATGAGGATTTTTTAGGCCTCATATATGCACATTATGACATTTCACTTGCCCTTTTCAAATGGAAAGTAGCCTCATCAATAAAAACAAGTCTGGTACAAAAATAACCCACTTCCACAGCCTCCAGCATGGAGAAAAAATTCAATTGATTTTCGTTTTCATTAGGTCTTAGTTCTTGCAAGGATTGCAACTTGTATGGTTTGTAACACAATTTTTGCCTTAACACTCGCACACAAATTGTAACGCAAATTTCGCCTTTCGCCTTAATAGTTGGCTAAAGAATGCCCAGTTTTCAAATGGCTAGCAGAGTGGCGGTCGATTTCCTTCGGCTTTTTAAAAAAGTCTCTCGCACTTTTTTTTTTGCGTGGTTGCCCTCCCCTTTTTAAAGGGAAAAGTGGAGGGTAATTTCTCTCTCCATCTGTTGATGTCTTCTTCAAATATTCTGAGCCATAGTTAGATTAATTCAGTACTTTTTTACAAAATTCATACTGAACAGTGATTATTATAGATCTGCATCAAGAAAATGACAGCATACAAAGGCTTTCTGGCTCCACCAACACCATTATCACTTCTGCCACTGAAAAGCTTCTAAACTTATTTTGTGAAATAGCTTCACAAAGAATCATCTATTGTTAGTAATTTAAAATTTTCCTTTGTATTCATGTATTACTTATCATTTGTGTTGTTTATTTTTGAAAATATGGAATTTTGTAATAACTCTGTATTTAATTTTTTAATTGGTGTTGTAGTTATGAATTTTGAAAAATCTTTGTAGCTGTACATTAAAATTAACGCTTTTTATAATTTTTAATTATATATATATATATATGTTGTATATGTTGTTAGATATTAGAATAGATTTTTATTTGAAATTTTATTCTGAATTTCTATTAATTTAAATTTTTTTAAGCTAGTTATTTTAATCATATTCTTTTCAGTTTCAATTAAACTGCTATATTTTGATATATTTTACATGGTTTTAATTCCCAAGCACATTTTTTTTTTCATTTGCAGGGAAATTGGATAACTATTTGATGTTTAAAACTTTAGATACAAAAAAAACTGGCTATCTTACAATGAGTGAATTTTTGAATGTATTTGAAGCTGGTCCTTTAAAATGGAAGGTATTGTTATATTTAATGTTTTAATTTTATTATTTATTATGTTTAATTATATGATACATTTTTCATTCAGTTTTGTTTTCTTTATTCTAATGTTTAGAATAGGTCTTATGTAATATGTATTTAAATGTAAAATATATATATATATATATATCTGTGTAAAAAAATATTGTAATAAATAAAAATTTTATAATTAAAAAGTATTTTTCTTTTGTTTGTAAATCTATTTCAACAAATTTATGTAGAGGTATTTGTTCTTATATTATCTTAGAGAGTTCTTTGTATTTATATTATATTGTGTAAGCATATCTAAATCATGATTACTAAATTAAAAAATAAGTAACTGTATCCTGTATTTGAATGATTATTACTGGCATCAAATTTTAAAAAATTAGTTAATAACATTATAAAAATGTATGATTAAAGAGTTAGTGGTGTTTTATATAAGAAAAATATGTTTGTTTTTTACCTTGTAGGCAAGATTTGCTTAGTATCTTCAACAATATTAGAAGGAATTGCTGTGGCAAATTTTTCAGCAATACTCATTTTCTACAATGATTTTTATGATTAGGAATTAAATGATACATTAAAAGATAATAACAAAAAATGATAAATGTTTTTTGTTTAATTTTTTAGTATTACTTTCCATTAGCATTTCTTTTAATGTTTAATTTAAATCTTATAATTTTTTTTTTTTTTTTGTAGCCTAAACGACCTGATGATTTGTGGTTTGCACATTTCCAAGGAATCTCTTTGAAATTTTTTACTGGTAAGATATGTTTCTTCATAAAAAAATATGATTATATATCGGGGGTAACTTGCAGGTTAATGCATGAAATATGGTAAGCTAAAACTGATCAATGTACAAAATATTTTTTTTCATTTCGTTTCTGGTGACAAGACTATTCTATAACATAAAAATAAAAATAGTTTCTAAAAAAAATAAATATATTGTTAAGATTGTTTCAAACAATTTTGAAGTGCAATTCTTTAGATATTAGGTTTGTTTGAGGATGCTTTGCAACCGTTTGGCATAAGCTCAGTTAAATGCTAATCATTCTTTCAAATACACTGCTCAAAACAATTAAGGGATATTGTGATTTTGGATTTAAACTGCAGATGTGAAAATGACTGGTATAGGTGTTGTGAGATATGAGGAAAAAAGCAGCAACGAACAAGGAATAATTGCATTTTATTGACAATATTTGTCAGTAAACAAAAAATGCACAATTCTTGCATATTATAAAAACAAACAAAATAAAATGTGATCTCAACTATACAAATAAGCTTTTAATAAGGTATCCTGACTAAAAGAAATGTTGCACATCTACGAGACAATGAAGCAATGAGGTTATCAATAAGAGACTGGGATATACTCTCCCACTCCGATAGAAGAGGGCTTTACAACTGCTGAATTGTTTCTGCGGGCGATAAACGATGAGCAACCCTTCTCCCTAGAATAGTCTACACATGTTCTATTGTATCCATGCTTGGGGAATATGTTGGCCAAGCCATTCCAAGGATTTCTTCATCAAGAAGGAATTTGTCCACTAGTTAAGCAGGTCAGTGAGGCCATTGATAAAAATACTGGTCCAGACCATACTTCCTCCTCTGCCAAATCAGGCACTTTCATGCACAAATATAAGTGTATTCCGTCTACCAGTTTCTATCCAGATGAGAATTCGTCTATTTTCAGGTTGTACACTAAAGCAAGACTCATTCATGAAGAGCTTTTGTTTCACTCATTTCGTTCTCAACTAAGATGCTCCTGTGTCTACCTTCTGCTTGCAGTATGATGGTTGTCAACAAAACACAAAATGTAGGACTGAACATCATCATTGTGCGGTTTCATCTGGCCGTTAATGTTAAATATCGATCCTCATTTTGTGCTGTTGCTTCCTTACAACATTGTCCCGATCTTTGGGGAACATTTTCAGTTACCAAAAACCGATTCCATAGTCTGGAAATGCACTTTGAGAAACTTTAAACGCTTTCACCACAATGATTTACATTTGACACACCTCTAAACGACCAATGGTCCTCCAAGCTACCAATTTAGCTAAATCATCTTGCTGAGATATTGTAGTCATTGTTACAAAACATTCAATGTTTGTCAATTGTTTTTAATCTACTCCAGAAGGAATGCTGAAGATCGCTTTTTACTTTTTATATAAAGCACATAGTTTTCGTTGTCATAAACAAAATTTTCATATTCCCAGCTTTGTAAAAGTTATAATTTTTCTTTTTAACTTCCGTGTTTCATTTGTGTTAAAAAGTTGCCAATTATATGATTATTTCATACCAAACTTACAATATTCTGTAACTGTTTTTGAGCAGTGTATTTAAAAAAAATGACTAAAATATTTCATCTTAAAATATGTTTTAAAAGTAGTATTGCGTGTTACTGGTGTTATATATTATGATTTGATAGTAAAAAAAATAAAAATAAAACTATTCATATATTTGTTAATGTTGCTATCTTGCATTATAGGCATTAACAAACTTGTTACACATCACATGACAGATCTTATTATCAGTGAGTATTTTTAATTCAATTACAGTATTTTTTGTTGATACATTAAAAAAAAGCTTATGTTTGATATTTTAAAAATGAATTTAACATTATTTTAAAATTCGTTTTTTAGATGCAGTTGTTGCTATAAATGGGGTGTGGCAAATAATGGAAGCATCTGAAGTATTTGGTAATTATCATTTTTTTTCCCGCTTTATAATTATAATTCATTAAATAGTTACATATATAGTTTATATTCGTTAGTTTAGAAATCAGATACATTATATAATTTTTTTTAAAACTATTATAAAAAATTTTATTTTAAGGTCTGCATTTATTCATAATGAGATTCATAAATAGTTATTATTAAGTACTCTTATGCATTTTTTTAAATGGGGAAGTATCAAAACTAATATAGATGTTAATTTATATTAATACAGTAGAATTATGATTATCCAAGTTAATATGGATCAAACTCATCTTGAATATGAAAAAAAAAAAAAAAAAAAAAACCCGAATAAAACTGATTTACATAAATAGTCGGTAAATAAGGAATTAAAATATAAATTTACACATTGTTTATTAATTTTTAGGGTACTACGTATATATTTATAATCTTCATAATGTACACTTCTAATAAGGAATTAAATTATTCATTTGAAGTAGTTTTTATATTTTGTTTGTGGGATGATAAACATTTTTATGCTCCATTGTTATGCCATTATATAAGTTTCTTTCGAATTGTAAGTTTAGCCTTTCTTTTTCTGCTCAATTTATTCATTAGGTTTTCCAATTGAACTTATCTCAGAATAATGTCTCTCCTTATAAATGCAATATCTCTTTATAAACCGATGTTTTTATCACTTTGGGACTCCTCTATGTACCATCCCAGAAATCCATGTACTGACTGCTTGACACTGTTTCAAGTTAGCCAGAAGTAGCATAAGAGATGGTTCATTTATTGCTATTCTTCTTTTCAAATGAGCATGGGATGTTTAACACTAGAATGAACAGTGTAATAGAAGTCATAAAAATTTTCTGATCAGAATGAATAAAAAGGCCTATGTTAGTTGGGGTATACTGTATGTTAAGAATGATTGTACGATGAATAACAAGGTTTCACATCACAACATTTAATTAGAAGAAATTAATATTTGAAGATAATATATAAATTAATGAAATTATACAGAAATAAATTATCTCAGCCATTAAAATAAAGGATACTACAAGTGAATGCTCTATCTAGGAGGTGAAAAGAATGATAAAGTTCTATAATAGAAAGTTTAGTTGTTTTTTTAGCTTGCAATGCAGAAAATAAATGCTTTAGAGTTTTTGCATTAGAGGTTTGAGATAAATGTTTTTTGTTTAGTAAATCAGTTAAAATAAAAACTTAATTATGCAGAGCTGGGATAAGAAAAACTTTACTATTCCTCAAAATTTCATTTTCTCTGTATAGTCTTAGAAAATTTATTATATTATTAAGAATTTAAAATTAAGTTTTTTTTTTTTTTTTTTCCCCTACATTACCAAATTCAAGATCATACTTTATAAGTGAAAAAAACCAAGTTCAAATTATTTGTAATAAAAACAAAACATCCATTTGTCTTAAAAATAATTTAAGTTTCCTGAAATTTTGTGGAGAGTTATTACTTCAAATAATTATTGTATGCTTTTAATATTTTATCAGCATGTAAAAATATTACCTTTTAAAAAATTAATCAGTACGATGCATTTTTTATTTACTTTACTTTTTAGATAGTAATAATTTCAATATTTATAATTTTAAAGCTCATTTATGTGATACAAAAAATTTTTTCACAATATTGTATTTAATATTTTCATAAATTCTCGTATTCTTCTTTCTAATAGATTTTCTTTTTAATAGGAACTCAAAGCCGCGACACTTACTATGAAGGTATGAATGTATATATTGTAAATACATTGTCTTATATGTTTAATTAATTCTTCATGCTTAAACAAAAATGTGTCTTTTAATTTTTAGCTAAATATTTAGTTATTAATTACATTTAAAGATAATCTTCAATGTAATGTGAAATTTTAATGTTTATTTTTTAACATTTTATTAATATAATTTTTTAATTTTATAAATTAGTGAAATTTTAAGAAAAAAATGATTTTTAAGCTTCTATGAAATTGTTTTAGAATGTGATGCTGTGAGCTGTGAAACAACGGAAGATATTTATGGTTGGGTTTCCATTGCATTTGTTGCGTGTATGTATAGTTTAATTTTATTTTAATAATAATGTATTGTAAAATATAATAAAATTTATTGAAATTGTGTGTAAATTTAAGAAAATTGGATCAGCCGGCCGGCCTGTAGGGCCATGGCCATGGCCATGATCCAATTTCCAAAAATGTTGTTGTCGTAGTCGGTGGATTTGAAGATAAACTCAAAATCGGGCAAGCACTCAGCATGTATCCTTAACATGCATGTATGTCTGACATCTCAGCATGCATCTATACTACCATGATTTGGAAGATTCTGTTTATTATTTAAATGAATTATTGAAATATCAGTACTAAGATGATGAGACTAAAATTAAAGAGCTACTTATTAATATTCGAAATTGGTTTAATAGAAAAAAATGGAGCACATATGAAAGTGGTAAATTTAAATGTAATGTATTTAAGGGTATTAAGTTTAAAATGTGCTATATGATCGAATGAGGTATTTGCCAATCAAACCCAAATATACTCATTCATCTTATTTTATCAGAATAGAGAAAAGGAAAATTTAACTTTATGTGATATTTATTCGTTATATGACTTTTACTCTAATTTGGTTAATTGTTCTGTGTTCTGCAACCCATGAGGAGGAAAGGGCCACTCATTTCATACAGTTTAAAATAAAATCAAAACTTAGTTAAAAGTTTAAATAGATGACGAGTAAGATTTTTTTGGACACATTTATTATGAATTTGAATATTATTAATTACTACTTTTCAAATAGTAAAAAAATTCTTGGTTTCTAATTTAAAAATCATAATATTTTCACAACATATTGCAAGGATGGTTTTTCTTATTTGTACTGCTATCAAATCATAAATGAAAATAATAACAATAATAACCTAAAGAGAACTATTGATTACATTTCAAAAACATTTCTTTTATAGATATCTAACTTGAAATCGACCTACTAATTAAAAAATAAAATGTCAAATCTATCATGATATTTAAAAGAAAACTGTTAAGACATATATATATTTTTTTATGAACATTATAAACATTTTATCTTTAAATGAACCACTTATTAAAACTATGATTTCATTTTTAAAAAAAAATTTAATGTATTGAATTATTTACTTAACATCTAAATTTTTCTTCTTTTTTTTATTTGATTTTTTTTTTAGTTTATACTGTCGAAGTATCACTTAAAATAATTGGCTTAGGTGTAATTGAGTACTTTAGCTCAAAATGGAATCGGTAAGCATGTTTTTAATACATTGTTTTTATAATTGCATAAATGTTATCATTTCTTGTATTCATTATTATGTCATGCTTTATATATATTTATAGTTTACTTTAAAAAAACCAAATTATAAAATAATAAACATTTGAAATTACTAACAAAGAATGGAAATTATTTTCAAAATTTTATGAAGGTGCCTCAGTTTGCTTTTGGTCGGCTTTGATAAACAAATTATAAATTGTTTTGATTAGCTATTTTAAAGTTGTATTTTTTATAATTGTTACATCCAAATTCTAGTATGTCTAATTTTTTGATAATTGAATATTTTTAGATTTGATTTTGGAGTTACCTTTTTAGCTATTTGTGGTTTAATAGCAGAACAATTTCGTTTTCCATTTTCTTTTGTCACCATTCTTAGAACTCTAAGGCTTTTAAGGTAAATCAAAACTTTTAAATAAAATCACTTTTTTTTAACAATTCATATTTTATGCAATTTTCTTTATTTTTTTATTTTTTTTTATTTTTTATTTTTAGATTATTTAAACTCAAGAAAAGATATAGAGATGTTTTGGGAACATTGTTTATCATCTTGCCTCGATTTTTGAGTGTTGCTTTTGTGTTGGTAATTCTATATTATTTCTTTGGAATTATTGCAATGGAAGTATTATCTGGCTATAATCTTGTTAATTGTTGTGTGTAAGTATTTAATTTTCTCTTTAAAAACCATACAATTGTTTTTAATGTAAAATAAGCATAAATCGATAAGGATCATAATATTTACTACTAAATTCAAGAAGATTATTATTGAATTTCATATGAAAAATTGATTAAGTCACCAAGCTATCTACGTATTTATTTTATTTAGGCATATTTTTTATAATGCAAGTGTATGTTTTTTTCCATGTATTTAGTTTTCAAAACCATGAAGCTTTCTGGTTACTTAACAAAGAGGTCACAACTTTGGTGTGCAATAACATTGGTTTCTGGGACTACAACAATTTAGAATGAATATCTGAAGAGGTTTCAATTATAATTTTAACACTTTCATCCATAACAGAAACTGTTAGGCATCAAGACTGTTAGTTGTCTTGCTGATAGTTCTCAGCCTAAGTTTGCTTAATTCAGGAGTCTTCTACTGTAATCATTAGGTTGCACCTACTTTATTATAATCTTATCAAATCTAGATTTATTATATAAAAGCTGTTTTCCTGATAAAATGATGTGATAACTGTATTTGTACATGTTAGAATAAAAAACAACAACTAAGTCTTGTTTTTATCTTTGCTTGCCAGAACCAAAACAGCCATGGGAAGCAAAAGAGATTGGTACATGATGATCATCAAGATCAGTACATGATGTTATAATAAAAGGCATCATTGTGAAGGATGCTGTTTAATGAGTTCTAAGAATCTGATTAGCTCGACTGAGAGATACAATTATTCTTAAATAAAGGAGTTAACTGTTTGGCTAAAATGAAAATGGGAAAAAAAGTGAAGAATAAGAATTGTGCTCAGTATGAAATAACTGATAACAATGTTAATAAAATTGAAGAACTATTACTAAAAAATATTATAACTTATTTTCCAATTTGCAATTCTGCTTCATAAATTTCACTAACTGTGGAGTTAAGGCTATAGAACACTGCTAAAATCAGTGATTTTCAAGTATCTAGAAGAATTAGCATAGTGACGCTGCAAAAAATGAAGAGAAGTGTGAAGAAAGAGCACTTGGCAAAGTAAAACATTTCTCTTAATACCTAAAAGAATTAAACTGCTCTTATTTTATTTCAGACATTTCTGTTACTATAATTTTAATTATTTATTTTTTCAATTGAGACATCTAGAAGACAAAATTTAATTATGAACTTCCAATTATCATATTTTCAGTTATGCATTGTTAATTATTTTATTTGTATGTTTAGAAATACGACTGTTGAGCAATTTTATCATTTTGATAATGATACTTCACTTGATGGCTACTATTATCTGAATAATTTTGATGATTTCATAACAAGTCAAAGTAAGTGAAAATAAAATTATTTTTAGTTACATATGTTATTTAAGTTTTTAAAAATTATATTTGGATTATTTTATTTTCATGGCATTTTTACAGGAAATTAAAGTACACATTAAATTTAAACTTCCTTTTTTAAAAATATTAAATAAATTTTTAATGTGTTGAGTTTGTGCTTTCATACATTAAATTTTAAAATCAATTTGATAAGGTGATTTATTTTGATAAAATAGGAAAAATTTAAAAGATAGGCACTTTTTTAAATGCATATAGAATTACATTTTTAACAAAACTTATATTTTTATATTATTATTAATATTTAAGTTGTATTTTTTTTTTTCAATAGTTCAACAAAAAATTTTATAATTTAAGTATTCTTTTGAAGTTAAAGGCCTATCAATTTTTATAATTAAATTAAATATTTTACTCTCAATCAATCTAATAATTATTTAAAATCTGCCTTTCTGATAGTTTCTTTACATCTGTCTTTTACTGAAACAATCAATACTGATTTCTTTTTGTTATGAAACATTGAGTTAGTAATCTATACTGATAATCAATACTAATCTTTTAACTATAATATTTTTTGTACCCTTCTTGCAAAGAACATTATAAGAAATATTTTTTTGATTGTATTACCATTTAAATGATGTATCTTTAAAAAAATATTAGTAGTGAAATAATATGCTATAAAATTTAAAGAATAGCTTATTTTCAGTCTTGATTTCTAATTATCATTTTTATTATTACATAATCACAGTTTACTTCTTTAACTTATTCTTATTTTCTCTTCTTACTATCTTAAAAAAATATTATTGTTTTAAATTCTAAAAATCCATACAAAAGTTTTAAAAATATTCAAGTTTGCTTATAATTATTGTTGTGGGCTTTAAAGTTAGTACTTGCATTTTAAGATTATCTATAATTATTATTTTTGTATAAATAAATAAATAATTTGTATATTTTTATTTTTAGTAACATTGTTTGAATTGATGGTAGTTAATAACTGGTTTATAATCATGAATGGATATGCCAGTGTTGCAACAGAGTGGAGCAGACTTTTTTTTATGTCCTTTTACATTGTAACAATGGTGAATAAATTGTTAACAATTTTTCAGTATTATATTTTAAAATCTTACTTAATTATATTGATATTAAACTTCTTTTTTTTATCCAAAATTTTTTAGGTTGTTATCAATATAGTTGTAGCATTTGTATTGGAAGCATTTCTCTTTCGGATTCAATATAAACGTTATGCTGGCGATATGGATAGTGAGTATTTGATTACAATTTCCTTCCATCTAATGTATTGATTTATTATATATCATCTTTACATTACAATGATTATATGTTAAAAATTTTTATTAAATAATTAATAAGAAAGTGATGTTTAAAAGAAATTAAGTTTACAGATTACAAGTAGATATATACTACTTTAAGCAAGTAATGTAAGGTCATCATACATATTTGTATATTTTTTATTATGTTTTAATTGGAGGTATTGTTATCTTTCTTAATTTTAATTGTAAATATATTTTTTATTACTAAGTTTACAGTATTTTTACATACAATTAAAATCGATATAAGATAACATCATATATTGATTTTCATATTCATGTTGAATATATTGATTTTCATCATTACACATTTTCTACGAAATATTTGTTTTAAAAAAAGGGTCTTTCTATGCAAATCTCATGTGTGGAAAAAAAATATTTATTTCTTATAATTTTTATTAGATAAAATTGTTTACAATTTTATTACAGAGGAATCTCTTGTTAGAGTTGATATTGGACTTAATCAACAAGAGATAGATTTTTGTCAAGCTTCAAAAACCTATTTATCTAAATCTCAATTGATGGCTTTTGCCAATGACCAGGTTTCTGACCAGGTGATTTTTCGAGGTACCAGAACTCGTACTAAATTTTCTTTTTCTTTGAAAATGTATGCTGAAGAAGTGAAGGTAATAAATTTATATTTTTATTTTTATCACATTTTCATATATCAAAAAAAGTTTGAGTTTTTAAAATTTCTCTAAATTTGTATGTAGAAATGGCTTACAGAAGCTGATAATGAAGAACAACGGCAAAGAGAAATGCTTCTCAATCAACTTCAACAAGAGCAACTTATACAAAGCAATATGTCCAATGAAGATTTACATGATCGTACATTTACCGTATAGTGAAAAGATATCTTACAAATTTCCATATTTTTAATAAGCATGAAAAACTTATTTTTATATTAATAGGAATTGCAATTTAAGCTATTTTTAAATAATCATATAAGAAAAAATTTCTTCCTTTTTATCCAAGAAATAAGTTGTAAGGAAAAAATGTAATTCTTTTTAATGATATTAACTTTCTAATGTATTATATATTTATATTTTCACAGAATGTGCCTAAAAAAATGATCTGAATTTATAGCATTCTTCTATCTACCTCAAATTAATTTCTTTACTTGAAGAGCTATTACATTATTTCAATTTTAACCAATATATCTATGTTAATGAATTTTATAGTGTTATTTTTAATTAATTAATTTATGCAGTAAAATAGTTGCTTTATAATTATCATTACTGACATAGTATCATTTCCTTCATTAGAAAGGTGCTGTTTTCAAAGTGTAATTCCATACAAAATCATATTGTATGTCATGAAGCTCATTATATTTTCTTAGAAACATTTTATATTTATTGATTAATGCTGATAATAAAATTATCAACCAATCAAAGTAGAATATATAGATTTATTTTTATTAAATAAAATATAGATCTGTTATATATATATATATGTAATTATATATTGTTATATTTTAATGTACAGAAAGTAAATGTATTTTGTGGTCCAGTGTAATTTTAGACTTAATTAGTTATAATATTTGTAAATTATATTGTACAAATTAAAGTTATAGTTTTGTTAAATATTTCAAAGTATAAAATTACATTTTTTTCAGTTATTTTGAAACATATAACATTTGTAAATTATATTAACAAATATTGAAAATAACATTTTTGATATTTATCTTTTTCAAATGTGTATTTACTTATAAGTTGTATTGAGTTTTTTCTGTTGTCTTTTAAATTTAATCAATAATTTATAAACTTATAACTTTATTTGAAACATAAATTATGTAATTGACTTGAAATTTTTTGTGTGTGCCAAACAAATTTATTTTACTCTGTTCATATTAATTAAATAGTATGAAATTAAAATATAACTACAATATCATTAAGAATATATTATAGAAAATTTAATAATTTAGATAAATATACAAAGCGTACAAAATATATTGTACAAAAAATATTGTCAAAAGAATGATAGGAAACTTGTTTATAATTGAAACAATAGAAAATAAAAAGCAACAGAAAGAAAACAAATCTTCTTATAAAATATCATATAACATTTTAATCTCGCATATTAAAGAAATAATTTAATAAAAACTTCAAAGAATGTTGATGATTTTGAATTAAATTTCAAAAATAAGAATTAGTATTTGTTTTGCAAGTTACTAATTTTTTAATGTAAATAAAATATTCTGTATTATTTCTGATCTTACAAAAAAAAATTTTTTTTATTTTAAAATATGAGCCAAGTAATTTTAATATTTGCATTAATATATGCTTTCAAACAAAATGCTTTTTTCATGGTTCACTCGACATTAGCTATAATTTATATGTAATTTAATTTTAAGTAAATAGAAGAGAATTAATTCATATTTTTTCAGAAATGCATAATTATCATGGGGTGATTGTTAAATTTCCAATTATTAATGAAATGAACATTTTTTAATTAATTCTTTGCAATTATGTAAACATTCCTTAAAAACTGAATATTTTACAGCTTTTAAAAATGAAAAAAAAAATCCAATTTTTTTTTTATGTTTTCTTATAAAAGAAAATATAATGCCTTTTTTTTACTGTTCTATATAAAATTGCTTATCTTTTATTGTCAAATTAAATTTCTAAAATGTTTTTATTTATCCTTTTTATTTAGTTTTGTACTTTTCAGCTGTATTAAAGTCATGTATAAAATTATGGTTACATTCCAATTTTTATAATATATTTTAATTGAAAAATTTTCAATTTAATTTTTTCCTAAAATATTATTATTTCCCAAATTTATGTAATTGTCTTTTAAGACTGAGAACAATTTTGTATATACTGAATTTCATTGAAATGTAACCAAATACAGTAATTTCTTTAATCCAACACCAATCGAGTCTTCACTTTCATATTTTTTTCCTATAGATTTGGGAAGTTGTTGACTTTGACTGTTAGATGTCAACACAATACTGCTAAGCGTTTCATTAAATATGTACATGTTTGAGGTGTGCACATATATTAAACACATTAAATATATATATGTGTAATCATTTAAATTTTTATCCAGAATGCTTTATCATTGATATTCCCTTAAAACTATATATTAACACTCGCTAATTTGGTACGGGCATGGTCTCAAAGGCGGCAGATTAAGAAATTACGATACTCATTTTTCTGCCATATACTTCAAAAAATTTCAATTTTTTCTCAGTAAACAAGATATGTTATGTTTATCTTTATTACTATATAAATTTTCCAAAAATTTTATTTCAATTAGCATAGTCTCCTGTTGGTTTTTAAATAATTTAGAATAGGTATCAAGCATATTTATTGTATATATTTTCCTTGCTTTTTTCCTTAAGGGAAATATAGCATACAAAATTTCAGATAATTAAAATTTGTGCCAATTAAATTCAGGATCTGATGGCTGAGGACTGGCGCTCAGGTTTCGGGTTTGAGTCCCGGCGATGCCATGGGTGTTTGTAGTGGTTCGGAATTCACTTTAAACCATAGGTCTATTATGACTGTAAGAGGATTGGATGTAGGGCTGACAGCCTTGCCCCGTAAAAAGAAAAACATCTCATGTCTCGAAATTTTCTAGTAGACAGACAACCTTGGCCCACCATTGGGCTGTTACACCAATGAAGAAGAACCAATTAAATTCAACTAAATAACTAATTGACTTTAAATTATTATAAAATTGCTTTGACTCCTATTTTTAATTTTAACTGTGTACCAAAAGGTTAACTTTTTTTAGAGCAAAAAAAAATGAAAGCCTTCTAAGGGATTTCTTTTTCTCAATTCATCTCAGTAGTTGAATCCTCATTTTATTTTGAATCATATGCATGTAACAGATCAAAATGTTCCCTTGTGAAGAGTTATATTTACTTAATTATCTGATATTTAATGATACTGCTTGGAGTTTATAATAAAATACCAAAAATATTAAATTATTATTTGTTGTAATTATAATGTTGTCTTTATTGTAAATAGTGTCGCACTTATTTTAGTTATCTATGATTCAAGTAGTTTCGTAGAAAAGAAATGAATGAGCTTATTGTTAATGCTGCTTAAATTGTTGTTATTCAATTGTTGAAACAATTTAATTAAATAACTTTTAAAATGTATGGCTGGAAATTTAGTCTTGATTAATTATCTATCACTAATGTAATGCTATTAATATGCATATGAAAGCAGTATTTACTAGGTTATATTCTTTTATTTTGAAAAGTATGTATAGTTTATTTCTTTTTAAATAGAAAATTTTAATAGGTAATTCACTTTTATTCTGTATTATTTGGGAGAAATGTATTTTTAAAAAATCATTCAAAGATTGTGATGATTTATTTTAAGCCCAGAAATAAAATTTGTTAACATCATTTATTGCATTTTTGTAGTCTTACTACTTAATACCAAATTGAAATTTAGCCTTGTAATTTTAAGATTATGTTTTAAAATTTTATTAGTTAATCTGTTAGGTTGTTACTAAACTTGTTCATACTTTTCAATGATTTATAATTATCATGCCAAATATATTATCCATAATTAAAGCCATTGAAGAATATAATTTTATTATTATTTTACTGAATATAAAGTCAAAATTTCATACTAAGTTTATAGTATCAAAAATTCTATTTAAAATGATATATTTCTTCCTCCACCATTCTTTTTAAAATTGATAAATTTCATTATGATTTGCATGTGATATTTGTATATTTATTATTGTTAATGTGAACATAATATCTGTTGAATAAAATTATTTTTCTTTCCTTTATTTTTTTTACTTTATTAACTTTGAATTTTCCGACTTTTTGAAGAGATTTGCCATTGTGGACTATATTTTATTATATAATGCTGGGTTAGTTTTTTGAAAAAGCTGGAGTATCATGAATGCTGTAGACCAGGGATGGTCAAACTTCTTCGGTCGTGGGCCAAAAATTGAAAAAAAAAGTTTGGCGGGCCAAGATAAAATTTTAGAAACAATATACATGTATTACAATTTAAATATGTTAATGAGGGTGAATGAAATTGCGATTTCATTTTTGAAAGTTCCTTATATTGAGGTTCGAAGTGAGATGCACTGATTCTAAAGAACGAGGCTAAATGCTCATCTGTCAGTTTACTTCTAAGGTTCATAGTTGAAAACACTTGTTCACATATATAAGATGAAGCAAACATAGCACTGATTTTCTTAGCGTGAGATGTTAAATTTGGGAAACTTACTTTCAATAATAATTTCGATTTGTAAAACTCTTAACTTTGTCATATTTAGAAACAACTGCTTGAGATGATTGTTAGATTGCAACTTAGTTAATTCAACCTGCAAATCTGACCTCACTGCTTTACAATTTACGTTGAAAGGCTTGGTAAAAATATCCAATTATGTTTGAATGGCACTGAAATCTGTGAGCATACCACATGTGAGGTCTAATTCACCTATGTTGAATTCCCATATGTCTGCTCTCCGAGAAAGAGATAACGCTTGCTGGCGCTAATCTACAGCTATAGTAACAAAGAACTTCCGCTTTTAACACTTTACCGATTGAAAGCTGTCTGTGTGGGCTATTTCAGTCGATTTGTGTTTTGTAGAACAAAAATAGAAAAAGTAAAAAGATCATCAGTCCTTGGAAAAAAAGGAAGAAAAACAAATGATATTTAATCAAAGTATAAAAGAAGATGGATATATAAATATATATTTCTTTTAATTTGCCTCGGACCGGCAAATTAAAATTCTATCCGCGGGCCGAATAGAATCTTCCGGCTGGCCGTAGTTTGCCCATACCTGCTGTAGACAATATCAATTTTTCCTAGAATGAGACTTATTGAGGTGAATGAGATTTATTAGAAAAGAATATGGATGATTATACACTGAAGTGACAAAAGTCATGGGATACCTCTTAATATCGTGTCGGCCCTCCTTTCGCCCAGCGAAGTGCAGCAACTCGACGTGGCATGGACTCAACAAGTCGTTGGAAGTCTTCTGCAGGAATATTGAGCCATGCTGTCTCGATAGACGTCCATAATTGTGAAAGCGTTGATGGTGCAGGATTTTGGGCACGAATAGACCTCTCGATGATGTCCCATAAATGCTCGATGGGATTCATGTCGGGCAATCTAGGTGGCCAGATCATTCGTTGGAATTGTCCAGAATGTTCTTCAAATCAATCGCGAACAGTTGTGGCCCGGTGACATGGCGCATTGTCATCCATAAAAATCCCATCGTTGTTTGGGTACATGAAGTCCATGAATGGCTGCAAGTGATCTCCAAGTAGCTGAACATAAGCATTTCCAGTCAATGTTCGGTCCAGTCGCACCAGAGGACCAAGTCCATGCCATGAAAAAACAGCCCACACCATTACGGAGCCACCACCAGCTTGAACAGTGCCTTGCTGACAGTTTGGGTCCATGGCTTCGTGGGGTCTGCGCCACACTCGAACCCTACCATCAGCTCTTACCAACTGAAATCGTGACTCATCGGACCAGGCCACGGTTTTCCATTCATCTAGGGACCAACCGATATGCTCACGTGCCCACTAGAGTCGCTGCAAGCGATGTCGTTCTGTCAGTAAAGGCACTCGAGTCGGTCTTCTGCTGGAATAGCCCAAGAAAGCCAAATTTCTCCGCACAGTTCTAACAGACAAGTCCCTTGTACGTCCCACGTTGATTTCTGCGGTTATTTGACGCAGTGTTGCTTGTCTGTTAGAATTTACGACTCTTTGCAGACGTCGCCGGTCTCGGTCGTTAAGTGCAGGCGGTCGACCACTGCGCTGTCCATGGTGGGATGTTATGCCTGAAATTTCCTACTCTCGGCACACTCTTGACACAGTGGATCTGGGAATGTTGAATTCCCTAACGATTTCCGAAATGGCATGACCCATGCGTCTAGCTCCAACTAATATTCCGCGTTCAAAGTCTGTTAATTCCCGTCGTGCGGTCATCATCACGTCAAAACCTCTTCACATGAATAACTTGAACAGAAATGAAAGCTCTGCGAAAGCACTGCGCATTTATACCTGTTCTACGCGATGCTACTGCCATCTGAAAATTTACATATTGCTATCCCATGACTTTTGTCACATCAGTGTATAGCCAGAACTAAATGAGGATGTCGGCACAGGAGAATCTATGGTCGGAGTCGACGAAATTGTCAAGCTAGTTAATGAAACAGGTTGATATTATAAATGTGCAGGATATTGAAAAATTATTTCAACTTACTTGTCTTTCCAATGACGATCTTAGAATATTAGTAGAACATTAAATGCACAAAGATGACGAAATTTGCGTTTCTGAAGATAAAAGGAACTTTCAATAGGTTTTCTAAAAAACGTTTATTTACACTGTGTGAAAAAAGTAGAAGGACAGTCATTTTTTTGTACAATATGCTTTTATTTTACTGCTTTTGACCTGATTTTTATAGAGAGTTGTTTTGTTAGAGTTTTAATTTACGTTAAGTGAAAGTTAAATGAGATTTTTTTACTTGCCACTATTTTAACTTAGGAATGCAATACTTAATAACTTTGGGTGTGTGAAAAAAGTAGAAGGACACGTCCAAAAAATCTATTTAGAAGCTGTTGGAAAGTTTATAGGTAAGTGTTTTTTTCTCTTTTAATTCCCTTTTAACAAGAATAAAATATTTAGCTAGAAATTCATAGTTTTTGTTGGTTTTAGGATGCCCAGAGGAATACCCTTAAGTAAGTTTCAGAAGGGCCAAATAGTTGCCTATAAAAATGAAGGCAAAGGTGTGAGAGAGATTGCACGGCAGTTACGAATCAGTCCTAATACTGTTTCGAACTTCATAAGAAACCCTGAAAGTGACAGAAGAAAAAAGAAGACAGGAAGACCAAAAAAACTCACCCAACGTGATCAACGAAAAATCATTCGTGAACTCAAAAAGAGTAATGGAAGTGTCAGCAAGGCACAATTTCAGTCAGGAATTACACATGTAACCAAAAGAACTGTCTATAACTACGTAAAACGCACAAAAAAGTTCGTCTTCAAAAAACGGATGCACCATCCGAAGTGGAATGAAGGGCACATGAAGAACCGACTGCAGTGGGCTACAGACCACATGTCCTGGAGCTCAGAATGGACCTCAGTTATATTTTCCGATGAGAAAAATTCAATTTGGATGGTCCAGATGGTTATCAGTACTATTGGCACTGTCTTGGTATTGAAGAAGAAACTTATTCTACTCGACAGATGGGAGGAGGTGGTTTAATGGTATGGTTAGCAGTTGGCTATGGAGGCAGGACAAGTTTAGTCTTTCTAAATGGTAGACAGAACCATACAGACTACATCCAGACTCTAAACTCAAATCTTCTCCCATATGGTACTGAGTTAGAAGGAGATGACTGGATTTTTCAGCATCAATTCACACTGCAAATGGTGTTAAAGATTGGTTTGCAGCAAACAATGTTCGACTTTTACATTGGCCTGCTAAAAGTCCTGATCTCAACATTGTGGAGAACATATGGGCAATGATTGTACGTCGTGTTTACGAGGGTGGAAAGCAGTTTGAATCTGTAGCTGAGTTGCAGAAATCATTAAACTTTGTATGGGACAATTTTTGCCAAACAAAAATTCAATCTTTATACAGTTTGATGCCAAATAGGATCTTCGAAGTAATTCGAGCCAACGGGAAACGAATTCCATATTAATTTATATAGTACACCTCTTTTTTAGAAGTGTCCTTCTACTTTTTTCACTGATCATGAGATCGTCAAAACCAATTTTTTTATTAAGTATACTTTTTTTTTTTAATTGTGTACTTTTTTGTTTTGTCTAGATACAGGTATCTGCATGTAAAAACGTTGTGAATAAATTAATTGTTTAAAAAATGCGTCATTATTCATTTATCAAAAATAATCTAATGTCCTTCTACTTTTTTCACGCAGTGTACTATAATGTAAATTATGGATCATTTGAGAAAATGATATAAATTTTGATAGTATTCAAATCAAGGTCAATTGCCATTGATATGGTGTCTTGCTATCAACAACTACTTGCTGAACGAAACAGGAAAAGGCTTTTTCTAAAAATAAAAGAAATATCAAAGCAGGAAGAATCTTACTCATCAAAAACATAACTTCTTTACTGAAACTTTTTTTGATTTTCATGGAAATAAGTCGATATTAATAAATAAATTTATAATTAATGCGATAAAGTATTTAACAATAAATGTTACAAAATTAAATTGATAAGTTTTCTTATTCTGTGTTTTACTTATGTACATTGTTCAAGATGACTTCGATATTGAAAAGTATCTCTTTCGTTTAGCGGCGTCTTACTGTCATTAAATCTAGGAGAAAGTGTAATAATAATTTAAAAAGTGTATTAATAAAAAAATAAAAAATATTGTTTGAAATGCCTATGTATAAAGAAGAAAAGCCATTGATCTTATTTTCAGTTATTTATTTAGAAAAAAATAAAAACATTTAAGTGGGAAACATTAAATTAAAGTGGGAATCTATTTCTGAAATAATTCTTTTTAAGGTTCACATTTGAAAACACTAGTTCACATATATAAGATGACGCAAATATAGCACTGATTTTATGGGCGTGAGATATTAAATTTGAGAAATTTCCTTTGGATAATGATTTGTAAAACTCTAACTTTTAACTTCTATAACTAACAAAGAACTTCCGCTTTTAACACTTTACCGATTGAAAGCTGTCTGTGCTTGGTATTTCTGTCGATTTATGTTTAGTAGAACAAAAATAGAGAAAGTAAAAAGATCACCAGTCCTTTGAAAAAAAATAAAATAATAATATTTAATCAAAGTAGAAAAAAATGAATATATGATATAGAAATATATATTTCTTTTAATTTGCCTCGGACCGGCAAATTAAAATTCTATCCGCGGGCCGTAGTTGCCCATCCCTGTCCTAAGTCTATCACGAAGCAGTCTATAGAACCTACATTAAATAAAGAAATGCTCAATTTGGAGAGCTGGTCAGAGGAATACAATATGAAAGTTAACCTAGATAACTCGTTTGTGCAATATTTTTTGCTTTCTCATCAGGCCTTCCACACAAAGATATTTATAAAGACAGTATTATCCCGTTGACAGAAAAGTTTAAATATTTGGGTGTAATAACCTTCAACAGAAAACTCAACGGGGAATTTTCATATATAGGATATCACTAGGCGGGCTTCAAAGATTTTTTTCTTCTTCTAATGCAGCTGGCAAATAGACCATGATCTTCGCCATAAGGGCTACACCGATGTTACTCACTTTGCATTACCCAGGGGGCGCGGAGTAACAATGACCCCGCAACTCTCTACGATCCTATTAGGACCGGGACCTACGGCTTAAAGTGGATTCTGAACCACTACAAACACCCATGGCAAAGCCATGATTTGAACCCGGTACCGAACGCCAGAGCGCTAGCCATTCGGCCATCAGTCCCCTGCGGTCTTCAAAGGGACCGTCACTATTGAAGATTCTGGTGGGATCGAAATGGAGTTGTTCCAGATCCACCTTACATTATATCTATAGCTCTTAAAATTCTACATATTCTGATCTATTGTTGTGAACCGCTGGCTACTGCTTCTAAGAAAATAACTGATTCTCTGGCAAAGATTTAATAATCAAGCCTTGTGTCTTACTACTGCTGCTGTGAAATCCACCATGATTGATTGCATGTTGTTATGTACAGATAACAGACCTCTTAATCTAATTATTAAAGAACGTGCCCTGTTGTTATGGGAGAAAGTAATTAGAACTCCCGGTTGTATGTCCTTGTGGGATCATGTCTCTACTGAGACTACTAAAAATATGTTGACCACATTACCACAGATCTTGACTTGAGTGGGTCAATTTTCAATCTGGTGCCAGTGCAGTTTAGAATGTTCCCCTCACCCTCCAGAAACTGTATCCTGCAATTCGCAAGCATCTTCTCAAACCCAATAGAAAGAATTTACGATATATTTGTGACATGAGAGAATTCTGTTCGACTCTCTTTCAAGACTTCGAATTGATTTTTTTTATTTCAGAAGCACAGCCTGATCGGTCTAAGCACAGTGTGAGGCGATTACGGTACAAAAATATTAATCTGTAAATGAGAATATTGGTTGTTAATGAGAATTCCGACTGTTCAGAAGAGTTTTGCTTTTGGAAGACACTCGTTTAAACTTAACAGGACAGAGAGTGGTTGCCCATAGCTGGGAGATTAGCTTGGCACACAATGGCATAGTATGTGTGTAGCATATACTTGGTGATAAAAGTAAGTTGATTGCCTTATTTATTCTACAAGAATGATGCTTTCATAGAAAAATATAGCTCCTCAGATATATGGCAAAGTAAAATGCATGTTTAATAACATATTCCAAAACAATTTTATTAACATTATTCAACTATTTATTGAAGATTTAATTAATTATTCAGCTCCCATATTTTTTTTTTTTTTTTTTTAATATTCTTTAAATTTACGCTATTAGGCTGAGAACGAATAGCTTGTTGTATGGCTATATTTTACATTTACAATAATAATCCTAATTTGCGGATTGAAAAAAAGAATTTGCCATGACGAAAAATTTTACAGCCCTTTCCAGTCAACAATATCCGTTTGCTTCTGAAATTAATATCTGTTTATTTATTTTTTTATAATAATTTTAACTGCTTGTAGATCACCTGAAATTTTTTTGATACTTTTAAACTCATTGATTTTTAGACTTCGAATATGCCAAATACAAATTAATTTTTTATTTCATAAAGGTCGAAAGTAACTGATATGAATATTTTCAAAAAATTAAAAAAAAGAACAGTCACACTATGAACTGGTCAGCATTATTTCAAAATTAATTGATGTTTACCTATATAATGTATTTACAAAACGAGTTTCATGCAAAAGACGTATTAATAACTACAGGGAAAAAAGAGATCCTTAAAAGTTGGAAAAGAAACAAAATTAAATAAGTACGATGATTCATGCTTTCGACTGTAAGAAGATCTGTTCAAGTTTTCTATAAACGAAATGCTACGAAATTACATCTGCCAAAATTATGTAAAGTTTGAATGAGAAACTTTGTGAAATTAGATGCGACAATCGAGTTCGAGTGCGTAGCGTTCTTCTGCTCAGAATCAAATAGAATTAAAATATAGCACCGTTTAGGCAGGAATAACATAGTTTAGATAGATAATAATAAGAAGAAAGCCAGATTTATATGCTAGTACAAAATTATTTTATCAATAAAATTTATAGATATATAAATATTATTGCAAATTTTATATTATGATGATTGGAGGAGGAATTTTAATTGCTTCTAAGGTGCTATCTGGAACACCTCAGAAGATGGAAAAGTTGCTTGGTTATACAATTGATGAGTTAAATCGAAGATGATAGACTTTATTTTCGTGTAAAAACTGCAGCCCATTTGTGGAATATAGAAATTTATATCTTCCTCGTTGTAAGCAAAGAAAAGTTGGGCTTTTATAATATAATTTTATGATGTTGGATCCCCATAAATAGTTTCATTGCATGATTTCAATTATTTTAACATTTAAATTTTTACGAAGAACATAATTTCGTATAAACCACGAAGTCCCTGTGATGACACGTAGAATTTTGTCTGAAGAACTTGGATGTAAGCTCGTTTGCAAGCAAGTCCCTAGATAGTGGCAACATAGGTTAAGACTGGGCGGATGATTTGCTTGTAAGGAAGGACTTTATTTTCAGTCTGTTGAATATTGCTATTTAAAGCAAGTTTTTTGTCGATGACTTTTATATTTTATTTCACTGACCCAGCCAATTGGTTCATCAAAAAAAATAGATTCACAGAGGGTCCTGACGTTTTCTTTTCTGAAGATAATTGCTTTTTTTGACAGCTGTTTTCCAGAGAATTGACTATTTTTTCAGAGAGTTGAGAACATTTTGTAAAGTTCTTGCAAAAAATTTCAGGTAGACTCATCAGCAAATAGGCAAACACTCACAAATTGCACTGGAGGTAAGTAAAAATTAAAAATATTATATAAAATTGGACAAAGAACGCTACAAACTAAAACAGCCTTCAGTAGATCAAACTGCCCTCTTCATCTTGCAAGCCTTATTAGCTCATCTACGTTTTCCTCTTTCTTGCTATGGATAACTTTGACATTCAAGTGTCTTATCATGTGGTTCCCTCCAGTATTCGAAAAACATGGATGCATTTTAAAATCTGGATGCCTATTAAATCAAGAATGAAAATTCTTTGAACAATATGAAACGAGTATGGCTAGACTCACACGAATTGAATTTTTTTAATCTCAATATCCTCTAGTGAGAAAAAGTGTACAAGAGATCACTCATTAAATCCGACCGACATTTTCAAAACTCGGACAGGCTTATGGAGTTTATTAACTACAATGTATACCTCATGAAATCCAACTTTTCTTTTTGACATGCACTTGCCCAGAAAGGTATGACACACTTTTATCAAATTGGAGAAATTTCCATCATTCTCTACGAGCTACCAGAGAAGAGTTTCAAACGTAAAGCCAAATCCAGTTTAGTTGGACGCAGTTTAAAACCGTATGATCAGAGACTCTGTGATCGATATGTTCTAAAGCCTCATGTCTGTTACGTGGGGCCGGCTGGAGTGAAGTATATAATACTGTGTGAAAGAATTGTTTGGAATGGATATCGTGCCCACTGAAACGGTGAATCAACTCCAACTACTATGGTATCTTTTTAGTACACACAAGACATATAAACGGAAGGCATATACTTTAATATATCCTATACCTCTCTATCGACCTTCTTCTCCTGAAATGCCTCGCAGAAAAAGATGCGTGGAACCTCATTTGTTTTCAGCACCTAAGCTGATGTGTCATACTATTCCATACCTACGACACGAAACCTCCTAAAAACTGTTGGAGATCTGAAGTACTTCCCTTTACATTAGTTTTATATATATATATATATATATATATATATATATATATATATATATGATTTTTCAAAAGATTTTCCAAATTATCACATCCTGGAGACATCATCTGAAAAAACATCAAAGACTTGTTACAAGTGGAAGTGTTTTTAGCAAATGAACCCATTCAAAATTTTGTAAATAAGTTTTCTCAAGAATTGTATAATCATTCAGAACTACAATATTCCCAAGTTTGTGAAAATATTCCACAAGAATCACAATGTTTACAAGTGTGTGACTATAGCCAAGATCCCTTAAATTTATGTATCAAAAAAGGTTTACGATCCATGATATGCAAACAAAAACTAGATTTTGTATTTATTGTTATTTAAATTTATATGTAAAAAAAAAAAGTTAAATTACAATGGATTCTTATTTTTTTTTCTAAACACACACAAACACAGATAAATAGAACGCTCAGGATTCTCTTTTTATCTTTAGTTTAGATTATTGGTAAAAAAGAGAATACTGGGGTCTTTATTTTTTTTTATATACACAGAGAACCAACCTTGGCGTATGGAAAAAAAATAACCATTGGAACCATCAAGATAATCTTTTTCTTTTCGTGTAAATGAAAAGGATAAAGTGGATCCTGAGGGTTCATTTTTTATAAACACACACTGAGAGAGAGAAACACATAGATCTTGGCATATAGAAAACTAAAAACTTGTTTGAAAACCTTAGGATTCTCTTTTCATTTACATAAAAAAAGATCCTGGGAGTTTATAACACCGAAAACCAATCTTGACGTCTAAGGTAATTAAAAAAAAAAAATGTGCCTTCCAATATCCTCTTTTTCCCTTTTGGGCAAATGAATAGAGATTGTTCTACAACCCAAGTTAGGAAATTTTAACCCTCCCTTTTTTTTCTTTAAGCGTTTATTTTCTAAAGAGATTATTAAAAGACTTTTTCTGTTTTTGGAAATTTTTCAAAAGGATCACAGACTCGCTTATTTTGTCGACCGACTATATCTCTCAGGAAGTACATGAAATTTTCATCAAGTTCTCAATCGAGGAAGGATATGATTGATGAAGTATATAGGATCAGAAGTTTTCGTAGATTTCTGCCTGCCTTGTTCCCAAAGTTTGAGCATAGAATAGTATAATGAGAAAGTTTTATCAATGCCAGCAAGTTGTAATAATGGCATTTAAAAATACTGTCCCACTAACATATTTTAAAGCTGGATGTCGAAAAAAAAAATAAAGTAAATTTTTTCATATGATAAAATAAAATTAAGCGTATTATTTGAAATAGTTAATATTATCAGATGATTTGAAGAATTCAGAATTAATCTCCAGACAAAGGCAAAGGTTTTGTTTTAGAAGAGTGTCTGAAGAATAAAATCTTCGTACCTCCAGTTACATAATTTAGAGTTTAAAAACTAAATATTTCACCATATTCAACGAAGCATTTCCTTTTGTACTTGAATACAAGTAGCCTAGGGGTACTTGTATTCGATGTTATTTGAATAATATTTGATGATATTTGATTATACGATAATATTTGATGCTAAACTTTTATTTATCTCTCACACACAAAACGAGATTAGAAAAGCATCAATAGCAAATCATTAAATTAGTACACTTTTAAATAGTAACAGTAAGCTTACGTTCAGAAGTAAACTCATTCTCTATATCTTTATTTTACGACCTATCTTAACATATTCATTGTCCATTTTGGATTTCGGCTGCAGTAACCACTTTGAAGAAATTGCACCATTGAGTAGATGAACGTTTCGCTTTCAGGCACTCGACATCTTTATTCAACAATGATAAAGAAATTGTAGGTTTTACAAAATCGCCTCGTTTTAAAAGTCACGGATGCTCCCTTTTATTCAAATTGTAAATTCCTCCAAGAAAAATTAGAACTAATGTTAGACTATTTCAAGTACATTTCTATTATATTTTTCAATAATTGTGATACTTCAGAATACCTCTTAATAATAAATTTACCAAGTAAGAAAAAGCGTGCAGTTAAATCCCTTAAACGTCCGCGTGCGATTATCAATTATAACTTTGTTTCTTTCCTGGCACAGAAGAAATTCGGCTTCGATCCGAGTTAAAAATTGCATTTGTCGCAGTTCATTTTGTCGCTAAAATCGTAGAAACATCTTCAGTAGTAGCTTTGCCCACGCTCTTTTCTTTTTCCTTCTATTCTTTGAACCCTTAATGTTGTTAAAATTTCTCTACAATGTGCAAAGGAAATGTCAATTTTATTTCCATTTTAAATTAATTTCAATCTAGTTTTTATTCTTTTAAATTGTTAAATTTAAATTTTTATATTTTACTAACTTAAATTTTTATAATTTATTATTTTCAGACATATATTTATTTCCCAACGTTATTTATGAGAAATTAACTGTAACTGGTATCATTTTTACTTTCGCGTAAATTCAAATGTGTTTACCGTTCTCACATTCTTAATTTGGCGATCTAAATCTTTTGAATTAAAATGAAGCCTGTGTAAGTAAAAATAAGCATTTATTAACCAATTATAACAATATTTTGGACATAAGTATTTATTATAATTATTAAGTATTATGGGTTAAAGAATTATTCTTTTAAATCTCTTATTTAAAAACGTTTTTAGTCCTGTTGTGATGAGTATTTATGTTTCTAAAAATTTTACTTATAAATCAAATCTGCTTTCATATTAGTTTGCTGATTACATTTTCATTGTTATTGTAAATAAAAATTAATTTCATTGTATAAATAATTTTCTGTTAATTATAATGTTACTTTATAATTAAAATAAAATTTTCTAATCATATTAGTGAGACTAAAATTCGATTCAACTACTATTGAGTTGTTTCACTCAATTATTCTATAAATTTTTTTGTAAGAAGAAAAAAATTTATTAATCCTTTTTATGAATAATAAAATAGTCTATGAAGCTCTTCCTATTATGATGATTATTAAATTTTGGTTACAAAAATTGATTATCTTACTATTTTATGTTTCTATTTTGTGTATACCGATCTAAAACTTTATTAATGTATTCCAATATTTGCCACTGTTCATCCATTATTTCTCCCATTTCTAAAAAAAAAATTTCATTTATGTCTTCGGTCAAAGCAGTAGCTTTTTGGGGGGAATGCTGCTTAATATGATTCTGCTTGATTATATTAGTTTTTATATCTTTTACAAAAATTTTGTTATTCCAAACTTGTTTAGAAAAAAGTTTGAGAAAAATAATGAAAAAAGTACTTAAAATAATAGAAGGCTTATTTTTGAAAGAAGTTTACATTTATACATTTTAAGTAGGCTATATCACTAACAAATTATAATATATTTAGTTAAATCTCAACTGTGAGATATTTATTTACTAGTAATGAGTTTAAATGATTTTCATTTGAAGTGTAAAAAGTTTAACTTTTATCCTTAATCTGTCATTGTAGTAAGTACTGGGCAGAAATTCAGTACAGAAGTTTAAATTTACTCAACATTCATTATAATAAGCTTTATAATTTGCTTTTTATTTGATACAATTTTTATTTCTTTCAATATAAAATATATCCACCACCATTAAATAAATTGGAATTTTTTCGTTCATGCAACTTTATCTCTAACTAAGGTTAAACTAATATATTTATATAAATATGGGAACTAAATAAATGCTCTCTTCTATGGATTTCTTAAAAAAAAAAAAAAAAAAAAAAAAAAAAAAAAAAAAAAAAGAACTCCCTTTACATTTTAATATTAGAAATTCTTTTCATTCATATTTAAAATTTATCAAATTCTTTTTAATAGTTTTATAATATTAAAAGAATTGATTTTTTTAATGTAAATATTTTCATTTTTAAGAGGTAATAAATTTTATGGTTTCCATATGATTTTTGATTTTGAAAAAACTAGGTCACAATTATCATTTCCTAACATTGAAGCATTAGTGTTGAAACCTTTGAAGTACTATAAAGAATCTAACATTCTTCATTCTACTTAATAAATATGTAAATAAATAACATTTCCAATTTCTTTTTCATTGATGACAGTATATCACACCAATTATAATGTCATTAGACACAAAAAGTAGTTTAAATCATTCATAGTTTGAGGGGGGCATTTTTTTAAGGTGTGTAAAAAAAGGAGAAGAATTTTAATTACAAAATACAGATGCATTTCATGAATTTAAAATATTAGTCATTTTGTAAACATTAATCAAGTAAGAAAGATCAAGTGCATTTATTAGGAAAATATCCAGCTCTTATTTTTATATTGAGTTTATTGGAAAATGGAAAATTCTGAAACCAAATATTTCATATTTTGAACAGCACATTAAAGATCATTATTTTAAATAGCAGATACACAACAACTTCAATTTTCATTTAGATACTGTTAATTATTCTGATTCTATTGATGTCATTTACAATAAAAAATTTTATAAATAAAATATATTCAATTTTCAGTACAATTTATTCATAATTTAAGTATTTTTTCTATTAACAAACAATTCTCAATTTAAAATCTGGTGTGATTAACAAATTTAATAAAACTAATACATAAACAAATCATTTTTTCAGATTTCTAAATTCAAATTGAAGAGTTTCATCAAAGCAAATAGACAGGCTTCGTATTATACAATCAGAGTGTGTATCACTTTCATGGAGGGATTTATTATGAATGAATTTAAATCAAAAAGAAAAATTTTCTTTTCTCATAGAACCTACATTTGTTCAAGGTAGATTTGTGAAATCTTTAAATATCTGTAGAAAGCATTATTATTTCATACATGAGCATTCCCAAATACACAATTGACTGGTATCAAAATATGTATCTTTTAAAATAAGTCGATTTAATCAAATCAAATTTTATCAATGAAAGATCATTTCTAACATTTTTTAAAATTTTATTTCATTGAACATTTTTATATCTTAAAGAGGAATTTTCAAAAATTTGATACTACCATTTCTGAAAGTTTCATGTTATCATTAAGAAAATTCATTTATATAATTATATATATATTTTATATATAATGTGGAAAAAAAAATTATTTCCTTGAAATATTTACTTCATGCTTCAATGGGAATATCATTTCTGTAGGCAGTGATAAAAATGCAATATATTAAAACCATACGTCGCTTTCTTGTAAATTTTATGCCATAATTTTTCTGGAAATGTTAAAAGAAGTGGGCAATCTAATGATTTTTGCTTCATGTACAGTTGCTGAAAAATTGAAAAGCTGAAATTTAGTGATTAATATCTTATATAATATGCTAAAAGAAGGAAGAATTGTTGAATTTCTTTGCCAGAAACTGCTAAAATGCAAAATATATAATTACTAAATTCAAAAAAATTATTAACACAAAAATTAGGTGTATTTTACAATATATTTTATTGTGGGATATTTTGTTAAAAAATATAATTTAAGATTAAAAAATTAGAATTTAAATTAAATTTTAATTAAAAAAACCAACCTTTAATATAATAACAATTGATCATTCCATGCCTATATACTTTATTTTATTTTTGCCTATGAAAAAAGAAAAATATTTAAAATTTCATTATGCATTACATCTCCACCCTAAAAATTATTTTTTTTAAAGTAGAATTTTGGATATCTTTTCATTTTGATTATGAACATGTGAAAAATCCATACAATTTAGTCACATTTCAAGACCAAAATAAAAGATCTCAAACCCAAAATGCAAATTTAAACAGAGGCACAATCGTTTCATTTGGTTGTAATTTTATTATGAAAAATAGAAGACTTTAAATTTAATAGATTAACAGGATTCAATTAAAAAAGAACTAAATTAAAAATTTTGCTTGAATTTTTAGTTATATAGACTTATGAAGATTTAAGAAAAATACGAAGTCAACTTCTCAGAGATATAGTTTTTAAATTGCATGAATACAAATGCACAGACACAAAAATATTGCTTTTTATAGACAGATTTTGAAATTTTTAATATGCTAAAACAAATTTCCAATAGGAAAATATTGAATAAGATCGTTAAGATATCTGTTCATGTTTTTTGTATTTCTAATTTCCATGGATGGCATGTTGCTCAACACTTATGCTGTAGGAATCTTATGAGATTTTCTTCATTACTTCCCACATTTATTTTATTTTAACTTTAAAAAATCATATATTTTTAGGTCTTTAGATCCAAGTTCATTAATGAAAAACAATTCTAATTCATTTACATGAATTATTCTTTTTATAATTTGAGATTATATATTATTCTAACCCTATATTGTGATACACATGTCTATATAATTACAATTTTTCTTCTTTCCTTGAGACAATCCTTGTTTTACTTCAACTCAATTTATTAATACATCTAAATCAGTTTGATAAAAAACTTCACATCAAAGTTTAGGGATAAATTTTTTGAGTATAAATAAATAGGATTTTATGTACCATAGAATTCAAAGTTTCGATAAATGATTTTACTAAACATATTTGGTTTAAATGCTGATTGTGTGTTGTACATCAGCACTTTTTGTAATAAGAATTTTTTTTTTAATTGATTGTTTCAACTAAACAAACAATCTAAATAAAATTAGTTTTCTCAATAACTTTCTTTTTAATGAGGATCAAAGTTTATACAACATGGTGTTTTTTGAAAGATATTTTAAAATTATTATTATTTTTTTCATGTTGCAGGAGACACAAAACACCAAAAAAAACAATGCCTAAGTTCAAGGCTTCTGTTAAAGATCCTATTGTAGTTTACTGCCGTATTAGACCCTTGGAAAATACGTATGATCAAGTCTGTATCAAACCTAAAGATGAAAAAACTGTTGCTCTATTTCCACCTGATGTTTCACAAAATACAAAAACTATAAAAGAAGTAAGTTCTTTTGGGCTTTGATGTATTATGATATTAGTTTGCTATACTAATGTTTATATTTAGTAATGGAGAAACTTTTGTTAAAATAATCTTATTACTAATAAAATTGATATAAATATAATTTTTGCTCATTAAATAATTACTCTTTAGAAATAAATTTATAGCAAATAAAATGCATATGAAATATAAAACTGAATGTGAGAATTATTTCATTTACATTTTTAATTGATTATTTCAGAATCTATTTAAAAGTTCATGTATTAAAAATTTGGCTTATTTAAAAATGTTTTGTAGTATTTTTACTATTATAACATTTTAAAATTAAAACACTCATAAAGTGTCTAACTTATTTTTCACAAAAATATGATTTGATTTTAAATTTTATTTAAAGATTGAAAATTACATGTTGACTGTTAAAAAAAATTATGTTTTATTAAGATAAGCTATGCAATTATTAATTTTTATCTACTTAATGTTTTATAAAAATGTTAAGAATTCAATTATTTAAAGTATGCAATGAATATCATTTTGATAACAATTTTTTTTTTCAGTATCATTATTCATTTCAATATGTATTTAATGAAACAACAACTCAAAAAGAACTTTTTGAACATGTTGCATTTCCTTTAGTGCAAGATCTTCTAAATGGCAGCAATGGTAAGGATAAGAATTTGATAATTAACTTGTCAAACAAAAAATTTGCTACATATGTATAAATTTATGACACTTAGAAACAAACCTTTAATTTACTTTTAGAATGAACAATTTATAAAATAAATGAATAATAACCGTATAGATATGTTCTGGCTCTCAGTGCTACAGGTTTGGGATTCCAGTCCTGGTGATGCCGTTGATATTTGTTAGTGGTTCAGAATCCATTTTAAACTGTTGGTCTCCGTTTAATATGAGAGATAGAGCGTAGGGCTGACAACTCTACCTCGTACATCTCATGTTTCAGAATCTGCCAGTAGGCAGACAGCCATGGTCCAACATGAACTGTAGTGCCAGGGAATTAGTTATATATATATATATATATATACACCCAAGAGCCAAAACATTATGACCACCTGTCATCTTTCACTTACTTCTGTGTGTGTTCCCATCACACACAGAAGTAAGTGAAAGAATGATTCTTCAGACTCTCCAGCAGCAGTTAAATACCACTTCCACCTGATCACGTGCCTTCCACATCATCCAGGCGAGTTCATTGCAAAATATAGGGGTTGTTATAATGTTTTGGCTCTTGAGTGTATATATTACTCATTTATTTTAAATTTAATACATTTCTCATTTTTTTTAAATTTTATATATATTGCAGTAAAGTTTTTAAAGTATTAAATGTTATAAATTTTTTTACTTCAATATTACAATGATGAAATTATTATTAAAATTTTTTGTAAAATTCATGAGCAATGTCTGCTTGATTATATTATAATATATTAAATATAAGAATCAAATCTAAAATTCTAAAAGGAAATAACAGCAATATTTGTTAGAAAAAAAACAATAACACTATTTGTTACTTTAATAAAAAAAAATATTGGTTTTTAAAATAGTTTAATCAAATAGAGCTAATAAGTAAAATATATATATAAAGGCATAATAAACAAATAGTAGTTAGGTTAAACAGATAGGAAAAAAAATAAGGAATTTTTCTAAGTGTGATTTCTTATTATAGAATTATTAAGAAAAGTTCTTGAAATATGCATTATTCTTATGCTTTATATTATCAATAAGAGAAACAATAACATCTTTTATCTGAGATATTATGTGTGGTTAACATTTCTGTCTTGTAATTACAAAAATTCTATTTATCTTGAATAAATTGATTATTATAATGCATTTAAATTTACTGTTGTAAATTATTTTTACTAAACAACATCACTTCAGATTCAATCACAATTTAAATTTCTGTTATCAATAATTTATTGCGTAGGACATAGTGCTAAATTGAGTTGCTATTTAATTTAGGGTTACTATAAGTGAAAAAAATATCAGTTTTTTTTTTAAACAATTGTTTTTCTATGCATATTTTATGAATACCCATGGGTTTTTTTTCGCACAAATCACACTAGGCTTGTTATTTACTTACGGAATAACTTCATCTGGAAAAACCTATACAATGGCTGGGACTCCTCAAGATGGTGGTCTACTGCCCAGAACTCTTGATGTAGTTTTCAATAGCATCAAGGACTATCAAGCTCCAAAATTTGTAAGTATTTTAAAAGTAACATACATTTTTCAATATGTATTTTCTGATTGTATTATATTAGATAATTGTTGTATAGACGTAACAATGTTCTATGCATGTTCTTGGATACATATTGATGAAAATATTATTTTTAATACAAATTTATTGTGGTTTTAGGTTTTCAAACCTGACAAACTTAATGGTTTTGATATACAATCTCGAAATGAAGCCTTATATGATCAGCAAAAAGAGATGGGTAGGACTCCAAAACCTAAAAGGTAAATTATATAAAAAATTTATTTTGTGCATCGCTTTTTGCAATCCAGATTTCTTGCATTGCAAGTAGTAGTAAAAAATTATATAAAAATGCAATTTCTTAAAAGTATTAAATATAGTTTCTATAAAACTAGAAACTATTGAATTAATATATACTATTAAGATTAAATATATTCTGTATTTTTTACCACAAATATTCTAATGTAAACTATTGATTTTTGAATTTTATTATTTATAAACATTAGTTGAAAAATGAAGAAAAACACAACACTGCTCTTTTTAAAACTGAATTCAATCTGAATGTATTTAGGGTTACATTTTAAATAACTTATCTTGTTTTTATTAATAATAATTTTTATTGTAGGGTAAAATAATAATTTTTTAAATAAAATATTTATACTTCATTGAAAATTATTATTTATGAAATGGAATTTTATAATTACAATTTCTGAAACATTTTTTTAATATTAACAATATCAAAATTGGTTTATTTTTTAAAAATTATTTTTTGTTCTAGTATAATTTTTTTAGTAGGCTTTATTTCATATAAAGATGAAATTCAAAATTTTCATATTTAACCATTTTTATTGTTAAAAAAATTTGAAATGCAGTTTATATAAAATAAATATTGCTTACCAAGTTTAAATATTGTTAGTAAAAATTTACTTTCTAAAAAGATAAAAATTAATATGAAATTTAATTGCTGCATATATATGATTTTTATAATGCTGTTTCTAAAAGCTATTTTTCATTAATTTTTTCTGAGTGTTTTGTATATTTGATGCTATTGAAAATATAAATTGATTTCTTATTTCCATCTGTATAATTAATATTATTTTTGATTATATTTTTAGAAAAGAAAATATTGGGGAATGGTCTCAAAGAATTGCTGATTCCACAATCATTGATGATGTTAGCCCTGATATGAGCTATGCAGTATTTGTATCATATGTTGAAATTTATAATAATTACATCTATGATCTGTTGGAAGATGCTGCTATTGATCCGAAGAGAAAGTGAGATATTTTAATATCTTTTAAGTTATTTTTTTATTAAATAAAAAATTTAATATCTTTTAAGTTATTTTTTTACTAAATAAAAAAAAAAGTATGTACTATTAACCTTTTATAAGTTTTTTTTAGAAAGAATTATTTGTATCAAATTTTTACATTTACAAATATATGTATTTTTCAGAAATTTTAATTCAAAAATGCTGCGTGAAGATTCAGCACATAACATGTATGTTTTTGGTGTAGTTGAAAATGAAGTCAAAACTGTGGAAGAAGCTTTAACATACTTTTGTAAAGGGCAGCAAAAGAGAAAAGTTTCCAATACTGCTCTAAATACTGAATCAAGTCGCAGTCATAGTGTATTTACTATTCGAATAGTTCAAGGCCCTTTAGATACTCAGGGTGCAGAAGTATTACAGGCAAGCATTCCATATTTATTTATACATAGTATATTTTGTATTTTAAATTATTAATGCTGAATTATTTTATCTGAAAACTTTTTACTATGTTTTTCTATCAATTGTTTAAGTAATGTTAAAGTTTTTTTAGGGAGCATTTCAACAATTAATGAATTTTAAATGAAAATTGTTGTATTAAATGTCTTTATTTACCAACTTTATATAATTGAGTAATTGGTTGTATATTTTTACCTTTCATTTATCTCTTCTTGTAGGATAAAGATCAAGTTATCATCAGTCAATTATCTCTTGTTGATCTTGCTGGCAGCGAACGGCCAGTTAGAACTAGAAATACTGGACAAAAGTTACGGGAAGCAGGTATATATATATATATTATATTTATACTAATAATTTTTTATGTATGGCATGTTAAAAATAATTAATTAAAAGTATTTGTGCAGAAATTCACTTATAAAAGTTGTATTTCAAAATTAATTTTTTTAGGCAATATAAATAATTCGTTAATGGCATTAAGAACTTGTATTGAAGCTCTGCGAGAATCTCAGACTCAAGCTTCTTCAAAGGTAAATTTATTTTTTTGTGATTTATCTGATAAAATTATTTACTGCCATGATTTCACTGTCTCACTTATGTAAAATTTTCTATTTATAGATGGTCCCATATCGGGAAAGTAAATTGACCCATTTGTTTAAAACGTTTTTCGAAGGAGAAGGGAAAATCAGAATGATTGTCTGTGTTAATCCTCGAGCTGATGATTATGATGAAGTAATTGTAAGTAATGCTAATTTTCATTTTTTTTCTTCAAGAACTGGAATATACATTTATTTATATTTCAAAAAATAGTTTTATCTAGCTGCTTAATATAAAATTTAAAATTTATGCTTTAGCATGTTATGAGGTTTGCTGAAATGACACAAGAAGTTATGATCGCTCGGCCAACACCAGTATCTACTCCAGTTTCATTAGCTTTGAAACCAGGACGTGGAAACATATACAGGGAAGCTATTAAGAGAGCTAAAGAACAAGGAGGTAATTTATATTCAATACACTTGAATGAAGGGAGAAGGATCTTGTTATATAATGATTATATCATTTTTGAATCATCATGCAATCATTACCATTTTTGATCATTCACCTTTTTCCTAAGAAATCAAGGCCATTTATTCTCAAAATATTAATTCTAAATATATAGAATAAAATTACAAAGATAATGAATTGCCATTATTTTAAAATTCAAATAGACAAAATTAAACTTGATTAAATAAATATGTAATGTAACTGTTATAAATAATGCAATTAGGAAGTGAATTGAAAATGCACAACTGGAACATTTGGTAGCTGAATAACTACTACCTGCCATCATTTACCATGTTTGAAAAATGTGCGTGAGATTATCAATTGTCAATATATTTTTAAGTGAGATATCAAAGATAAAGCACTCTAGATTAAAACATACATTTTTAATGTGTTCACTCACATTCTAAACCATTGTCTAGAACTGGGGTCTCCAAACTACGGCTCGCGGGCCAAATCCGGCCCGCATCAGCGAATAGCTTATTGTTGCTGTAATAAGTCGGATAAAAAAAATACAGAATCACAATAACTCGGTTTGATTGACTTGCCAGGTAAAGCTTAATGGCAAGCATAATACGCAGAAAACTTAACTTAAGCATAACAAATAATTGAAATGAGTGTATCGCATATGTATGTATATCGATGTTTGGAATGTATATATCCTGAATCAAACATATGGTTTTTATCCTGAAAATGCCTCAGGAACGGAAAAGTTAAATGAAACCTTGTAAAAAAAAATACTAATGAGATTTATGTAATTATATAGATAGGGTTAGAAAAACTGAAGCGGTTTTGGCCCTTGGTACTTACTGGAGTAAAAAGTATGGCCCTGAGGCTGGAAAGTTTGGAGACCCCAGGTCTAGAAGATTAATTAGTTCTTTTTTTTTTTTTTAAACTGAGAATCGCCTTACTCTTATTAGCATTTGATGAACACCTTCTTGCCTACAAAAACATTTTCTGTACAGTACTCTGCTTATACCGGTTGAATATTATACAAACAAGATATGTAATTCACTAGAAAACAAGAAACCCTGTACTAAAACCAAAACTGACAGTTATGACTGAATTGTGGGTACCACTATGGGAGCAGCATTGTGTAGCCATCTGGGGAAGTCAAGGTCAACAAATGTCTAAATCTATACGAAAGCGAAGAATAGATTGGTGGCAGATTAAAGAGAGTTTACCGTAGTTAACAAACAATATTGCTCTTTTACAACCATACAGAACTGCAATTGCATCCTACTACTACTATTGCTCCTGTATTTGTTCTGAAATTGCATTGAGGCTAAATGGACTTTTTTTGCATCTTACAATTATATAATATGAAATTGAGTTTTCTAACAGTGATCACAGATGCAAATAAAATTTCTATAATTTATTTTAAACATTTATATGAGATAAGTAGTATAACTTTAATTAAATATTAGTAACAATAATATGAATAAATGACTTTTCGTAAACAAGCTTTTGAATACTCAAAATCATTCTTGAATCAAAAAAATCTTTGTATCTATTATTAAGAAAATCTACCTTATATTGATATCAATTACTCATAATTTTCATTTTATAAAATTGGAAAGTTACAATTTGGAAAATTATTTGCATTTTTAATATGAATCAGTTTGTTTGTGAGTACTAAATCTTTTTTTACACCTTAATGAAATTTCCATCTATTAATTTTTCTTTCTTATCATTTGATCTGGTATACTAATTGCTACCTCTACAAATAATTTTTACAGCAGTTTAACTTTAAAATATTGAATTATAGAATTTACTCTGCAAACTAAGATCGTAACCACAAAATTAGCTTAGATGCACTCACTCTGTCTAAGCTTGGATATACTACAGTTTAAAATTTGTTTTTTTTTTACCAGTAATAGTTAAGTGTAAATTAATAATTTTCTTACATAAAATGTGAAACAAATTCATTACATTTCTAGTCTGTGTTAACGAAGTACTAGCCCCTGCTGTTTATAGTTTGGGCCCTGATTTCCCTCCATTAACAGTAAGTATTAATCTTTTATTTAATTAATTATTTATTTTAATTGTCACTTTTCTTTATGTATCTATAATTTGACTTTATTCCATGTATAAAATGTTTCTTTTTCAGTTCCATATTTTTAGTGATGAATCTGTTTACACTAATTTAATTGAATTTTTGGAAAGTCGAATGGCTCGTCGCAATACATTTGTTCAAGATTTGGCACGCAGACGTAAGTCTAAGATTCTATTTATATACGTATACTTACTTAATAAATTCATTATATAGAATATATTTATTATAAAAACTTCATACTAATTGCATTAAATGTTCAAATGTAATTTTATTCTACATCTTATCATTTTTCTTTATAGAAGATGACTTTAGAAATAATTTAATAATTGTTGATAAAGAAAATATTCAATTAAAACAGGTATGTACTTACTATATATTCATTAATATTGTTTTTTGATATTTGTAGTTTAAATAAAGCTATTTATATAATGTTTCATTTTAAAATTTAGAATTTGCAAAGGAATTTAAAAGGAACACAATTTCATTTTTTTAATTGTCCTTAGAATTTGTGTAATTAAACATTTCACAATATTTATAGTACTTTTAATTAATTTTTTTTACTTCATTTGTTAGTTAGCATTAAATTTACATTAATTATTTTTTCTTTTAACCTATCATTCTACACTTGACTAATTTAAAATTGCAAAGATTTATTTTATATAATCATATATGAGAATATTACAAAAATAATTCATTGATAAATAAGCTTATTAATTAATTTTCATACATGCAAATAATTCTAATTATTTTACTAAGAAATTTTTTGTTTTAAGGAATTGCAAATAATAATAATAATTTGCTGTAGGTTTTCAAATTGTAAATTACTATTCTGCATTTTAAAACCATATAATGAGAGATTTTGGTATAATTTACAAGTATATTCTGCCATTAACACTCTCTTTAGCTATTCACTTTTTAATCACTTTAACTGCTTTTTTAAAGTTTGTATGTATTAGCCAGCAAAATCTTTTCAATGTAATGTAATAATAATGAGGATGAATCATTTTTCTATTGTCCTGGGGTATAGATTCTTAAAGTTGGATTTTATATATTTTAAACAAATTCATTAAAATAAAATAAAATCATATAAATGTAAAATTAATAACATTATTTTGCTAGGAAAAAACAATTTTACAAATGGACTTGGATGCCCGTGAAGAACAAGTTCGAGGTTTGGAAAGAAAACTCTCTGCAACTGAGCAAAATTATGAAATTCTTGCAAGCCAGCTTCAAGATGCTCAAAATCAGATTCAAGGTTATAAAATGGAGGTAATTTGTTAATATACTTTGTAGAAAAACATTTTTGTTCTTAAAATATTTTGTTTTTAAAATAAAATTCTGTTTACTTTTGAAAGTATGTTTTTTTCAATAAACATAAAAATAAAACATTGTTTCCGTAAAAATTTTTGCATAACCGAACAGAATCATTGAAACTTATTTTTCTTATTTTTAAGTTGCTTATAATTTATACTATTGTGCTCCAAACTTTTTTGAGCGTATACCCAAAAACGAAAATAATTAAAAGTTGTACCACATATAATATAATGTATGTGTGTGTGTAGTTAAAATCAAATTATTTTATTTTAAACACTACACATGCATTTAAACTAAGTTACAAATTCACAGTTTTAATTAGAATTTAATGTGAACAATTACATTTGGTTAGTAATATCGGAAAAATTTGATTGGATGTCCTCTGTTAACAATATTCAAAGATCTGGTTCTAATTCTAACTTTACATGAGCCTACACATTTGACATATTCCCAAGTATCACTTTGAGAGCTCCACCGTGGAGAACATTGGTTTATACCATTACAATTGTTCTATAATAGTCAAATTTTGAAGATTGTTTTTTATTATTACCAGAATTATAAATTGGATTATGTAGATTCATGATTAGAAAATTGGTGTTTAACTTCTAATACTTGCAAGGACTTATTTATTCTTTAAACTTATCCTTAGTTCCAATTCATTTTATGTGCATATATTTTTCTTATTGTATCTATTGAAAAAAATTTTGAAGTACAAGAATGTCTGTAATTACCAGTCCTTAATAAGATATTTAGACGAACTGTTTCATATTTTAAAAGTTTTGTTAGTATATTGCTGTTATAAATATCCATTTTTATACTTAATTTGAAATGCCAATATTATATCAAATACAGTTTTCAATAAATTTAATTGCATCTCTAAAAATAGTATAAATAATTTGTTATACATTTCTTTTTTTTAGCTGGATAGCAGAGAAAGAAGAATTTCAGACCAGAACAAAGAAATAGAACATGTGAAAGTAAAAATGCATGAAAAATTAGCATCCGAAAAAGACCGCTTAAAGAGAATAATGGCAAGACAATGCTCTTTTTATTTTTGAGAAATTTATATTTTATTTATTAATTATTTAAAAGTTATACATTTGAATTAGACACCAATACTGAAATTAAAGAAAATGAGGCAATTTTTATAAATTTTAAATAAAATGGGCTTAAAGTTTAGGTTCTCTTGATAATTTTCATTTCTATAGCTCAATTACATTACTTTTTAAATAACTATTTGTTACTTTAATTCTTTTTATCAATATTTTTTTTTTTATGATGAGTATTTATTGACATTCTTTAAAGATATATGTATATACACACACATAGGAAGGAAGAATGCCTTCACATCCAGTAATTTATTTCTTGTCATGCATTTCTTCTTAATCATTTCAAAGTACTTAAAATATAATTGATTTTTTATAATATTTGTATTATTTCATACTATTCTATAATAATTTTATAGTCTTACGTTAAAACTCATTTATTTATACGATGAAATTAAAACTTACATAATTTGAAAATGGACGATGTGTTGGATGTTGTTATAAAATGTCAAATATATAAAAGCACCCTCTAGTTTGACATTTCCATTTAAAAAAAAAAAAAAAAAAACAATTAAATTTACAGGAAAGAAGATTGGCTGCCAAACAAGCAGAGCTTGAACGTAAAATGTGTTTTACTGATGAAAAGTTCCGTCAGTTGAGAGAAATTTTGAATGCTGATGATTGGGAATTCATCGGAGATGTTGGTATTCCACCCGTTCCTTCAAGCGTAACTTCAACTGTAACTTCAGAATCATCTGCCCCTGAAACAAGGAGACCCAAAAGACGGTCTTTAGATGACCCTCCTGCTTCAGAAGCAAAGTTCTCAAAAACAAGGTCTGCTGTTGGTAAGTTTTACTGAGTTTCTTAACTGTTCAATATTTTACAAATAGTGGCTGATATATTTTTGTGATAGGATTTTTAATTGACTTATTTTGCTCTATTTTTTTTTTTAATTATTACTGAATTTAAATCTGTGATTATTTATAACTTTTTAATATTTTCAATTATTATAGATTTTGTTCGTGGGTCAAGACATAATACTCCTCAGTCTAGTCAGCAGTCATCTAAAAATGACTTTGATTCTCTTTTTGCTAAAGAAAACAAACCACCAAATTCGTCTCAAAGGGTTTGTTATTTTCCATACTATATTGCAAAAAGTAGTTTTAAACAAAGTAAAAATATAAATTGGTTGAACAAAAAATTTTCCCTTCTTTTTATAAGTATTTTGTTTTTAACTAAAAGTCTTATGTGTTTTATGCTATATTTGAAAGTTTTTCTTTTCTCTCATTTAAAATAAATTGTTTTATTGAAATTGAAAATATATGAGTTAAAGACATATAAATAATTGCTTTAGTTTTAAATAATTTTATTACTCCGAAATATGCTTTTAAAATTTGATTCAAGGTTGCTTATAGAATTTCAGATTTCTGTGGTAATCAATGTTTTCAACTCAGCATTCAAATATTTCATAATAAATTAAGATAAAAAAATATTTATTAAATAAATGTCTGCTGCCTACTTCTTGCTGATATTTTAAACAAATGTGAAACTTAATACAAAATTGAAAAATATTTTTAAAAATGTCATTAAAGTGAATTTACTAAAGGAAGCAATGAAAACACTTGATTCTGGTTAAGATTTAAAAATATCTATTCTTAAGCTATAGATATTTGAATATAAAAAAATAAGTAATAAATCCTGATAATAATTTTAGTTTTTAGATTCTTTTATCAATGTTAAGCTTTCCGAACTTTAAAAAATTTATTACACTTGATAGATATCAGCATTTATAGTTAATTAAAAAAAAAATATCCTGAAGAAATCCATTTTGTAACATTTTTTTATATTTCAAACACATATTAGTTATTATAGCAATCGATAAACTTTCCTTTTCTAACAAAAGAAAAAAGAATGAATCCTAATATCATTTATGCTTATTTCTGTAAATTAAATTGTTTAGATTTATTAAAGATTACAAATATTTTGCTGAACAGTGTAGAATATATCACAGCATATACACAATTTAAAAACCTCTAAAATCAGTAATTTTTTTAATTATGGCCTACTCTTTAAACATAACTACATTTTTCTTAAAGCTCTCCAAGCACAGAGAATCAAAAGTGAATTCAATATCCTCTTTTGGAGACAGTTTTTCTCTTAAATCAATTAAAAAGAAACCAGAAATAAGAAAAATTTCAGAATCCTATTTGAGTCCATCAGCGAAAACTTCAACTAAATCTTTACATAAAGCTCATCTTCAGCGTTTCCTTCACAGTTCTTATTCAATATGCTTGAAAGTTAAAGTAAGTTTGACAAAAATGTTTCTTATAGAGAAGAGATAGACATTTCTACAGTTTTACAATGAATGATATTTAAAAAACAAACAAACAGAAGCAATATTATAAATTACTTAGATTAATTGTTTTATGGTGAAGGAAACTTTTTTTAATGAAATTAATAAAATCTCAAAATCTATTACTTAAAATTTTTTAAAGGATTGTTTAATTAATTAAACAAATCTTTAAAATTAATTTGTTTTTCTTTTTATCATATAAAAAGGGGGGGGGGTGCTGATGGCCCAGTGGCTGGTGCTCGATACCACTTGATTCTTCTGGTTCGAGTCCAGGTGGTGCCATGGATGCTTGTAGTGGTTCAGAATCCACTTTAAACTGTAGGTTCCAGCCTAATATGATAGAGCGTTGTGGGGGTAGCATCCGTAGCATATCTTCAGCCAACACATGTCCCCTGGGTAGTACTAAATGAGTAATAGCACCCTTGTTCATGGCATAAAGATAAACTGTCTCTGTATTACCAGCTGCCTTGGAACAACAACATAATATAAAAAAATAATTTTTTAAAATTCAATAGAAGCAGAAGTTATCACTTTTTATTGTTTTTTTCGCTTTTCGAAACATAGATTAAGAAAAAAAATAGGTAAATAATATAAATGACTTCAAGTTTTGCCTAGTAAATATGATGAAAAGTTAATAGTGTAATAAAAATATTCATAATTAATAGCAATGTGTAAATGAATTTTAAAAACAATTTGCAGTTATCTGAAATATCTATCAGCTTTGATATGCTATCCATTATTAATATTATTTTAGCTTATAATTTATTAAGAAATTTACCTAAACAATATTTGTAATATAAAAATTTGTTAAATTAGATTAAGAAACCTAATTATATTTTTACCAGCACATATTATATACATACCACAAACTAAATTTTCTCTTTCATCAATGGTAGTTATTTATATTTTTAAATTTTGGTAAACTAAAGATAACAAAAAATTAGATTTAGAATTTATAGAATAATTATTTACTTCTATAAATCATATAAGATTTACAGAAATTTTTTTTCTTCTTATGTATAAATTTAAAATTAATTTCTATAAGAAAATGGAAAAATAATAACAGTAGAAAAGTAAAATTCTACCACAGATTGTGTGGGAAATTGCCGAACAGAATGGTGTAATAGAGGAAAAAGATAATCTTCGAAGAGTTTAAATTGCATAGAATTAAAAGAAAAAACTTCACAATATTTATTGAACTTTTTTCTTTCAAAATTGTTTTGTTTGAATAACACCCAGAACAAATAATTGATTCTATTTTTCCACACAAGAGGCAGTCGAACTGCAATTATTTGTTAATCAACTTAAAGTAATATCTTTTTTATACTTGATAATAGATGGTGTGCATTCATTGTTGTTAAATGATGTTTATGTTTTTCTATTAAATGTAAAAAAAATTGTGAAAGGGGTTAATTTAAGTATTATGAATATAACAAATTCAGATGTGTTAAAAAATTTCAACAGCTCTTTAAATTTCTTAAAAAAATTATGTATAACTAACTACTTTTAAATACTGAATGATTTCATTACTTCATTTAATTTAAATTCTTAAATAAGCAAAATATATTGCAAATATTTTGTTGTCAATATAAATAATAAAGTATTGGATAGAATTTTATTATGAATATATCATCATTTAAATTTATGCAAAAACATATCTAGTTTTCTTATGAAATTTGTGTTTTATACTCATATATTGCTGATTATATTTTATATAAATATTTATTTCATTTTTAGAGTGTTGCCATAGCAAACTTACGTCACAGAAGATCTCAATCAAGTTCAGGTGACGTTTGGATTGAACATAAGCCGATTGGGAATCTTGAATTAAGTATGTGTTTTAAATGAATCAATTTACATAGTATGCTTTATTTGATCAGCTACCATGCAACTTTAGTAGTATAATTCAAATACTATAATTAAAAGAGCTTCAAACGATGTTTTCTAATAGATAAGATTTCATGTATATAATATTTTTATTTAAGGAATTCATGTTCTATTTTTTTCCATCAAACTAAATTAAATCATGTTTTATATTTTTTCAGAAGGAAATAAAAATTAAATTTATACATTTAAATAAAAAATGTAAATGTTACTTCTACTGACTAGAGAATCAATTTTGTTATTCAAAGTTATTTGTAATTGACAGTTAAACAAAACTTTTAGTAAAAAAAATTTATGTATTTTTAAAACTGCTTGCAGTATTTCTCTTATTTGAAATTATATTTAAAATGTTATTTATATGCTTTTATAATTTTGTAGATACAGTCTTACAACCAACAATGAAAAAGAAGAAATCGGTCACCAAATTAAATGTAAAAGATGTTACAAGTAATGATGTTTCAAAGTATGTTTTGCAACATCAAGAACAAGATTCACAGGGTGAAGTTGAAACACAGCTATATAAAGTAATTTTTTTCTGATTAATTTTAATAATTTTTAAACACAATTATTAAAATTATGTTTTGAATTTAACATATATCTGATCATTCATCCAGTTATGGATTAATCGATTACTTGTTAGGCGTGCTAATTAAATAGATGCTGTGTAAAATTGCTTTGAGAGAAAAAATGTATAATAGTTAGTATGGAATTTTCCTTCTATATTTCTTTTTAATATTGTGTCATCTATTAAATTATTAACATTAAATTTTAATTTAATTAATTTTAAAAATAATTAATTTAATTAATTTTAAAAATAAGTAAATTTAATTTTAATAAAAAATTCTCTTTTTTTTCAATTAAAATCCACCCTATGAAGGTGCTCTTTGTGAATCCGTGAGATTTGACTGCTTGCCATTTTTGCATCCAATCGGTGGACCAACTGTACCTATTATTTAACTAAAAGGATATTTTTTCTTCTAATGCAGCTGGCAAATAGAACATTATCTTTGCCATAAGGCCTGCACCGATGTTACTCACTTTGCATTACCCAGGCGGCGCGTGTATAACTTGATGGTAAGCCACAGACGCGGAGTAACAATGCCCCCGCAACACTCTACAATCCTATTAGGACCGGGACCTATGGTTTAAAGTGAATTCCGAACCACTACAACACCCATTGGCAAAACCGGGATTTGAACTCGATACCTGTTTTACCGAACACCAGAGTGCTAGCCATTCGGCGATCAGGCCCCACTGAAAGGATATTGTAATTTTAAATTATCACTCAATGAATTTTCAATGCTTTCATAAATTTAGTGTCTGTATATATTTTTGATTAAAGAAATTGCTATAAAGGTCCATAATAATGGCAATTATTTTTTTAACTATGTAAACATCTAGAAACAGTTTTTAAACAAATTAATCTTAGGAATTATTATTATTGAAAATGTATTTTATAAGAACTAGAAGCTTATTTATAGTCAATTTAAAAATTTGTAGTACATTATATAATAAATGGCCATAATTATTATGATTAGCATATAGGAAATTCAAACATGCAAGGGGGTGTTTTTTTTTTTTTTTTTTACACGTCCAATTGAAATTTGTAAAACTAATATGAGATATAATCTTTTTCCTTTTTAGGGAGATGTTATTCCATCTGCCGGAGGTGGAGCTCAAGTGGTTTTTAATGATGTCGAAAAATTAAGACAAGCATCCCCTCCTACAACTTATAACTTAAGGTAAATTTGAACTATTTACAATTTTAATGGGGTGCAGTTCAATTAAATGATAACCCTTTAATAACAGGTAGTTTAATATTTGTTGATAATAGAACTTTTTTTAAAATTTGTATTTAAATGCAATATCAACTTATAGTTCATATTATTGAAATCTTTATGAATAACTGTTTACAGAGAAACATAAATATGAAGATTCTAAAAACTAAAAGAAAACTGTAATTTTGTTTAAAGGAATTCTTATAAATTTCATAATTTATTTTAAAATGTATATCTTTGTGTGCTTTAATGGGAATATATTAAATATTGCATATGATTTCTTGGTTTTTACAATTGTTCTGTTAATGTTATGAAAAAATGTCCTTATAATTTGAAGTATATTTTGAACTTTTTCTAAAAATTTTAAATGACATCTTCTAGAAAAAGGAGTGGTGATAGTGTGCCTCTTAGAGAAGTTGAAGATAGAGTAAGTATTTTATGTTTTTTTTTAAATATACAAAAGCTACTCCCACTTTCACTACATGTGTTTTACACCATTTCTTATCTAATTGATAAAAATAAATAAAAAAATGCGTGATCAATCAAGCTAAAGAATTTGTCATCCAGTAGGAATTTGCACTCAGTTTATTTTGCAGATTAATTCATAGCATCATCCCAAAAAAGCTTTGGTAAAACATTATTAAAAATTTTTTATAGAGAAAGTAAAATCACTTTTTGAATCTGTTTGGGTGAATGCAATGATTTTTATATATTGGAAGCACTATAAATTCTCAGGATATATAGGAATATTCCTTAGATATGAATACAATTATGCTCATTTTTCATAATCATGCTAGATCTTATTGAGATTGTCTATAGATATCATGGATGGCAAATTAGAGAATAAATGAACTTTTAGCTTTACCCATCAAGCATGTTTAAGTTAACTCTGGAATGACTGCTCTATAGTGTGTTCATCGACAAGAGAGACTGAAATTAATCAAAATCATGGGAGAGCTGTCAAATTTGATAGCATGTTGGCACAAATTTATAGCTAACAAATGACTTTCTCCCTTTTAACAGAATTGTCAACTTTTAATGTGCTGCTTTAAAAAAAAATTTTTTTTTTCTTACTTGCTATTTCTAAAATAGAGGTGTGAACATAAAAGTGGTACAATTTGGACTGAATACAGCAATGCTTTTGTTTACTTTTGGTCTCGATGAAAAGACTATTAAAGATTTTCAAAGTTCAATCCAGTAGGATCTTTATTTATTATTATTATTGACATTATGGGAAGCTGGTGCCAGAAATATTATTTTAGATGCATAGGTTTTGGTATTGCTTTTTATTATAATTTTATACATACCTTAACATTATTTTTATTATATTCAATTATTTTATTTATTCTTAGTAAAATTTTCACTACTAATTTTTAAAGTCATTTTTAAATAAAAGGCTTTTACTAAGTTTGTATTAAAAATCGATGATTAAAAATAATGCACATTTCTTCATAATTAAATAACTATGCAAATTTTTTGTTTGTTTGAAAATTATGCTTACAAAACAGATTGTGTCTTAAAGTGGAAGGCAAATATATTGCTTTTATTTTTAATTTATGCTACTTGAAGATTTGTTACTGGAAAGAGTGATTGTGTTCTTGTTAAGTGGAATTGGCACAAGTTCATTGTTCTAAAAGCATGCATTTAATTGTAGGAAGCATATTCCCAAAATTCACACTCATCATTTTATTTGGCTCTAATGAGTCGATTCAATAATTTAATATATCCACTTCTTCTTTTGATAAGACTTATCATTTGTAGCATCAACTAGACCTCTTAGAATTTAAATCTTGCTTAACAATTATCATTTTCTATAAAAATTCTTAATCATTAGCATTAATGTGAACAGTTGATTTTATTCGTTTTATAGCATGCATTTAAAATGTCTTAAATAATGAAACCTTTTCTTTGAATATTTATGTGTAAAATTTTATTTAAGTTTTTAACATACATTTTTTTTTTTTTAATAGTGTACAGTGTCAGTTGAATGTCATGGATATCCATCTAAGATCCTGTAAGTATAAATATAAAAAAAAATTTCAGATTTAAATAATTATAGAAAATTTTACATTTATTCACTGCTCTTATTTATTTTTTCCCATATAGGAAGAAGAAATGATTTGACATGATTAATTGTACAAATTTTCCATCCAATTCAGAACTTTATATTTTATGTGTGGGATGGGTACTTAGTTTTATAGTATTGAAGAAGTTACTTGTTATTGTAAAGAATTTTATTTTTTTAAAAAGCTTCTTTGTAGTCTTTCATAGCTCAAAATTGATTTGTAATTGTAATCATTTTTGTATAATTATGCATTTATGGCAATTTTATAAAAATAAATAATTTTTCAAACAACAATTTTTATAGAATGAAATTATATAATATTTTATTTATGTAATGATTTTTTTAATATAATTTCATGCATGTTTTTGCTATATACACATACAGGTTTTGCAAACCAAATTCACCCTTTTCAAAATTAGGATTTTATTTATATCTTAATACTTGTATAGGTATGTGTTTATATATAAAGTCTTTGTCTCTATGTGTAGTGATATACTGGTATGGGTAAAGACGTATACATATGTTAATCTACACTTTTTTTTCAGCTAGCATGATTATGTATGCACCCCCAGCAAAAAGTGTTATGTATGTATGCAAATGATATTTGTAAAAGGTTTAATTTGATTTGCACACATGTAAATTTTACTTACCAAACCTGTACATGCAGTTGCACAAACTTTTATATATACGTACACATACATGCTCACAGACATTCCCATATAAACGCTCATTTGCATATATCCACACACAGATAGACATGTACATACATAAATAAATAAGTAAATATGCACTTTTGCTAGAGGGTGCATACATAATCATGCTTGCTGAAAAAAAATACAGATTAACATGTATATTTATGTATGCAGCTTTACCCATACATCACTACTCATAGAGAAATACATATTTAGACAAATGTCTTTATAATGTACAAAGGGGGAGTTTGGCAAGTCAAATTCGCTTTTTTGCAAACCAAACCTATATGTATATATGATAATTTCTCATTCAGCCTTCCCTAAAAGAAATTTATTTTATATAGAAAATATTAAATGTTAGACAATTTGGCATTAGGAAAAAATATAAACAAATATTTTAAATATATATTTCTAATAAGATTTTGCAAATACTATTTATTTTAAAATATCTTATTAAAAATTTTTTTTTCTGGATTGAATATTTGGCATTTTGGGAAAATAAAAGATGGCCTAAAAAATTGAACACAATTTTTTTTTCTTTGAGGAAGTTGTGCTGTGATAATACATTCAATATTTAAAAAAATTGAATTTATCTAAAAAACAGTTTGTAAAGCAATTACACAGATCCCATGTTTTAAATTTATTTCTTCCGAAAGTGCACCATTGGTACAGATTTTGTTTATATGGGTGATGATACTATGCTATATTGATTGAGAAGCTTCTGGATTTTCTAGCATATTCACCTGATTTAAATGCCTCAGAATCTGTATATGGTGCTTTAGGGATACACCTTTTGGTACTATTTAATCTACTAGAAAAACATCTGAAACTGAAGCTCATTATGTCTACACCTGTTGGATAATCTGATATTGAATATGGAAAGATTATGCCAATTGCAATTGAGGGAGGTCATATCCCTTACTAAGGGACATCTGTTTGTTGTTCTCACTTTTGGCCTGACAAGCATTTGTAGCAACGTTTCTCTTTCGATAAAGTCTTATTTATGCTTGGTTCCATTCTATTAATTTTTGTTATCTTCTATCGTCACCCTTTAAATACAAAACATTCATTTTGAATTTCATTTTTCCAGATTTTTTTTTTTTATAGAGTTACGGCCGAAAAAATCAATTGTTTTACCACTGTATTTTTTACTTGAGTCCCTCCCTGATGAGGGGAAAAAAAAATTGCAATTTTTTTGAGAGAGATTGCATTTTACTGTACCAAATAAAGTTTTTTAATAAATTTAAACAAATATTATAGTTTGATTAACTCTAAAAGTGTGTTTTTTAGTTTTTTTAAACTAAAAAGTAAAAAAATAATTGTTAACATAAGAATAAAATTACTGACGAGAAAATGAATGTCACTATTCTAAAAGTGTGGGGTGCTTTGTATGACATTTTTAAAATAACTCTGCATTTCGGAATGAAACTAGTGAAAAATTATAATGATTAATATCGAGCACCCCACACTTTCAGAACAGTGACATTTTCTCATCAGTAATTTTATTATGCTAACAATTATTTTTTAGTTTGATTAACTCTAAACGTGTGTTTTTTAGTTTCTTTAAACTATAATATTTAAATGAGGTCCCGATACGGAGGACTGGAACTATAGTTCTTACAATAAGTTAATTGTGAGTGAAACAAATGCTAAATGTCGAGCCAGCCAGGCTTCGAACAGGGAATCTCCTGATCCGTAGTCAGGCGCGTTATCCGTTGTGAAACTGTCCCACTTAGGTTTGAATGTCTTGGGTACTTACATTCTACATGGGTTACTTCATAAGTTAAAATAAAATCACTAATCCTGGCGATCCTAATCATGATGGGATAATAAACTTATCAAAATATTTTATTGTCGTCGGTCCTTGATAAGTCTACAACGTTTAAATTAAATCTGATCGCTTAAAGTAGGGCAAAATCGAGCCCAAAGAGTCAGTTACAAACATACAGGTGAAACTAATAAAAGCGTATTAAAAATAGGAAGTATTTTGCACTTGGCCGTTTCATATGCCAAACTGAATTTCTCATTTAGTATTCAAGAATTTTTCAACACTGCATGATAAATATAGATGGATTAAATGCCTGTTTCAAGACACTATTATTATGAAAAGCACCGGGGGGATTTTACAGCATTCATATGAATGTGAATAGAAGGAAAAGAAAAGTGATGAATTTTACGTCATTTGAAGAAAAAAGCATGTAATGCATATTTAAAACAATTATTATATGATGTATGACCAATTTAAGAAATGACTATTTTATATCAACTAAAACAATCAATCAAAAGTGGGCCGAATGGATGTAATGGCGCTCTGGCGTTTGGTAGCACAGGTATCGGGTTCAAATCCCGACTTTGCCATGGGTGTTTGTAGTGGTTCGGAATCCACTTTAAGCCGTAGGTCCCGTTCCTAACAGGATCGTAGAGCGCTGTGGGGGCATCGTTACTCTGCGTCCGTTGCTTACCATCAAGTTACACGCGCCCCCTGGGTAATGCAAAGTGAGTAACATCGGTGCAGCCTTTATGGCGAAAGATCACGGTCTATTTGCCAGCTGCATTAGAAGAGAAAAAAAGAAATCTAAAGTACTCCTTTATAAAATCTCTTTGTTTTGAAACTAACTGCTCGAAAATAATTCAGTCATATTTTAAATTACGAGACTTAAACATGATGGAGATAATAAAAAAAATAATTAAAGCGATGGAATTATGGTATATGAAAACAAAAAAAAAAAAAAAAAAAAAACAACGCCAATAAATCCCTATTATATATACAAATGTTCGGTTCAGTTCAATATTAAATATTGAAAAATTATTTCTATTTCTGAATTAAAAAATTATTTTTCTCTTTTGGTACATACCGGCATTATACAATTCCATTAAATTGCTTAAATTTTTGCTTTTATTAATTCCCCCTAGATGGAGCTAAAAAACTATAGCTTTTGACAAATTCTTTATAGAATGATTTCTCTAAATAAATGAACAAATGCAATTTTTTTTCCTCTGTTGAAAAAAAAAAAAAAAATACAATGAATTAAAATTAATTTTTATTTTATATAAATACGTAAAGTAATATTAATAAGTAAATATATTTTAAATCGGATAAGGCATAAAAATACAGATTATATCTTTCAAAAGAATTTATCTATTTATGCTTAAAGGAAGAGCTGACTGAAGAGGACGTTAATTCATTTTTTTTTCAATTCCTTCTATTAGCTCACACTCTCCCTATATATATCTTGTTCAAATTTTCAATCGTTCATGAAATACTCTTTATTCATCCACTCAAGTTCACATACATTTTTTTAAACTTGTAATGGATGACACTGGATGTTAATACAGTTTTTTCAAATATTAATTAATTAAATTAAATTAATTCATTTTAGATTTAAGTTGCATATATCTACCAATAGATGGCGCCAGATAAACTTAAAAAAATGAATGAAAATTATTTATTAAGGACTTTCTGCAATATAGTGAAAAAAAAAAAAAAAATAGGAATTGACTTAAAAATTTTTTTTTATATATATTACTTGTAAGAGGGAAGAGATCGACTCGTCATGAATTAAGTGGCTTTTTCTTGTTGAAATTAAATATGCTCATACTCTAATATTGAATGATTAAATATTAGAAGCCATATGACCTATGGTGGTCGGGTTATACGATATATGTAGAAGGATTGTATGATGAAATAATGGCAGTCTTCAGAGTACGGTGTCAACACTCAATACAATCATTTGACTATGGATGATAAGCCAAGGTGCGTCGTCTTTTGAATCCCTTGAGTTTGGATAATTCCAAAAATTATGATTCAAATTGGGTTCTTGGGTCAGTTGTGACTATCGAAGGAAATCTAATTCCTGACAAATTCATCAACGGCTATTTAGGCTCTGATGTCTGGTATGATCCTGGCCAACGTGAATAGCGGTCGACGTTAGTTAAATAATAGTGAAAATGTGATGATGTCCACGTTTGTTTCGATGAAACATTGACTTACGATGAATGTTGTTGAAATTGGCTGTTCACATGATTTTAATTTTTTTTTTTTAATTTGATACAGCGTTTAATCCAGTTCTCGAATGTTTTTTGATAGATAGCCTTACGGATTTGGAGGATATCAGTTTTATGGCGGATTTAATACCCATATGATCTAGATCAGAGGTCTCCAAACTACGGCTTGCGACAGTGAATAGCTTATTGTTGCTATAATAAGTTGGATAAGAAAACACAGAACGATAATAACTCGGTTTTATTGACTTTCTAGGTAAAGCATAACACTAACAAATAATTGAAATGAATCCCACTAACATTATAAACTAGTGAACATACCGCGGTACTTATGTTGGGGTAAAGAGTATCGCATATATATGTATATATCCTGAATCAAACATATGATTTTCATCCTGAAAATCCCTCAAGAACGGGAAATCAAATTAATGCGAATGAAATCGCGGGGTATCATCCACTTGCAAAAAAATACTAATGAGATTTATGTAATTGTGATTTTTCACTGACAGTAATTAGTTTGTAGTTAGCAAGCGTATGCTCGCTCAGAGCCACTGGTCTAGAAATTATAGATAATGGCAGACAAATTAAAACGGCTTTGGCCCTTGGTACTTACTGGAGTAAACAGTATGGCCCTAAAGCTGGAAAGTTTGGAGACCCCTGCTCTAGATCGTGAATACTGCAAAAAAATTGTTTTCTAAAATCATATGGTATAAATGTTCTGTATTTTCTGAAGCATTACAAAAAGGAAATGGATCTGACTATAGGTAATATTTCGAGCTTCAGGAAAGAATTTGAAGGAGAAAGCATATCTTTCAGTGTCTTATTCTTGCAATTCATCCATTCTCGACAAGGCATCAGCGATAAAATTATACACCCTTCTAGATGGTGACTGAAACCATGAAGGTGGAGGTATGGAATACCGATCAGTGTGTGTAAGGATATTAGGGGGCTAATAATCTCCCAAGGTCCCAAGTGTCGTTTTCTTCACGAGATTCAGAGGGCTGGACTACTAATTGTTTGATGGGAGACATTAGGTCCCAGTCTAAGGATCGCAGAGCATTGTAAGGATAGTGTTACTCGCGTCCGTAGCATATCTTCAAGGCTACATGTGTTCACTGGGTAGTGCTAAATGAGTAACAGCTGTGCAAGCCCTTGTTTGTGGCATAAAGATTAACTGTCTCTGTATTACCAGCTGCATTAGGACAACAGTTTTAATGCATGGACCCATCTTTTCACTTTCGTCTTTGAAAGCAATATATAGCAAGTCAAAATATCTAATTTTATTAAGTTAATGACATTTCTGACAAACTTATCTGATTTATAACGAAAAAAAAAAAAAAAAAATAAAAATAAGTTTCCAAAAGTCAGTCATTATTTCTTTAGGTGAGTCAGCCCCATGGAAAAAAAAAGAATATTTTTGTAAAATCAACTCTAAAGAATGAAACAATATTACCGATATTTAGCAATATTGTTAAAACGAGAAAGCTGCAATCAATATTTTTATTTTTGAGTTAATCTGAAACTATCTTGGAGGCCATTAACATTCTTGACGCCCATTTTTCGTATTTGTCGGTATTTTAGGTTTTCATAGAACATTAAATCAATATTTAAAAAAAAAAATATCTATTGCTTTATTAAGAATAAAATATTGACGATAAAAAAGTTCTAAATCAATTTTTTAAAATTTAACCTTAGGAAATGCATTTTCCCTCTAAAAAATCGAGTGTATATTCTTTTGTGTGTGTATGTATATATATATATATATATATATATATATATAACAGGTGGGCTGAAAAGTTCGTAGGCGGACAATAGATGGCGCTAGTTGTATTAAATCCATATGATTTTTAGTTAGCCCTAAACTTCAAAAGACACGTGTATAAATTTGACAGCTGTTGCACTATTAGTATGTTAGTTTGAAAAAATGGATAAAAACGAAATTTCGTGTGTTAATAAAGCATTGCTTTTTGGCGAAAAAAAATACTATTGAAGCCAAGTCTTGGCTTGATAAACATTATTAGGACTTTGCACCAGGAAAATCAACCATAGAGAAGTGGTTTGCTAAATTTAAACAAGGCGAAATGAGGACGATGCACGCAGTGGACGCCCCAAAGAGGCTGTTACCGACGAAAACATCAAAAAAGTCTACAAAATAATTTCTGATAACCGTAAAGTGAAGTTGATTGAGATAGCTGAGATCCTTAAGATATCAAAAGAACGTGTTCGACATATCGTGAATGAATATTTGGATATGCGAAAGTTCTGTTCAGAGTGGGTGCCGCGCGAGCTCACAATCGACCAAAAAACAACGAATTGATGATTCTAAGCAGTGTTTGGAGCTGTTCAATCGTAATAAACCCGAATTTTTGCGTCGATATGTGACAATGGATGAAACATGGTTCCATCATTTCACACCGGAGTCCACTGCATGTGATGAACACTAAAAATACTATAACTCACATACTAATAGTGCAACAGCTGTCAAATTTATACACGTGTCTTTTGAAGGTTAGGGCGAACTAAAAATCATATGGATTTAATACTAGTAGCGCCATCTATGTGTTAGCCTATAAATTTTTCAGCCCACCTGTTTATATATATATATATATATATATATATTTTAATTAACGCTTAAATTACTGAATTATATTTATTTTAAAAATCTTATTTTCCAAGTCAACTTTTTTTTTAATACTTATTAATCGTTTTTTTTTTTTTTTTTTTTTTTTTTTCCTTTCTGCAACTACATTAGAATTTTTATATAATTTTGAATTTCGTTATTCTTTTATTATAGTGTTGCCTTTTTATTATAGGTTAGCAACACACACGAAAATAATCTAACCACAAATTACATTATACATGTATAACAAATGCGCGTATGGGACAGTTAGTTCGTAGCAAAAATTTAGCAAACCAATATGATTTTAAAAGAAAAGTATTTCATATGAAAAAGAATTTGCTGTTGGCGGATTCTGTATTTCTGTTTTGGATGTCAAAGACAATATTGCAATAGCCAGTATAAAAAAGGTAATATAGAGTAAAACAGTATAAACAAGTAATATAAAATTTTTTTTTAAAGGCAATTCCTACTTTTCTCACTATAATGCAGAAAGTCCTTTATTTATAAAGTTGAAAATTTCTTCTTACATCTGGCGCCATCTATTGGTAGATACATGCAAGTTAAATCTAAAAAAAACCAAAATTAATTAATTAAATCTAATTAATGAATTAATATTTGAAAAAACTGCAATAGCGTTCTCCACTGCAAGTTCAAAAAAAAAATGTATTTGAACTTGAGTGGATGAATAAAAAGTATTTTATTAATGATTGAAAATTTGAACAAGATATATATAGGGCTAATAGAAAGAATTGAAAAAGAAATAGGGAAATCATCTGAATGGGGCAGGCGATGAAATATATCATGATGAATTTTTTTTATTACTGATAGAAAGCTTAGATTTTCTGAATAAAAAAAACGCGAATGAAAGTGTTAAAAATTTTTCGGTGATGGTATGAATGTTTGCAGTGGTTCAAAATCCACTTTAAACCATAGGTCCCGGTCTCGTATGACTGAGCGCGTTGGACGTAGGGCTGACAACCCAACTCCGTATAAAGAAAACATCTCCCGTTTCGAAATCTGCCAGTAGGCAGACGGCCCTGGTCCACCATGGGGCTGTTGCAGCAATGAAGAAAAAGAAGAAATATGTTATTGTTTCAATTCTTAAAACAGTGTGAAAGGATCTGTTATGTTAATGAAAGTTAATCACTTAACATTCATCATAACTGGCTCGACAGTCCGTTGTGGGTCTTGGCCTTCTTTAAAAGATCCAGCCAGGCTGTTCTCTTGGCCGTGGATCTCCAGTTTTTGATCTTAATAACATTAAAATCAGAGTCTAAACAGTCGACCCATCTCAATTTCGGTCGTCTCCTTGGTCGTTGTCCAAAAGTTATTGCATTGAAAACCTTCAAAGCAGCTCTATCACTTTCCATTCTCATGGGATGACCGGCCCCATCTCATTCTGTTCAGTTTAACAAATTTTAGAATGTCAATAGAGAGTCTTTGCATACCGTAAGTTAGTTACCGTATGACGTCCGTTAGCTTTTTACGGTATGCAAAAACTCTCTAATATCTCTAAAAAGCACGTAAAGTTCAAAATTGTATCTTCGCCAATTTCCATTGTCGTTGATACCACCAAAAATAGTTCGTAGCATTTTTCTTTCAAAGATTGCCAACATTTTATCTTCTCTTGCTGTTAGTGGCCATTTTGTCTCCTCTTGCTGTTTCAGATGCATATGTTAATACTGGAATCACTTAACATTATATATTTAAATTCCATTGGTGAAATAGTTTATAAAATATTGTTCACACATGATAAATTGTAAATGTAAATGATTTAAGTTATTTTTATTTTTATTAATTTCTGTTTCTTCTTTTTTTAAATTCTATATTATCAAAATAATTTCTAGTAGGTTAAGCACAACGAACATACATTTTTTATGTGATATCTCTTTAAACAAAATCCTTTTTCAACAAAACATCTCTCAAATTTCAAAAAAACCAAAGACACCACGTGCTGATAAGTTCAGTTCAAACAAAATATTATTCATCAAGACATGTTTAAAACTCCTCAGCTTATCTCCACTAAGGAGTCTGAAGACTTGCACGTGAGTCGCGGATTGACAGCTGCATTTGGAGATAATCTTATTTATTTTGGGACGGCTGAAATTACCTTTTATGCGTGTTTACATCTTGATAAATTTATTTTCCAATTTTTTTTTTTTTTTTTTTTTTTTTCTGTTTGGAAGAAAAGATTGACACAGGGCAAATAGTGCATAATCTGCAGATAAAGAAAGTTAACTTATGAATTGTACATTTAGAACTCACACTCTCACTATATATTTTGTTCAAATTTTCAATCGTTCATAAAATACTTTTTTATTCATCCACTCACGTTCGAATACATTTTTTTTGAACTTGTAGTGGATGACACTGGATGTTAATACAATTTTTTCAAATATTAACTCAGTAATTAAATTAAATTAATTAATTTTAGTTTTTTTAGATTTAAGTTGCATATATCTACCAATAGAGGGCGCCAGATAAACTTAAAAAAATGTATGAAAATTATTTGTAAAGGACTTTTCTGCAATAGAGTGAAAAAAAAGTAGGAATTGACTTTTTTTTTTATATTACTTGTTTTTTTTTAGATCTTCATTTGTTAAATTCTTTCCACAGCTTGATATATTTTTATGATAAAAATTGCGAGTTCATCATCATCAGTGGCGCAACAGCCCCATGGTGGGCCAAGGCTGCCTGCCTACTGGCAGATTTCGAGACAGAAGATGTTTTTGTTTTTACGGAGTAGGGCTGCCCAATGCTCTACAGTTATATTAGACCGGGACCTACGGTTTAAAGTAGATTTCGAACTACTACAAACATCCATGGCACCGCCGAAACTCAAACCCAAAACCTGTTTCACCGAGTGCCAGAGCACCAGTCACTCGGCCATCAGGTCCCCAAGAGAGTTCATAGAACCAGTTCAAAAAAAAAAAAAAAAAAAAAAAAAAAAAAAATTTAAGAAGTTGTTTTAAATTAATTCAGAATGTGTAAATGAGTAGCGGAAAAATATTAGTAAAGAACTTTTCATAGTATAGTTAAAAATATATTTTTGACTCAACTTACGAAAAAAAGCATTAAAAATTAAAAAAAAAAAAAAAAAAAAAAAAAAAAAGGAATTTACCCTATTGGGTATAAATGTGAAAAATTGCTTTCAAAATTTACCAAAAGTTTGAAAATTTATTTAAAAATGAAAGTTTGTTGTTCTTTCTGAATTCTTCGTTTTAATGATAAATTACTTGTTGCCAAAATATATATACG